>JAPWTK010000023.1:1412500-1817500 GCA_029963805.1 Aromia moschata | reverse complement strand
AATAGCCGACGGTATATCTTGAAAATAAGCAACAAAGTATAAACTATGTTAGGTACAGTCTAATATATTTTGCTCAAGTGTTCTTAAGCGGTACAATATAAGTTTTATATTCAAATACACGTCAAATACTCTGTAACGACTTACAACTCCAAAATGTTCGAAACATATCTGTACCATGCTCAAGCTACACATTTCTCAATTCACCAACACTGCTATCATATATCCAACAATTTCAAAACTAATAGATTTGGCACATATGATACATCTGCGTATGATTTATTTGAGAAGACGTTAGTTTAAACCCCATCGGACTCCAATATTATACGTGATACAAAATATGACCTCATGTGCTAAAATGATTTGAAGCTGAAAGATAGCATCGCTAAAAATGGTCACAGATTTGGCGTCAGGTAGATTTGGCGTCAAACAATCTAGGCAGGAATCAATATAGGTACCGATCTAGGTAGAAACTTTCAGATTCAGGTGTTCAAACTATCTAACCAATTTCAAAGAATGGATCAGGAGCTGAAGTCCATGGCATAAGTCCTAAATACAGTTGATCAGCATCATTGAGGTTTGCTGCTGTATTCCAAATTCACGCAAATAATGTATGCCTGCGGGAAACGTCGTGAGGGATATAAAGACAAAAAGGTTCCTATCCACTCCAGTAGTCAAGCGGCAATAAATGCTTTGGCACGTAATACGTTTAATTCAAAATTAGTTTGGAATTGTCTCTGGCAGACCACAATGAGGCAACTCTCATATGGGTGTCAGGACACAAAGGAATTCAAAGCAATTAAAAAGCAGACCTCCTAATAAGGGAAGGATTAGAAAACGAGAACAAGAAACCGGATCAGAACCTGTTTTCGAAATACCAAAGGAAATTTTGAAATTACTAAAGATCTTGGTGCGAAGCTAAGTGACAAGGTGGGTTGAAGAAACACATAACCAAACTGGCAAAACACATTGGCAAAACATTTCAAGAAGACTGACAAAAACTTGCTTACAGCCAAACTGCTGACTGCTGATTGCTTGCAGAACAGGACTACTTAGTGGACACTGTGCCACTAAAAAACATATACACAAAATGGAAGTATAAAATGACGAACCCATACAGATATTATGCAATGATAAGGACGAATCAGAGATATATATCATTTTTACTGTGAAACGCTAACATGAGAGAAATATAACTTAGTGGGGGCCACAAGCCGCAAACAAAAACAAGAGAGTTTTTCACGCGAAAACTTAGTGAATAGGTTATTAAAACATAACTGCAACTAATAATGCTGTACATTTGGAGCCAAGAGGCTGCAGTGTTAGAAGAAATTTATGAGTAAACCTAACCAGCTGCTCTTAAAACCAAACCAAACAAAACCAACCATAATTGTAAGGAGAACGTACCCTACCACATCTTCCGTGTGTTTAGATCCACGCTTTGGGCCTTTCCGACCCTCTTACTCATTTGTTTCGAGGCTGTCGCAGCTATTCCTTCCCAGGGTTTTTATTTCTGCTCCGCTAACCATTCTCGCGACTCACCTGGGTGTCCCGTCTCTGGACCAGGACGTCGATGCTGTTGACGGCGTCGAGGGTGGGGGGCGGATCCTCCATGACTATCCGCGCGTTCCGTGCGCAGTGCATGCAGAAACACCTGACGGCCGTCATGATGAGGCCGACCACGAGGAGGATGCCCCCCGCCCCAATGAAGATGTACCTGTGGTCGGCGTCGGCCGCGTTCGGCACCAGCTGCACTAGACCTACTATTAACACTATCGCTCCCAACAGTATGGAGCCTACTATTATTTGGAGGGCGGACACCTGCAAACGAGAGAGCGGTGAACTGCCTTCGTCTGCACGCGAGATCAACGTCCGCTGTGCCGTCAACAATAGCCTTGTATGACTTTCTGCTCAAATACCTGCTTTAATATCAATCAGTGTACAAGATAATTGACATTGCCTCCCCATTATCTCTTTTCTTTCTTAAGTCATTCAATAAATATGGTTTTATATTCAGTTTAGAGAACTTGGAATACAAATAGATAAACCCTAAAATGTCCGTAAGTGGATCGCATGTGATGTGTCCCAGACTTGGATTACTTGAACGTTTAGTGCGTTTAGCTAGAAATTTTTCGAAGGTCCAACTGAGTTTACATAGAGTTTGCTTTAGCTGCACTTTTTGACAATTTGCGGATTATACGAAACGATTGAGTATACAATCCACACTCGCTAATTGGCTAATAGATAATGTTATATTAAAAGAGAACTGTCAACAATTGATAAAAGTGTAATAATATGTATTAGTGCCTTAGCAACTCTTCTGATCTACAGTCAAACCGTTTGGAAAGGGTCTACTAAAGAATAATTGTAAGAGAATTTCTAATCAATCACCGACAAGCATATAAGAGCAATGAAATTAATATAATAGAAAGGAATCTCCTCCTGTTTGAAAGTGATATTTGTAGCTTATTAAGAAATGACAACACAATATCCAATAGGGACCACGGAACAAAAATTAAATATGTGGCATTGTCATCCATAGTGACATTCATCCAATACAGACGTCACCAATAGTAACTTACGTGTTTATAAATAACTCATAATAGAAATATCAGTTGTCACTTTTTATTACAGCAGATCTTCCTTCATTTTTACATGTTTCCCTGTTGTTTTTGTGTTTTAGATACCAAACAAGTACCTTGTGAAAGAGTTTTTGCTAAAACACTGGCGACTGTATCTGAGAGTCCGAAACTGTTGCTAAAACAAACCTATGGAGGCTTTTAATTAGAAAGAATGGTTTAATTAAAAATATCGAAGATTAATATTGCAAAAAAAAAGGAGTGGAGAAACGAATCGTATATTTCCCAATTGCATTTCATCAAAGTAAACAACGGGACCTCAGTTAACTTTTAGAAATCTTGATTGATGTATTGAAATATCCTAAATCTCACCCTAATGTTTTAACTAGGCACAGTTTCGCAGGCGTTCTATTTTTCTATTCTACATATTCTACGAATATATTCCATGAACACATTCTATACGAAACTATTCTCTAATACTCTATATATATATATATATATATCTATTCTATACGAATCTAACTGAACTACCCACAGTACTATATTAACAAAAATAATGAACGGTGTACGCGCGCATGCGTCCCTGACTTATACTCACTTTTCCACAAAGGTACAGCTCCGGCAACCTGTCGTTGTCATCGTTGGGCCCCGGACTGGGAGTTGGACTTGGACTTGTGGGCGGCAACCAGTGGCCGCCTATGTATAGCTGACTCGGACGTTTCGACCTCTTCTCTTGACCCTTTCGCCTCTCGTGGCGCACCGCCACTGCCGGCATGGCGCCGATCATTTTCCTACAGGTCAAAAAAAAGTCATCGTCCCTCTCAGTCCACATTCCGCAAGACAGTCGAAAACCAGAATCATTTGATCTAATTATGAACAGTAATATAAACAGCGTAGTCCATTTAGAACCAAGATGCCCCTGTCTTTTTTTATTTATTTACCATCCAGTTTGAACGATTGATAGTTCAGAAATAAAGACTCACCCTCCTGTCTCCGTGAAAAATAAAACACTGATTGTTGTTTAAACATTGTTGAACTCAATCGTGTTGTATGAAAGGTCAGTGACAGTCAGTAACTAGTCATTGAGAGTCATTTTTGTCTCTATTATATTAGACCTACAATTATAATTTTTAGAGGGGTGTTTTACAGAGGTGTGAATGATTTTATTCACTTTAACACAAAATACAAAATATTTTTCAACGAGTTTCTTTATACGTTGCTGAACCCCATTTTTTTTTCGTCCCCCCAACCCCCCCCCAAAAAAAAATGGGGGGGGGGGGGGGGAAAAAAAAAAAAGGGGCCCCTTTTAAAAAAAAAAAAAAAAAAAAAAAAAAAAAAAAAAAAAAAAAAATGGTAAGAATGGGTGGTGAAAAAAAAAAAAAAAAAATTTTATAAAAAAAAAAAAAAAAATTGAAAAAATTTTTTTTTTACATTTGGCCAATTTTTTGGGCCCAAAAAAAATTATTTTTTTTTTTTTTTCCCCAAGAGGGGAGGAGGGTGAAAAGGTAGATAACAACCGGATTGGGGACGCCACTTTTAACAAGTATGATAATTTCTTATTAGTTTTGTCACGAGTATTATAGCCAACAGTGATGAGCACTCATCACTATGGTTTAAGAGCTTATGTTTGTTGCAAAAAATATTGATTAACAATTTATATAAATATATGCATGGTGCTGTAAGTATTTTATTGATTGTGAAAATCTCGAGACATGAGTATCTACGGATATTTTAAAGATATGTCTGAGGAATCTTTTTTTGAAAAACAAACACGCGTTATAAGTCTACAGCTTGTCACCAAAGTACCACACAATAAGGAACAGCAGAGTGCATCATATTCTTTTTAGAAGGGCACTAATATTCAATTAGTTTTTGAGTGTATTTATTAAGTAGTAACTTTTGCTAAGTTTAGTACACACAGAATCCACATGTTCTTCCCAGGAAAGGTGGAGTCAAGGAATACTCCGAGAAACTTAGTAATTTTAGAAACCACTGTTAAATTATTGTTGAAATTAAAAGAGAAATTAGATAGCATTTTGTATTTGTTGTGAGGCTCAACTATTACAGTTTTATTATAATTAATTATATAATCTGTTTATTCCAACACCACGTCTGAAATTAGCGGAATGTCTCAATTTTATTTTTAATTTTCTCTTTAGGAGAATCCGAAACAATTACACAGGTGTCATCAGCACAGAGGAAGATTTTACCGTGATTTATATGTAAGGGTAGATCATTGGTAAATAATAGAAATATTAGTGGACCTAATATATTAAGTAGGGTAGTATCTTCCTTGTGGAGTTCCAACAGTGTAGTAACATATTTTGTTTCGCGTCCATGGCATAGTACTCGATTTGTAATTGTACAGGGTGGTTTCATAAGAATTCCCATCTCCATTTCCTCCGTTATTTTTAGAGCTACGATTTTTTTTCAGGGGTGGGTAACTTATTTTTTCTGAACTTTCAGAATATGCTGTCAGAAAATCAATTGAAGAAATGTATAGCAGTTGTTGTAGAATCTTTTTTTTTTAACCTTTAGACTGCCGGCATTTTTCCCTTATAAATGGGTATTTTTGAGGGGCAAAGTTTATATATATATAAACATCTAATACATCTAGAGTAGTTGCCGAGGTCACGGGTGGCTCATATATGAGCCAGGCCGGCTGGCAACGGTCGGGCCAATGTTAAAAATTTTCAGATTGTGTAAATTACTATAAATTTATTTTTAACCGAATGTGCTTGATATTATAATGTAATAAGCTACCAAAAAACACTCTAAAACATATTTAGTCACCAATAAAACCACTCATAAACGTGAAAAAAGCGATCAGTTACACTGAAATTATATTTTTTTCTTCATCCCTAGACTTTTTCATACGTATGTATTTTCACACGTATATATTTTTATACTTATATATTTATATAGTTCTAGGTAGAAATTCAATGTTTTACATTCGAATTCAATCGAACAAATTATATTCAAGTATCGTTAAAAAAAATTGTTATTTATCCTAAATCCAGTAATTCAAGTAAAAAACTAATAATTATTCTGTGTAAAAAAAATGTAATTTGAAATAACCGATAAAAAGTCAATAACCGTTCAATAAAGAATTTTGAAAATATCACCCCTTTCGCTAAGGGGTGTCTTCCCCCCCCCCCCCCTTTGGGGTTATTTTTTTTTTTTTTTTTTTTTTTTTTTTTGCGGCCTTCCTACAAAAAATGGGGGAAAAGAAAAAAACCCCCCCAATGGGTGTCGGCATCTCAATCAAATGCGGAAAATTTTAGGGTACATTTTACAGATTTTACAGGCTTACTAAAAAATCAGTAAAAAGTTCAATAACGAATACAAGTTCAATAACGAGTTTTTAAATATTTCACCCCCTCGCTAGGGGTAGTTTGAGTACCTCGATCGACTAGAAGGAATTTCAGTTGTATCCTTTAGAGATCAGAGAACCTATTAAATGGGAAAAATTCACTATAATATCTGTATTCATCACTAAAACTATTATTTTATTACTGCCCCATATATGAGCCAGCCGGCAGTCTAAAGGTTAATGGGACTCGGTTAAAGATTGTGTTTTTTATTTGTTTGTATAATTGCAAGGACACGTACGTTTGTAATAATGTAAGGACACATACCTCCTAAAATGTCTACTTATTAAAAGTGTAAAAGTACCCGTCTTTCTTCCATCACCAGTTACCTACACATTTAATTTATCACTTCACTTTAGTTGATAAAACAAAAGAAAAACGCTTAAAATTTACTGAATGAAATTAAAATTTCTTTAAAATATTACTTCTGTCACCTCTTTTATTTCCTCTGAAAACTACGTAAATACGCCACCTCTGACCAATTTCCGCGATGTATTTTTTTAAATCTCAAGTTGGCAACCTCACTTCACCGCCACGGATCCGCCACTAGCCCCCTAACCGTGCCGCTCTAATTTATATATCGGGAGGACTGTGACGTTTCGCGCCCTGTCCTAATCGGAATGTAGCGGGCGATGCCTCTCGGGCCGGTTTCAACGGCAAGAAGGGGATTATGGACCTCGTCCCTCGGCGCTTAGTAACGCCAACTATTTCATAAGAGGTGTCGCGACGTCGCCGGTCGACTGCGTCGTCGGCGTCCGGCGGGCGTCAGCTGCTCTCCAAACGGCGTAATTGGCGACCAGGCGCGATGCAGCATCCCCATTCGCGCCCCTCGCATGGAGCGCTACAATCCAACCAACAAATCGCACCCTCAATACAAGACTACCACAACTCAAAATTGATAGTTTTGAGAAAAACGCGTTTAAAGTTTTGGCGGTTGGAACAATTCGTTGTAACTTTGTTCATATGCAAGTTTTTTCTTTTTATTTTTACGATTTAAATTATTTGTAGTGTTTGCATTAAGATGACAATTGTTAAAAAGTTTATGTTTTTATATTGTAATAATAATCGTGAATAAACCAATTAAATACATGACTTATTTTGAGATGTGGTAGTATTTTATTAAAGAAAAATGTAAAACAGGGCACGAAAAAAGTTACTCAAGTGCGATTTCTAACCTTTTTTTCATTAACTAATAAAAAACAACTATAAAAAGGTAAGTATAAAAAGTTTAATTCAAATTAAATACACAAATAAAAAAAATTAAATACAACCCTTAAACTGCCACTTTTACGACCCCTCACTACTATCTCGAAAAAACATGTTTGATTGAAGTTATATTTATAAAAAATTGAAAATGGGGACTCCTTTCTAAATTCCAAAATTCTGATATTGGGCCAATTTATTTTTTTCGTTCTTGGTGTTAAGCGAGAAATTTTTTCCGATTCGACTGGCTAATTCTTTAAAATCTTTAAAATCTCTGGTGTCCCTTTCTTGAACCTTATACGGCAAGCCATTTTTTTCGCCAAAGCGATTACCGGTATCCATTGTTGTGGAATATAAATAGGACTTCCCCTCAGAACTCTTCGTTTTCTCGTTCTATGCAAGAATGCATAGAATCACCCTCATTTTGCGTATGGCCTGTGATTAGAAACATGTGACTTATTTTTTTAATATTAAGATGTTGTATTGCGTACATGTACATTCCAGCCACAAATTTATTTTTATTTTGGCCAACGCAATTGTCTGAATAAAATATAACACTTTCTTTTCCGGTACAAACATTCTTCAAAAGAGATAAGACACAACTGGCTATTTCATTGGCTCCACGATTGGCAATATTTTCACTCCAAACATAGCAGTGCCAATTTGTATCAGCAGTATTTTAGACAGTCAAGTTATACATAGAAATCTTACTTTTATAGTAAAAGGATGATACTTCTCCCGAAGTCGTGGTAAGTACAACCTCCAAATCATACACCGCTACGATTTTTCCATCTTTATTTTTTTGAAACTTCTATTATGCCCTTAGCCTTTTCCCTTCGTGATAACTCCTTATCTTTTAAATGTTTCTCAACTTCCAGCTTTAATTCGATTTTTTTCTCATCATTTGAATTCATATAACTGTCGCAAGTACTACACTGATCCTTTTTCGGTTTATGGAAACCAAATTGAAAACAAACCAAACGAGTCACCACAAGTCTAATTTGAGCGTAAATAAACATTTCGGGAATGAAAACTGTTTGATGCAATAGTAACACATCGCAAATTGCTGTTGAACGAGCTGGCAGCTCATGTGCGTATCAATAATACAACACCACCACAACTTAAAATATGTTAGTCATGCATTTGGCATATTAATAATTTTTGTTCGGAGCATACTAACATATCTGCTAATAAAAAAAATATCCTTAGATTTTGTGTTATGTTACTGTTGCACAAGCAAGTTTGATATATAAGTATCGTTTTGCACAACACAACTCAAAATCGACATTTTTTGAGTTGTGGTAGTCTTGTATTGAGGGTGCGAAATAATGAAATGGAAAATCGAATCACGCAGCGAAGAACAGCAAAGACCTTCGCAATCACGTGCTACTACGCACGATCAGCACACAGCATGTCCACAATAATTTAGATGAGTGGTTCCCAACCTTTGAGAGCTGGCGGACCACTAATGCAAATCTTGGACTCTTCAGGGACCAGATGTTATATAATTAGACAATAAGAGCACAATTTCGTATAAAAGTTTTCCTGTAAAGTTTTAGGAAGCCAGAGCTTGGCGATGGATAATGCAATGTGTTGTCAGTGTGAGGGGGTTCTTTTGTTTTATTAGTGTTGCTAAATCCGAACGTGATCCCAACATCGCTGGGGTGCCGTCTGTACAAAACCAGAATTTTTCCAGGCTTCAATCCTTTAGAAGTAGTTTCAAGTTCACGCGACAGTAGCATCTCTTCTCTAATACTATTGTCTTCATCTAAAAATCGGATGAAAACAAGTAACTGGGAACATTGTGCCACATCAGTACCAGTCTCATCGCACTGGAGAGCAAAAAAAGGCGACTCTTTAATTTTATCCAAGTTCTGTGTTCTTCAATATCTTGCGACAGTTTCTGAATTCTATCCTTAACTGTTTTGTTCGATAATGATATCGCCTGAATCTTCGTTTTGGCTTCCTGTCCTAAAATGTCTTCCACAGCTTTAAGCAAACATGGCTTCACTAATATTTCACCGATTCTGTGTGGGTTTTTTTGACTTTGCAATCAGTTTCGAAATTTCGAACGATGCAGCAACAGTTTTTTCACAGATTTCGTATCGTGAACCACTCGGCCCTAATTTCATTTTTTTCAAATTTTCCAATTTTCCCTTGAAAAACTCTGGGGGACGATCGCTGAACTTTGAATACACAGTTTTCAAATGTCGCTCTAACTTAGCAGGTTTCAGCGCATCATTGTTGAGAACAGTAGCGCATAGAAAACACTGAGGTCTACTTCTGGTTTGGGGGTAGAAAAAGTAAAGTCGTGGAAAGAAAACACTGAGGTCTACTTTCTGGTTTATCTCGATTGAGGTAAATCCGAATTTGATATATTCGTCGTTATATTTTCTTTTCGGTGGCATTTTCTACGAAAGGGGAAACAAAAAGCAATAAGGAATTATTGAAGAAATAAACAGTGACATACTATTACATTGTTGGCGAAGTCAGCACAATAAAAGCTTCGATTTGTTATGGTTATTTTGACCACTATTATAATTTAATCTCATCCACTGTAACAATGCTTAAAAACTTGTCGAAACACGAATAAACTCCTGAGTTGAAGCAGCTGACGCAGTCGTATACTACTATCATAACCCACTTTACACAGGCTGTGGTACTGCTAGATGACCCCCACCCCTGTGCTTTCCTTTGCTGTCCATATTAGTCCGGGTCATTTGCTTAATAAAATAGCAGAATTTGAAAAATTGTATTTTGTGAAAGAAAAAATCAATTTTTTTTGTGGTTGAATATAGATAGTCAGTTGTAACGTTCTAGATGCAAACAAATTTCATTTTTTTTTTTTTTTTAGTTTAATGGTATGAGCGCCCTTAATTATACGGTGAGGTCCATAAGTAACGGATAAATTCATTATCTACGTAATTTAAAATCTATGAGTAAAATCCTGAAACACGTCAATTTTTAATTCTAGAATGACATTTTTTTAGCATAATTTGATGCCTCCCCTCCAACCCCCTTGGAGTGACAGCTACCCTAAAATTTTTAAATCGAACGAGGGTGCGTATGATAGCTCATTTGAAAGGATTCTTAATTATCTATTCAGAAATATAAGGTTTTTTAATTTTTGTATATTTTTCATCAAGAAAATTAAATTTGATAATTTCAAAATTATTATTGTTATGGCATGTATACAATCAAGTGCCTATGTACCAAATATCTGTCAAATCTGACGTTTTTAGTTAATTTTGTGTCAACATTCAACTTAAATGTATCGGTTTCCCTGATACGCTGGGCAAAAACCAGCAAATACCCAACAAAAAGAAAGAAGTAAAAAAGGGTATCTTTTTACATATCCCAAAAAATTATACATTCCAATTTCTTTATTTGCTACATCTGTGAAAACTCATTATTATATTATGTTATTTATCGCTGATCGTCAAGTTGATCATTATTTTAACAATGAGTCTTTCGGATACCCAAAGAATTGAAATTTTTATATTATTAGGATGTGGTGATAAAACAAGAACGCAGAAGCAGGTATGCGAAATATTGGCTCAACTTCGGTTTAGAAAGATGAATAAATTTAGGGGTCGTATATATTTTTCTACAGAGGAAGGTCCCCCGAGTATAGTGCCACAATGTTTTTTTTTTTTCAGGAAATGACCCCTAAAAAAGTTATGATTTTTTTTTATATCCCATGTTAAATCTATAGGAACTTGTATTTAGCAATAGTAATCATAGATGGCGATACTAGAAATTCCTGCGCATGCACAGATATGTTAGGAAAGTGAAAGATAGCGTCTGCCTTGGACCAAATAATGATATTTGATATATAGAGACATCCAAAAAAAACGTCATCAACTCTGGCTATGAACGAGAGAGATGGAAATAGCGGTCATGTCTAAGCTTTTCGGTTATGTCAAACTTTTAACAAGTGACTGTCACAATTTGTAAAATAAACAATGGCTGTCATATGATGTGACAGTCTTGACAAGTAAATAAGGTTATAAATTCGATTGAGAATAGAAATACGTCTTTTTTTTCTTGGCCAACTTTGATGACGTTTTTTTTTTGGATGTCTCTATATTTCAGTTGTATCTCATTTATTAAGTTTATACAGGATAGGTTAGGTTAGGTTATATTATGTTATTGTAAGTCATGTATATCTCCTATATATTTTGTTAGGTTATGATGGGTTCTGTTAATATTGTAGTTTCTTGACGCCATCTAAGATATATATATATATATATATATATTAAAGCCAAGTAAAATTTCCAACACTCTTAACATGGGATATAAAAAATTCATCTTTTTTGATAGGTTAGGTTAGGTTATATTATGTTATTGTGTCATGCATATGTCCTAGGTATATATCTTGTTAGGTTATGTTGGGTTCGGTCAATAGTGTAGTTTCTTGAAGCCATCTGTGATATATACTGCCAAATAAAAGTTCCAACACACTTAACATGGGATATAAAAAAATTCATAACTTTTTTGATAGGTTAGCTTAGGTTATATTATGTTATTGTAAGTCATGCATATCTCCTATATATCTTGCTAGATTAGGTTGGTTTAGGTCAATATTGTAGTTTCTTGGCGCCATCTATGACATATATTGCTAAGTAAAAGTTCCCATAAACTTAACATGGGATATAAAAAAAATCATAACTTTTTTAGGGGTCGTTTCCCAAAATTTTTGTTTGTGCCTCTATACTCAGGGGACCGTCCTCTACCGAAATATATATACGACCGCTAAATTTATCCATCTTTCTAAACCGAAGTCTTACCGAAATATTCAATACTAAGTAACCTGACCACCGCATTTCCCAGTCTACGGTTAGTAGAATAGAAAACAAATATTGTGAATTTGTAAATATCACAGATATTCCTAAATCTGGTAGGAAACGCATTTTAGACGATGAACAGAAATTGGATATATTGTTACATATTCAAGATAATCCACATAAACCTACAAGACAAGTTGCCGCCGATAGTGATGTTAGTAAAACGTCCACATTGTGTCTTCTAAAAAACGAAAAATACCGCCCATATAAAATTCATTTGTTTCAAGAACTTAACGACGATGACCCTGATCGCCGATTGGAATTTTGCGAAATCTTGGCAAATAGATACCAAGTTTTTTATTTATAAAAAACATAAAAAATATTTTCTCTTTTCTGATGAAGCAACATTCGTCTTAAATGGAACAGTCAACAAACAGAACTGTAGATACTGGAGTACAGAAAATCCACATTGGATGATGGAGGCCAATACTCAATATCCTGAGAAGGTGAACGTTTGGGCTGGAATTATAAATTTTCAAATTATCGAACCATATTTCTTTGATGGCACATTAACTGGCGCGCGCTACTTGGATTTCTTGCAAAATTTCTTTGTTCCAGAGTTAAGAATGCTTTTCCCAGATGACAACCCCAATGAAATTGATAGAAATATTTGGTTTCAGCAGAACGGAGCTACACCATATTTTTCATTGGAAGTAAGAGCCTATCTGAATCAAGTTTTTCCCAATAGATGGATCGGTAGACGCGGTGAAATTGAATGGCCTGCTCGTTCTCCCGATTTGACCCCGCTTGACTATTTTTTATGGGGTTATTTAAAATCTAAAGTCTACTTCAACAGACCAAATAACGTAGAAGATTTAAAAGACAGAATAAGGCAAGAAATTAATCAAATCACCCCGGAAACAGTACAAAATGTTTTAGAAGAATTTCAGCAACGCCTCCATTATTGTCAAGAAGCAAAGGGCGCCCAGTTTGAACGTTTGATTTAAACTGTTCTTCTGTTCTGTTTCATGTTCTTTTCTTTACTTAGTAACATTAAAAATGTAATATTTTTCAATAAAAAAATTATAGAAATTAAAAATATCTTATGTTGCTAGATGGAGAATTAAAAACCCTTTCAAATGAGCTATCACACGCACCCTCGTTCCATTTAAAAATTTTAAAGGGGTAGCTCTCTCCCAAGGGTTTGGAGGGGTAGGTATGCAATTATGCTTAAAAAATGTCATTCTAAATTGTAAATTACATAGATAATGAATTTATCCGTTACTTATGGACCTCACTGTATAAGAGTACGATTACGATTGCGTATGGGGTAGGTGCATGCCCTGTGCACTTAAGCCGATGCTTATTGTGTCCCCATAATCTAGTCATTCCATTAGTCTTTTTTCCTTAAGAAATTTAAGGACAGTTTCTAATGGAGCGTTTGTCACTTTTTTTGGTTCTATTGTTATATCCCCAAAGTTCGAATACCTGATAGCTGCTAGTGCTGGGCATTCTCATAATACATATGTGGAAGGAGGTTTCTTCCTCCTCTCCGCACCTTCTGCAATTGGGATAATTTTTCACCCCGATTGTCGTGAGATGTCGCATTAGTGGGTAGTGTCCCGTGAACAGTCCTACTATCCATCTCAGCTAGTTTCTTCCCAGTTTCATGAAGTCTATTGACTTGTCCCAGGATGATTCACCAATGAATAGCCGCGAGTGTCTCAACCCTGGGACTTTCGCCCAGTGCAATATATGTTTTTCTCTTAAAAGGTCCTTTATGGCCTTCCTGGCTGTCTGGTAAGCCGGACCTCAGGTGGGTTCCGGCCCTATCAGTGGAACCTCAGCCCCTTTCTTTGCAAGAAAGTCCACTCTTTCATTCCCTTCATGACCTTGGTGCCCTCTCTACAACTTCAGAGTGATACTGTTGTGTTCCGCTAATCGTGTTAGCGAATCCAGATCTTTAACTGCCTAGGAATGTTTCTTTACAGCTCCTAGGGCTTTGAGTGCTGCTTGGCTATCTGAGATAATCTGGATCCTCTTATTTGTGTAAGACCTCCTGGTCATCTCCTGCGCAGAAGCGAATATTGCAGTGTTTTCTTCCTGAAATACGGAAGTTCCCCCAGGTTTATATTGATATAGGAATATATTAATTCTTTAAATTTCATGAGATAAGGGTATTCAACAGGACCGTTGCCACTACCTGATTTGTAGGGAGTGCTGATAAAAATTTGGGGGGGGAGGGTTAATTTTATTGTATACTGTGACGAGGCAATGAATCACCATACACCGGCCTCGATAAACAATAAACATATGTGTGTGACGTACGGGAGACGTTTCGTATGAATGTCGATTATATGGGAATACTCGCGGTGTCTGGCGGCTGCTGGAGCTTTCGCGATGAATCCAACGGATTTTATAAGACCATGCCGGTACGGCCAGGGACCAGTGAAATAAATGACCTCTGAAATAAATTGCGTGGTCACGGGCTTCGTAAAACATTCGTATATAAATTGTACATAAATAAATTAGTGTTTGTTAATTTAGTGCTTAATCCGTATTTGTATTTATTTAAATAAATTCTGTTAGTTAAAAGTGCGTGTATGATTTTTCACACCTAACGAACCCTAAGTAGAATAAACGTTACCTACTTATACAGTAAAAAAAGTCATAATGGTTAAGAGAAACTTTCATTTTTTTTTCCTATTCCGAGTATCATTTCTCCAATAAAAAGTCATTTCTATAAAAGAATATACAACGTCGTCCTAAAGTTTGCACCATATGAGAGTTTATTATCCATTTTTTCTTTAAATTATCTTCGCCAATTTTAACCGAAAAAGAACTGAACACGTTGGTCCTATCAATTGAATGTTCTGTCGTCATCATTTTTTATTCCACTACATTTTAAAACATAACAAAATGTCACAGAGAAAAATTGTATACGTCAGATACGAAGTTCATTATTTCGAAAAATATCACTTAGCGAATTTTTTTTGACATATTTTTGCATGTCAATTAAGGGTTGAGGTTACCAGTAAAATACTTCTTTATTGTTATGAAAAAGCTACATTTTAATTCATTAAAATAATTTAGCAGGGAAATCTGTAGAAAAATATTGGATTATTTGTTAATTTTCAATTTTTTTCCATGAAATTTTCGATGTATATTGGGGTAAATTGTACGAAAAATATTTACAGCTTGTAACTAAAAGAGTGAATGAAAAATCAGGCAAATGTTTTTTATTTTAATTCAGGTCTTCTTTAATAGAACATGATGTAAGTACGGTTCTTTTAAAACATTTTTAATCGACAAGCATACATTCAACATATAAGGCACATATTCAATAAGACCTGTTTACTTTTCCACCCACTACTTTCTACTTTTTACATTTTAACGATGGATAATAGCCTTTGATTTTTCACCAAATGACAGTTAAATACTTCATTTCTTATTTCACAGAATTCGGAAATGTGAAAATTGTCCATATTTTCAGATTCATGCAGATGTTTCTGTATGACATTGTTCTATGTTTTAAAAGGATGTATTTTATAGATACATACATATATTGTTGGGGTTGCCAATTTCATAAAATCAATACATTTGGCTCATTCTTGGTTATAATGGCTGCACAGATAATCGCGGAGCTACTATTAAAAAAACATAATAAAGAAATTGTCAATACTAAAAATTCCCTTATAGTGCAAACCTCTTGGCGGACGTTGAATTTAAGATACTCTTGCAACAAACCAAAAACTAAAATCTATGTTAACAAAAAATAAAAGTCTCCATTTTGTAACTGGTATCTCCTTTGTAAGACAAGGTGTCATTGGATGTTATTGTTCATACCATCTGAATTAGCAAACGAAAAAAATCCCCGGACTGAATCAGGTACCAAAGAGAAACCCAGAAACTCATAGAGAACTCCCCTGGTTCATTATAACAATATATGTATGCTATAAGCGTCAAGATGTTGAAAAGTGGTAGTTTAATTCATTTATTCAACATTCGCTGGTGTGGGTAGTAGCCTGAGTAACCATTTAAAATATGAATCAAGGTCGGCCAAGCCAAAGCAACCTAATGTATTTTCTTAATTTTGCAAAACAAGAAACGTGAACCCAATTGAACCATATACTTCTAGTGATATTAATTTTTTAGACAATTATATTAAGGAAACATTTCCAGATTTTATAATTATACAGAATTATGTAATATTAACCATTAAGTACAGATTATTTATCTTTTGTTCCCAGTCTGCTATCACTTTGACAGCTTCCGAAAAAATATGTTTTCTAGATTCACGTTATACGAATCCAGTTATTACTTTTTGTTATAAATAAAAATACGACGTGCTGTACTGTCACAGCAGCATGAGGATATGATCAATTGTTTCCTTTTCTTTCATTATTTTTATCTCTCAACCGTGCCAACCCGTGTTCGATGAGGATGGAAACATTCCCACAGGAGGATATCAAGCTGTTTTCCAACACGTTCCTGTTTTTAGCTCGTAACATAAAATCGATAGAGCACATACGTACCTACCCATATTCTTTTTATACACAAAGGCCGACATTAATTTTTTCCAATTTCAGAAACGCGGCCGCTGTTTTTACGACTGGATGAGCCTTTTGATGGATACACGTAAATTTTCACTGCAAAAAAATGAAACAATAAGCTTCTAGGAAAAATCTAGACTGAGTATGACATTGTTACCAATGTTTATTAAATTTTTGGTAAGAAATTTTAGTCACATTATAATAATTCGAACGACTAAAAAAACTACTATTTCTTAGAATGTATAACTTTATTGAAGTATATTAATATATATACAAAAGTAGGAAAACATGCTACAGAAGCTAATTTTCTAGATCCTACAGTTTTGCTATAGTGACAGTGTATTATACAGGATGTGCATAAAGTAAGGAAAAAAATCATCAAATATTAAAATATTACATTTTGTTTACGTATTCTGTTATAACTGTATTTTATAAACTTAGATAAATAACAAATGTTTAAAAACTGATAGAATGTACTTAATAATCTATTAAAACTAAATATTGCAAAAAAGAAGTTTTAAATATTATTTTAAGCAAATGCGAAAGAATTATATCCTAATATTTTTTTTTCAAAACAATTTATTGTGATTTATTTCCTACTTGTATACACCATATAAAAACCAGGTTCTTAGTAACATTGTAGACGACTGTTATTTCTTTATAGAAATATATACATATATAGTTCATTTAAATATAATCCTATAATATGCGTATGATAACTACAAATACAAATAAATAGTAGCCAATATAAATATGTCGTATTAATTATCAGATATAATATTGGCAAGATTAGCGACATAGATAAGAGAAATAACCAAATTGAAATAGTAATTACGTCTGGTAAATTACAATTATCCTATTTTAATAGCAGCAGTTACTAATATTCCAAAATAATTAAAATCGCATGTAGTGGAAGTATTAGTAGGAAGAAAGAGAGAAAACAAATCGACCAAGAAGAAGAAACTATGAAGTATTGTTGAAAGTTCTCTAGAAATATTTTGGAATATATGTTCTGCAAGGAATTTAAACTACAACTATAAACAGCAGTGAAGTGTAGAATAAGACGATTTGTTACAAATTACGTTCGAACATCAAAAATCTTACTTTTGTTTGTATAAACATTTAAACATTTAACAGAATTTATTAAAATAGACGCGTATAATCAAATTTCGATGTCAAAATTTGATCAAAAACACAACACCTAGCACAAAAAATCAGCCTTATGCTTTAAATATCATCACAAAATTCATAGGACGAAATAAAGATTGGTGCGTCATCCATCCATCCATCCGAAGTGTGCGTATGTACAGGGTGTCCCATAATTAAGTTAACACTTTTAAAAGGTGTATTCTACAGGTGATTTTAAAAGGGTTAGTTTATAGAAAATGTTTATCGATTAGAGCCCTCCTTGCAAATTTATTCGCACATATCTCAATAACGGAATAAGTAAGTATTTGAGATTTGGTCTGTATCTTTTGCTAACAGGAGGACATCTCAGAGTAACATTTTTATTTACCCACTGTACCGGAATGGGGTCAGCAATAAAACGAGTTTAATTTTTTTTCCTTGATAACCGTTGCATATTCGAAAAAAAATAGTATTAAAAACCAACCCAAAAAAAATGTTGACAAAAAATTAGACGGGTTGCTTGTTTCAACCTCATGCGGACGCAAACGAAAAATAAAAATAATATACCCCAATATGTCCTTATGTTAGTGAAAGATCAACACACAGATCAAATCTCAAATTCTTACGTTATTTCGTAAAAAAGGGCAAACTTCGAAAAAAGTTTATACAAAAGACCTCCTTTAAAATAACCTGTAGATTATACCTTTTAAATGTTTTAACATAATTATGGGACACCCTGTGTATATTAACTTGATTAGCTGAAGAATTTACAGGGCTTACTATATCACTTTATGAAAGTTAAAATTATAATGAACAATTTTTTTGATAAATTCTCCAAAAATATAAGAAAGTAAATTAAATCTAATAAGAACTAAGGCATCATTTTGGATAAACCATGTCTGGGACATTTTGATTTCCATACATCTTCCATGTACCTTTACGAAAACTGAGTACGCTATTCCATAAGGATCTACGCTGGGGCCATATCTAATTTTATATGCGTCTCTTTCGTTCGAAACAATGACGTAGAGTAAAACATTTCATACTTGTAATATTACATCCATTCTTCATATTTCTTCCTGTCAGTACGTTATATTTGTGCGCTTTTTCGTGACATCTTACCATACAGGTTGTACGGTATGCGTAACTTTTGCTTAAGGTAGTACTGGCAGGAAAACATACGTCATGTTCACTCACGTTTCATATAATTCTAAACTACTAGATGCAGTACTGTACTACAACGAGATCATATTTCATCCATTAATTTCTAGTTCATGTTACAAATTCACTTTATTACTTACTCACTATATTATGTTACACCGTATTTGTCAGGGTACTAGGAATATTATAAACGCAAACCAAATATATGCGAGTTAGGCGTGAACAAGTCAGTAGCGAAGTGGAGGGAGCTCTACAACTCGCTGTTGTAGTTTCGATTGAAATTAACATTATATTGTGTTGAGAAAAGTGTTTCCTAAAAATAACATATTTTTAAAAATAAAAAAAAACGGTTCTAGGTTGTCGAAAACATCCAAATTAAATAGGGGAATGTCGTCAGGGTTGGGCCACTTTTTAACTTTGCCCTGTATCCTTTGTTTATATTAGACTATTCTCAATGTTGACGTATTATTTGAAAGTTTGGACAGTCATAAGAAACTTTTAATTAGGGCGAATTGTTGCGCGTTATAAAAAAAATTATTGATAAAACGAAAAAAAAATAGTCTAGGTTGGGCCATTGCAGTCTTGGTTAGGCCACTAGTGAATATCGACGAAATATGTACTAAAATAATTTTTAATGAACCAATATGTTGCTTTTTATTGTTTTTCATTCAATTCTACATAATTTTGATGAGAAATCGTCATGAGAACATTAATCAGAATGAGTATTCAAATTTGAATTAAAATTTTTATTGTTATTGTTATTTTGTTATTAATTTTTATTATTATTATTTGTATTCTATTATTGTTATTTTGCTGTTATGATTTTTATTCTGTTGGATTTATTTTGTTTTTTAATTTATCCTTAAAATCATATATTATTTGTTATTATATTAACGATGATTTTTTTTTATTGATAAAACATTACTTTTATTGCGGCAATGAATTATTTTAATGTTCTGCGGTGCGAAAAACTTGGCTCAATACTGTTATTTTACTTGTCGAAAAAAAAAATGGTGTTGCCCAACCCTGACTACACGAGTGGCCCAACCTAGACGACAAACGTATTTATTTTCAATCGCTAAACACTACAGGCAAACAAGTTAGGGAATAAAATGTTTCCTTTGGGAACTGGTTAATGGTTAACCCCATAATGGAAATATATACTTACTTTGGCGGTGACATCATTTTTGTCACGTTTTGAGTCGTTCTTGACGGTTATTACAAAACTTTTCGGACTACCGAAAACAAGACGAAGGCACACAACTTTTTACAGACAATCTCCGTGACAAGCAATGCTCTGAAACATTTTTTTATCATCGAGAATAATAATTCCACGCTATAAACACAGAGGCAGCACGTGTCATATACGAGAAATAGCTGTGGCCCAACCTAGACAGTGGCCCAACCCTGACGACATTCCCCTGGTATATTAATGGTCGGTCGACGATTAAAACTAAAGGCATTTTTAACGAAACATGTAACTGTTGATCGCTGTTGCCATTTCAGCAAATAAAAGAGCAGTAAAATTCAATGAGAGTAAAGGCGCTTCATTCAGAATTCCAATTGATCTGGCAACACCGCTCAGTGAATTTGCGTTAAAGGTGTGAACCGGGCCATACGGCACCCCATTTTGACATAAAAATCTAACATAAATATCCAAGAATGTTCCTAGTGGTCTGACGCAACCTATATATGCATTAATGTTGATTTTCTTCATTATGAGCTATTACTTTTATGAACGAAACAAAACTAATAGATATTCCGATCTAAGAAAATTTATGCAAGCTAAGCTTTATGCAAACATCTCCCTAATGACATTAAGAAAACCTAAAACGCCTAAACCAGGTTACTGGATATTGTAAAATGCTGTATCACAGCGGTGACCCAGAGTTCCACATTTTTTTTCCATTATTCCAAAAATTGTTTACGGTCGAAGATTTATCAGGCGAAAAGGTCTGACGCGGATAATTTTCACAAACGAAAGTGAGAGCCCCTTTCCCTTGGCCCGAAGCCCGAACGTAGCGGAAAAATGGATCGGTCGGGCGGTAAATTTAACGGTTCCTTTATACTTTAACCCGAATCAGAGATGATTCGATTAACGTTTGGTCTAATTAGATTCACTGACGCTGAAAGACGGGAAAATCGCAACGCGGCCTTTGAAGGTGAACAGGACGCGCCTTTTGAAAGGGACCCGGGGCGCTTTTAATCTCATATTAATGTGACGTAATTTGAATATCTTAAACTAAAGTCAGTTACAGTCGGTGTGGCAGAATCTTTTGGGTGACGACATATTTTATTAAATAATATTTTCAAGTCAAGTAAAAGTATACACGCCTCAATATTTTTGGTGTTTGAGATCTACTCTTACATTTCATTTCTAAACCAAACTGGAACATCAAAATGCAGAATTGTCCTACCACATTAGTATTTAGAGATGTCCTAACCTAAAAAGGCAAACAGATACATTTTTTACAAATATATACAGATTGATATAGAAACAATTTGATTCTAAAACATGTCCGGGATTTAGAGATACATTTTTTAAACAAGCGGATGTAAAGATATGTAAAAAATATAACAGAAAATGTAAAAGAAGTGTAGTAAAAACACGTATGTCGCTCTAACCATCCAAGCAGGCGTGAAATAATAATTGAATCGGCATTTTTGTGCATTGTTGCCGCCGATTGTTGAGAGACGCGGTGGATTGTTGCCGCGAGATTGTTGAACATTGATCGAGGTAATTCATTCCTTCGTAAAGTAGTAGATGTTTTTTTGTATAGTAAAATATAGTCCACAAAATGAACAAGGGACCTCTGTCGGGGACCTCTGTTAACTCTCTGTAACCTTAGTAACCCAATCAAGGAATTCTGTACACAGTTCTATAGCTCTTTAGAGATAATGTTTGATAATTCTTTGCCAATCATTTCTACTATAACGTATTACTCTTATTTCGAAGAATATAATTCAAGAACTAAGAAAACTTAGTTCGAAGAGTCGAACCAATAATTATTTGGAAATTAACTACAGGTAGAAACAACTTTTTAAACCTGTCGTGAACTACAGTTCCTTATTAGAATGTTTCTTATCTTCCATGTTCCATAAACTGGAATTATAGAAAATTACAAGTCTGCTAGGAACAGAAAATACTTGAAAATATTAACGTTTTGGAGTTATTTTTATTCCGATATTCAGGACTATGATGTATCATTTGGCATTATTTATAACAGCGCTGTTATCATTCATATCCAATCAGGATCTGACTTTTAAATAATCCCAGTTTCCCATTGGCGGGAGCTGTTAACAGCGGTGTTATAAATAACGTCAGATAATACAGCATAGGCCTGATTATCAGGCCGCTTATAACTCATTTATATAACGTTACGGAGTTACCATTTAAGCAATTAGGCAAATTTGCTCTTGTAAATGGTATAGTCACGTTATATTCCTGGAAATTCCAGCGGAATAACCATTCAGAAAAATATGATTATTTAAAGTTGTTCGAGCTCGGTGCTGAGCTCTTTTATTTTATAGAGCAATGTTAGTGTAAATTACTGATGGCAAGAAAACATGTTTCACGTGTCGGTAGTTAACTAATCGATACTAAATCTTTATTAATAAAGTTATGGGAAGTAGTAATTTTTTACGTTCGACAATTATTCCAGTTAGTAAAGGAACAACTCAATAAATAATGTGTTGAAACAATACTACAGAGCGTGTTTCAACAACGTTTTTAAGAACGCTTTATAAAGTTTTAAAAATCGCAAATATGGATTTTTTCATTAACACATTTGTTATTCAGACGCTGAAAAAAATAATGCAGGTGTAAACTTGTTCTAAGAAGATTAAAGTAAACATTTGGCCTATATATCATACCCTGATTCATACAATGACACAAACCCATTTATACGATGAACCCAATAATCGCGAAGTTATACTGAGTTTCACGATTTCAGTCCCTGACTTGGAGATAAAGATGGTTAAAAAGGTCGAACAACACCTACTACCTACCATTAGAAAAGGTAGCAGCCACAGATTAACTGTCTGTATACGTATTCTGATTCTTTTGTTGCATGGTTAAATTCTTTCACTTTAACTGATTCCTGATTTAAATTCCAAACCTCATCTATAAACTATCTATTACTTATCTATAATATGTTTTTGTTATTATTGTTTTATATTATTCTCCTCTTTATATGAGTTCTTTTATAACTCTCAAAATTATGTCACAGAACATGGTTCTCCCAAAAAGGTAACATAGCTATTGATCTAATAGGAATATTTTAATAAAGCAAGAAATGGGTATCAAAAAACGGTTAACTTTCTATCGGTTAGCATCTTGCTATTAGTCCTAATTTTAGTCTTAAGCAAGTAAAGTGCGTGACTATAGACGACTATAAAAAAGTAATTCACTAAACGCGTGAGCGAAGTTATGCTTGGACAATGGAATTTTTCACATAACAATTTCGAAAAAATGAGATATATATCTCATTTTTTTTGCTTTGTGATCGATGAAGAATAGGCAGGAATGAAAGAAGAATGGGTAGTTAGTAACAAGCACAAAAAACAAAAAAAAGTATACATAAATACTATAAAGAGAATTATGCGTATTTTCAGAAAAGTAAGTTTGAAAGGAATAAATATTATAAAATCAAAACTGTAATATAACCCTTACATAAAAACCCTTACATAAAAACCCTTATATTTGTTTGTTGACATTTGTGCATATATGAGTGTAACAAATCTTCAAAGATAAAACTTGAGGAATATCAGGTTTTTTTTATTTTTTCGTGCTTGTTCACAGAAGCATCCTGTATAAAATAAATTGATCGAGGATAGTTTCCTAGACTCTGATGATTTATAAATCGATGCGAATGAACGGATTTTTTAAAAAAATATATAGACCTTCCAAGATATTTACATATAATTTTGTAGTGTAAACATCACAGTGGATTTGGGAAACAGTGCATATCAAATAAGATAATATCGCGAAATATTCAGGTATATATTTTCCATTTATAATTCACACCTTAGTCAAGATTATGGAAATATTTTTTGTACAGATATGTAAGTAATTTCTACCAAAGCTATTGACTTTGACTAAAGTTCCTTCAACCTTGTTTTGTTAATACCCGATTTTTCGCTAGACTGTACATACATGGAACATTCTTCTCAGAAATAGTGCCCAACTGGGTTACGAAAGTGTGATAAGAAAGTACACAAAAGCTATGCGTGAGAACATTATACAATTTCTATATTAAGTATAACTTGCTTTATTTATTTCTATCACTTAAATATAAAAATTCTTATGGTCTTACAATAAATTTTATATCATCAAATCCGTATTTTTTGGCAAAATCGAGGCTACTATTAACATATAAAATTAACATAGACTAGACTATTGCCGTACAGTTCGTTTCAAATTTAGCTAATTATGCTGAAAGCAGGATTTTTGCATATTATACGCGCCACAGGTTGACAGCATTAAAAATGATGAGGTTACATTGACTGGCAAAGCCTTTTCCATGGGAAATGTCTGTTGGTACACGATAAATTGGATTACCTAACTAAAAAAGTCTCTACAACGTTTCGGCGCTTTTTTATTTTGTAAAATAAGTAATAAATATTAAAAACTAAATTTGACTATTAACAACAAATAACTGAAAATCTTTTTTTATTACATGATGGCAGGAAGTTTGAGGTTAGGTTCATTTTCATAAATCATCATTTAAATAACTAAAACCTAGGATTTGTGAATTTTAGTTTTACCTTTTGATATACATATTCCGGAATATCAAAATTGTGGCCCAGCATGACAGAAAGTTGAATTTACAGCATTCGAGATATGAAGACTAATTATTGTGCTAAATTTGAAATTTTTATATAACGACATTTGGTAAAAATCGTTGTGAGGACATCATCTTCAAAAGGCGCTCCGTTAAGAGGCACTTTTAGATTAAAATAAATTGTAATAGATCGACATCGACACAAAATCTCGTCTATAATGTAGGGTTTCCGTTTGTCAGTTCAGTTTCTGGACACCCTCTATATAAAATTATATTAGAAACATAATTTCCAGTTGTATAATGCCTGCTAAATTAAAGTGAGTGAAACTACGTACACTTGAATCGCTATAGTTAAAAGGGTTTTCTCTTATCCCTAATTAAGAAGAAAACCGACACCGAGAAGCCCAACAACGCATCGTTATTGCACAACAGACTTCTCGACGCCTTGGCTATCTAATTGCAAGCTTTTAAAATGCCTTCAGACTCCAGGAACCTTTGCCAGCTAAAAAAGCCTTCTTTCGCCTACATTTGTTATACGGAGAAATTTATTGTTAGGAGCTTGTATAAAATTCACTGGGGCAGCTATGGTTGCGTAAGAACCTTTTATCGTCCATTACCACGCAATATCGGATTTGCAGAGAATGCGCTTGCTTTGGGCATTTCTGGAATCTGTACCAAGTATATTTCTGCCCTAATATCATTAAAAAAAGCTATCTAATTTTAAATCTATAACTTAAAATCCTAACTTCCCAAACGCCCTTCTTGAGCGATTTTAATCCCTCAAAAAAAAATTAATTGGTCACACGCAAATTGAGTATAAAAAAAGTGTGACAAATTACCAAAGATTTCCTTTCCACCTAATCATTAATCTAAAAGCTTAACGATGTAACGTGCCCCTTAACACGAGCGATACATTCCTTAATCAATAATAAAATTCACACACTTCAACCCATGGCGCGTCACGCTTCCAGCATTTTTATGCTGGCTTTTCAACATTCAATCATTGTCTTCGAATTTTATACAGCATTATGGATAATTGAACGTTATTTTTTTATTTCGTTAACGTCAGAAGCCAACGCACTTCGCGTCTTCTGGCGGAGTGACTGAAGGAAAACAAAAGAACGTCTTTAAGTTTGCTTCTAACGTTTAATTGTTGATTTACCCTGAGGTGTAAGATTTCGCGGGTTGACGACGACAAGACGCCTGGGAATCATTCCACTTGGCTGAGTGGAATTTAGGACAAGGGAAAGTCATCATTTTCTCTCTGTAATGGATAAACTGTCTCCGACATGATTTGTATTATGTTAGGGTGGCGTGGAATACATTACGGTGTTAACCAACTCAGTTTTCAGTTAGTTAAATTAGTGTTAACAATCAATTAGTTTAGATGAGTCTTAAAAATTGATGATATTTTGTAATTATACAATGAGGACAATTCAACATTTTCCAAATTAAAAATGTTTTGTAAAAATCATTGGACATGTCACTTGAAAAGTAAGTGCTTTGGAATTGGCTATTACTGCAGAATTTAAAAGTAGAAATATAATAGATATATTGGTCTATTAAAAAAGAGGTCGTTGACGTCATGTAAGCTAAATGGTGACATAATATAATCTGGTTATACACAGGGTGTTCTATTTACAATTCTACTGCTTATATTTACTTAAACAGAAGATATGCGAAGAAAAGAATAAGAACAAAATTTTCTTCTCTCTAAAAACTTGTTATACATGACGTCATAAACCTCTGCTTATAGTGAACACTCTCTATATATTTTTCTTCATTGTATACGTATAACACATGTGGTCCAGAGTTATTTTTTGTGAGTTAATACTCAATTGCCTCTAACTCACAAACGAACTACTTTAGACTATAAGTGTTATACATATTTGAAACTGGTTGTTACTGGAGAATCCAAAAGTATAAAATATGCAGTGTTCTATTCAAAAAATCAAAAAAAAATCATTGACGCCATGTACATGATGCTATGCTAGTGTTCTTCTAATTATAGTGTAAAATGTGTAATTGAACTCAATTGAATTGAGGTCAAAATTGACGTGTCCAAGGATTTTTTTCAAATTATTTTAGGACCATAAAAATTGGAAAATATTGTATTTCTGCAAACCTTTACGTCTTCACGTGTATATGACTACAGTCCGATCGGTGGAGTTTTTTTTATATTCTCTATATGGGACATTGGATTTTATTTTATTTCCTACAACGTGTTTACTTAGTGGTATTCTAGTCACAAATTTGAAAAAATCGAAATTTTTTTTTTTTTAAAATTTCAAAGTTTAGACATTCAAGAATATGCCCTTAAAAGGATTTTTCAAAATTTCAATTAATTTATGAGTTACAGCCATTTTTTGACGCGGCATCGGCTCTGGTCCGACCGGAACAAATGAACAATAAACGGTAGACGCTGCCCGAGTACTTACGAAACACGAAACGTATTTAGTCGGAATCTTTTCGTCTTAGTATTGATTTCAAATTAGTTTTGAGCCAGCCTTCAAGCAACGTGGACGTGCTAACTGAGTAAAATTGCCGGAAACTTGTCTCAAAACTTTAAACGCGTTTTTCTCAAAACCACTTTTTTCGAGTTGGCGTCCACGATATCTCAAGTTCTAATGAACCAATTTATTTGAAATTTGGTGTGAATGTTCTTTATACATTCCTCTATCGCCTCAAGCACGCTCAGATCAAAAATTTTTAATTTTACTATTTTTAAAAAATCGGAATTG
Organism: Aromia moschata; assembly: GCA_029963805.1. NCBI lineage: Eukaryota > Metazoa > Arthropoda > Insecta > Coleoptera > Cerambycidae > Aromia > Aromia moschata. Next base: position 1,790,197 of record JAPWTK010000023.1, on the reverse strand, counting down.
TTAAGAAAACTAATTAATTTTTTTTCAAACGGCCGCCATTTTATGAAAAAAATTTTTTTTGACTTTTCCAAGGTCGGGCTATAGGGGCATCTATACTAATTAAGAATCCGTTCGGCTTTTTTGTTTCAGTTGACCAGAAGGGTTGAAATCATGCACGCCAGGACACCCTTTTTTTTTTGGACCCCCCCACTTTGCCAGCTCATAACTTTGTCACTTTTGAGTCTTTTTTTTTCAGTTAATTTTTTATGTTATTTTAAAATATCAATAAACAAATGATAAAAAAATGGATAGTAAAAATATTTTTTGTTTCGTTTGTGCAGAGCTTCAAAAACCGCCCGAATTCATGCCTCTAGACTAGAATACCCCCTTCTATGTTAAGAAAAGGTATTGGTTAATAAATATTTAGTACCGTAAAACTACTGCTGCGTTTTATTTTTAAAGAAATTGTCTCACAGTTATTACCACCTGCTTAGAAATACTTTGTATACCGTACGTCTTAAGACACGTCTATTCCATTAGAGAAAAAGAAATGATATTGCCCGTTTATTATAACGGTAACGTTAATGTATTTAGTTGAAGATCATTAAATGCGTAATTTTTTAAATGTTGTTTTCTTTCAGTCTCCTAAAGACCTTGTCAAAAGCTAAAAATTGAGCTACACAACCTCTACAGAATTACTTACTTAATCATCACAAAAACAATGGTCAGTTGCATGTTTTTATAGCGCCCCTCCGGCTACCTTAATACTGCCTAGAATTGAAACTGTATTGCCTCCCATTCACCAACAACTCCCTGGTCTCCGACGGCGTCTCGGGACTCAGACTGGCTGTGGTAGTGTTAGAAATGGTCTCCTTAAGCTCCAGGTGACGTATCTCCATTCCATCCTTCTCCAATATCTCCTCTTCGAGGATCTTCTCCAAGTAGGGCTCTCCATTAATTTCGTTCGGTGGGGGAACCTTCGTATGGGGCGAGTGGGTGGGCGTCAGCTCCGTCATGTCTCGCTGCTTGTCCTCGCGTTGCTTCTCCAGCAGCTTTCTGTGATTCTTGGTAGCCAGGCAACCTGTCTCCACGTCTCGCTCCAGCCTGTGGCCGCTCTTCGAACGCGTGAGTTGTCTGGCCACGTAGTCCTCCAATTCCACCTCTTCTCGCCTGCTCACGACGCAGTTGAGGACTATGAGGAACAGGCCGACGCCGGTGACAAAGATTCCTGTGAGGACCATCTCATTCCACCACCCAGTGCTCCTCCAGGTCATGAAATCGTCCGGCAGAAGTCCGGAACCAATGAGGAATAAACCCAAGGCGGTGAAGCAGACCCCCAAGTGGAGCATTCCGATGGAGGAGGCGAGGGGAGGCGTTGGCGCCTTCGAGCTGCTCCTCTTTCGACTGCAGGTGGTCCATGCTGTCTATGCTATCCGTCCTAGAGGACAGCCTGCGTTCGGCCGCTCTCTTCTTCGCCTGCTCCCTCAGCCTGCGCTGCCTCTTGATGGCCAGGGCGGAATGGAGTCCGGCGCTGCCGTGCATCTGGAATCCAGGCAGAATCGAATGAGTGTTTGTTTGTCAGCCTCCAGGGCAAGAGACTTGCATGCACTCTGCACAAAACACAGCACTGCACATTGCACTGCACTTTTACGCACTGCACTGTACACGTTCTGTCAGCAAGCACCACGCCAAAAATAACGTCCCTGTGTTTACGAATGCTAGAACGTCCAGAACAATCTTTCGTACAGCAGAATTAGAATAGAAATGAAAAATGTTAATGTTGTCTGTTAAATTGTTTCCCAATAATAGAAATAGCTCGCATCGATTTGAATTATACCATGTTGTTAATTTGCTGATGTATCAAATTACAATAAAATATTTAAACACATTCCTAGCAAAAAAAATGTTCTCTATCCTTGTTTCTACAGTTGCCTTTTCCACCTTCTTTTAACGTCAATTTGATTTGAAACAAGTTAGATTTTTCAAAGTATAGCTACGCCATTCTCATGTGCAAATATCAGTGTAAGAATTATAATCGAAACGCAAAAAAAGTGGATAAACTACAGTAATTAATGTAAAAAATTGTGTTTAGCGGATTGGCTAAAAGTGGTGAAAAGTGTTGAATATTTTTATACCAGTAGTTTACACTTTTTCGCATTTCAACAACATATCCTTCATGTTTTACAAAAGAGAATAAATAATATCAGCACTAAAGATAATAATTTGCAATTGTCATAAGAAGTTAACACTCTTAATAAACAAAAGCTACTTCCAAATAACGTAAAAATAATTTCAAGAATAAAATAATTTCCAGAAAGAAGGATTTATGTCTACAATGAATGTATCAACGAAAATATTTAGGATTTTTTGTCAATATCCTTTATTTCAATATCTACGCTTGTATTACCAATATTGCAATTATAGTAGAAAAAAACTTTTTTGCAGCAGAATTGTTCGATCAAAAAGAACAAAGCAACAAAATCCAACTCAATAGCGATCTAAAATTCCATTTCTTATATGGATTTTTACATTCCTAGGAAATGTAACACAGAAAAATCTATTTGTACTCCACCATCATATATTCTACTCTTACACATTCAATGGGACATTACTTTTGCGATAGTCATTCAAAATAAAAAGAGCGGCACTCTACTGAAAGTCAAATAATTCAAAGAAACACATTCAGTGCTAGCAAACAAAATGAGTACTAAAAAATTAAATAAAGTGCTAATAAGTAACTACTGTGTGTGTAACAAACAAAAATATGGACAGTGAGTTTTTAAAAGTATAAAAACATATTTATATAAGCCCTTTCATGATTCCCTCTTTTTTTTTTCTTAAGAATATACGATGTACGAACAAGAATACACGGAATTGCGATAAAAAAATTCGACAGAAAGAATTCCTTAATAATTATAGCAACATGACTTTTTCAAAACCATTTTTTTTACCAAAACTGGGCCGGAGAGTTTTATAAATTTTTTTCAAACTTTTATCATCTCACTGTACCTATATTGTGAACATCCACAAGCAATATCATACATTCCAAGAGATTTAACACTGCAGTGGTTTCGTTTTATAATAATACTTCATCAGTAAATTTCATGAGATTCTACTTTCCAGTTAGGACAGTATATTGCCAATGGAAGGTAAATCGAATAATAAATCGAAAATTCTTTTACTATTATTCTTTAAATAATTAATAATAAATATTTTAGGTATACTGTCAAATATTTATTAAACACCTGTTTATTATGCTAATAATAACACAATTAATAAACCTGACAATGTAGGCGAATTCCTGTTATTAACAAAAGCAAATATTAAGAACAAAATTTTATGAACATAATTTTGCAGTGTTGGATATTTACTGTTTTTTTTTGTTTTACAGAAAGGTCCTTATTACTTTCGCATCAGTGAATCCCCTGGTGAACAGACTGGACAGCTTTCTCGTTCGTAGAGTTCCACAACTAAATTTGCATTTATATCACTTTACAGAGTTTCCTAGCAGATATTATCATACATACATATATCACTTTGGTCGGTGTGGGAATTAGAATTTTATTCATGAGGCTCTAAGTGCACAGTGCACATGCTGTGTAGGATCAACGTCATGTCAGAACAGTTTCGTAGCACTCAGGGTATTACGTATCACTTAAGTTTGTATCGATCTCGGAAAAAAAAATGTTTGATAATATTTTCGATTGAATGTATGACTTAGGGATAGCAAATATTAACAACTAACCGATTCATCATGGAAGGAAAGACGGTGTGGAAAGGACCACGCAAATGGTCCGATGTCGACCACCTTAGAGTGGATTGATTATGCGGAGGCACGTGTGCGACACAGATAGGGCTTTAGAAGAGGTGTATATGCACAGAAACGCTTATTCGTTTAAATATGTAGAAATAAGTAGTAAATATATTTTAGGTAACATAATTTTCCTTAATAAGAGCAAGAGGATAAAACCTGAAGGAAAAAGTATGGCATCCAAAATAATATAATAATAATAGCCTCACATATCATCCAGAATAAGAAACCATAATAGTAACCTCATACCTCTACTGATGTTTTCCAAAGTAACCATGAATTATATATTTTATTTGTAATGTACGAAGAACAAACTTTATTGAATTTTCTGTTTAAATTAAAAATAGAATCTTAGAAATACAAATTTCTTACGTAGAATCACAAATTACGGAGAAAAAATGTAACACTAAAAAAAATGTTTGTCTTATTGCAAAAAAGAGAAAATCTATGAATATATGTTTTCCTAGAGGTACGTCGACCCAAGCACATGGGCAGTTTGATTGTTTTCTAAAATTGAAATTTGAAAAAAGTGAACAAAACCATTTTTGAAACGAAAAAAGATTTTTTTAAATATACTGATGCTACTAACTTGTATGGCTAATATTCCACATCCACATCAATACAATTACTCCTTATTTATGAGTTTCTTAGAACAATAGTTAATAAGTTCAGTGGTGAAATACTCAGTGGACCTGAATACTAAGTACATAACATATTTCGCAGAAATAAGTTCAAACTAGAAAAAACAATACATGTTTTATTAAAAGATGGAGCAAAAATTAATATACGTATATGAACACAATTAAGTAAATAAATAAGTACAGGTCATATCCATAGAATAATATTTCTAATAGAATAATATGAAATCGTTTTAGATGAAGTATTTTTTCACCCATTCTGATGCTGTAAAAGATTAAAGTCGTAATTTACAACGTAAGATTAGTCTCTACCAACATAAACGAAAATAATTTAAAACTGTTCCCTGTACACTTAATTGCCTCGTATTTATGAATAATAATTTTCAATTTCGGGCTGTTTTAATAAAGTGAGAGCCAGTGAAAAGGAAGAAAGTAGGTAGGTAATTAGTTTATTGTCAGGTAAGATTTTTTTTACTTTATTACAAACAGTATAATGTATATTTTACAGTTAGTATATTTTTAGTTTTACAGACATGAATCTGAATAAAACAGACTTTGGAATAGAATCAAATTTATACCGAGTGAAATTCGAACATGTTATAGTATGGTATATAAGGTTTAAGAAAATCACATTTAGATGGATCATTAATGGTGCAAAGGCCTTCAGCTGGACGATAAAGATACCGTGAGGCGTTTGAATTCATTTAGCGCGCAACAACTTCATGGCTCCAGCTGAAGGACTTTCCTTCGCTACTGAGACAGCTGAACAGTATTTGGTTGATTAATAATATAATAATAATAATAATAATAATAATAATAATAATAAAATGCCTTTATTAAGGAACAATTTTCTATAAAAACACTATTCTTAAAATTAGTCAAAGGCGAAAGTTTTGCTTTCGCTACTCAACTTAACCATTTACACAAAAAGTTAACTTAAGTACATAAATAATTGTTATTTAAACAACAAAAATGATAAGTAATATTTAAAACAACAAAGATAATACTGTAATACAAAATACAAATAATTACAGAACTCTCACATACCATGTGTTGATCTGAATTGATAAGAATACTCCTTTACATATTTGCGGACAGATTATTTTTTTATTTTTTATTTATTTACAGAACTTTGTTGAAGATGAGCATCGATATTATTGTAATTCATACCATAATAATGGATAAATGAAGGACGAAATAATGTGTCTAGGAATGGTGAGTTTGTCTAGGGGAATGTCAAGGTTGGGCCACTGTCTAGGTTGGGCCACGGCTATTTCTCGTATATGACGCGTGCTGCCTGTGTTTGTAGCGTGGAATTTGTATTGTTTTCGGTAGTCCGAAAAGTTTTGTAATAACCGTGAAAAACGACTCAAAACTTGGACAAAAACGATGTCACTGCCAAAGTAAGTATATATTTCCATTCCATTAACAAGTTCCCAAAGGAAAAATGTTATTCCCTACCTGTTTGCCTGTAGTGTTTAGCGATTGAAAAATACGCTTGTCGTCTAGGTTGGGCCACTCGTGTAGTCAGGGTTGGGCAACATCTATTTTCCGACAAGTAAAATAACAGTTGAGACATTTTTGGCACCGCAGAACATTAAAATAATTCATTGCCGCAATAAAAGTAATGTTTTATCAATAAAAAAAAATAAATAATCGTTAATATAATGATAAATAATATGGGATTTTAAGAATAAATTAAAAAACAGAATAAAAATCATAACAGCAAAATAGCAATAATAGAATAAAAATAATAATAATAACAATAAAAATGAATAACAAAATAAAAATAACAATAAAAATTTTAATTCAAAATTGAATAGTGATTCCAATTAATGTTCTCATGAAGATTTCTCATCAAAATTATGTAGAATTGAATGAAAAACAATAAAAACCACCATATATTATTTGTTCATTAAAAATTATTTTACTACATATTTCGTCGATATTCACTAGTGGATCAACCCAGACTGCAATGGCCCAACCTAGATTACTTTTTTTTTTCGTTTTGTGAATAACTTTTTTTTATAACGCGCAACAATTCGCCCTAATTAAAAGTTTCTTATGACTGTCCAAACTTTCAAATAATACGTCAAAATTGAGAATATTCGAATATAAACAAAAAATACAGGGCAAAGTTAATAAGTGGCCCAACCCTGACGACATTCCCCTACATATCTTGAGTTGGCGGTAAATACGTCTCTTTTAAAACTAAATTTTTCATAGATGTATGAGGGTGAGGTGGTCAAAATAATGTTGTATACACAAGCAATTAGATTACATTTATACATTCTTCCACCACCAAAACGATATTTTACATTTGGGTTGCCTGTCGGAGTACACGCAACCCAAGAGAATAGAAAGCAACCCAACGTTAAGTCAGAGATGCGTAGAATCCAAATATGTAAAAATATACTGGGGGTCTCATTTAAAAAACCGTATTTAGTTTCGCTTTCGACGAAACCGGAAGTCTTGGATTTTTTCGTCACTTGGTTGAAAATTAATTCTAGTATAAACGCCAGAAATTTAAAAAAATCTGTTCATTGATATCCAATATATAAGTTCGGCCCAACCTCCTAAGCCTCCCGGTACAATAAGAATATTAACGTGACCTCGAAAAATAAAATTAAGTTGGAAAAAATACATAATTTTAAATAACTATTTTACAGAAGGTTCATACGCCAAACAATTAAATATTCTATTACTTGCTCTGCTCATTTTCGATACGAAACTAAACGTAACGTTTCGTCTTTTCAGAATATAAAATAATTTTCAAAAATATTATGATTGCAATATTCCGATTTTTAAAATCCTCCGATTATGCCCATCACTGATTGGGATCGGAAATAAGATCAGCGTTAATTACCCCGGAATTAGTAATTAGAAAAAGGTAATTCAGGAAAATTAGAAAAAATCATATCAATACTAGTTTGACTTACATTAGTATACCTGGTTGGTTCATGGATATGAGATTCCAGGTCATAAAATGTGAAAACCCGTTGTCATATGTTTGGTCGATAAAATTAATATCACCTAGGATGCAAATATGCTCATATTGGGGAGTTACGAATAATAAAAAAATATCCAGCCTTCCCTACCTTTTCTAAAAAAAAAAAAAATGATAATGAATGAAAGTATAAATCGTATTTTTTAAGCGCTTTATACATTATATACGCATGTATTTCGTTCCTGTGCTACATGCGGCATTGACTCCTTCCCTAACACTATGCAGAGCTCGCGTATACGCAGTAGTACGCTATCCTCATTCCAGTCGTCGCGGGAACGTGGGATACTCTTATGAAGTTTTACACGCGGACACGCAAATATTCGGAAGCCTGATAATTAGATACACAATCTTTCTGCAGTATACGTTTTTTTTTTTTCATAAGTACACACAAGCAGCTGAAGCATAGTCCACCCTCCGAACACCAAGTGAATACCATATAACATCATAAAATAACACAAATAACGCGTAAAAAAATCGGTCAGCATAAAATATTTGTTTTTTTGTTGTCTTAACTTGTTCCGAAGGGGCCACCGACTGCATCCACCCACAATGGACCAGCTGAATAACTGTTCTTTCTAAATACCCAAAAGCAATCGTATAGGCCCAGACCATAGAAATATGAATCATTCTTTAGTACTTCCATCGATTTGCGATCCGTCTTGAAACTGTGCCAGTCGTATTTCTGGTGAAATATTTCTCTATTAACTTTTCCCCACACGAATTTTTCATCTTCCTAACCATGCAAAGGCACCCTCGAAGTGTTCTCCCATATCACTCGTTTTTTTTTTCGCGTTTTCACGCTACGTGCCTATCGATCTGCGCCAGGACGACACATAGGACCGGATATCGAAAAGTCCTCCTGAAGGGCCGCATCAAATATTTATCGAACGACGCTCGAGCCCTTTCGTAGCCCGCAGCTGAAGGTCATAGGTCACGCGGAGCCCGGCTTTCCGTAAGATCGCGAACTTTACGTTATTTAGAATGCAATTTCCAGAAATTGCTCGCAAACTGCGTCGCCCGTCGGGTAGGGACTGAGAGGAGCTTCGTCTTTTAATTAATACCTAATATCGGGTAATATTAGGTAATATTAAGTTATCACCTGAGGGCCGCGAGATAATCTCTTCACCTTAAGCGATTGCAAATAGGGCGCTCGTAGTAGAATAGGTACGCTGTGTTCTGAAAAATAAGATTTTTCGAATGTATTATTATAATACTGCTACTTAAGGTTCTGGTAAGGTTCTGATCAGTGTGTAGATAAACTGTGAGAGTTCTGCCTTTCGATAAAATTACATTAACTTTTGATTAATGGTATTTTTCGCATATAGGGGAGAGAGAGGTATATTGATACACGAGGCGCATTGATACGCATTTAAAATTTCGCGGCAGAAGAAGTCTATTTATTTCAAACTATTATCTCAAAGATGGCATTAGTGTGGGCTACTTGTCATAAAAATTTGGTAACGGAAAAAGAGCGAGAGTAAAGTTACTGTGTTTAATTTATTTTGGCTCGAAGTAATTTTTAATGCCTTTTTACAGTGTGTGTTTTTACCAACGTGGTAGCAATAGAAGCTGCTTGTGGACCATTCCTAAACGTAAGTATTATTTAAACATTGTTGCAACCAAGTGTATGCACTGTGGTTAAATATGTCACTAGTGATTATTTCTGCCAGAGTGCATTTGGGGCACATTGATATATATTATGAGAGGTACATTGATGCAGTGTAGCAATGTGCCTCTACAGTGTATCAATGTACCTCTGCAATTTACAAAGGTACTATTTTATTCGTATAAACAAGATTCAGTAAGTTATACGAATGTTCTTGTTTCGGTTAATGAAAATAGTACGTACTTATCACAAGAGACGAGGAGCTATAAAGACTGCAATAACCGATGTTATTAAAAATCACAAATCCTAGAGTTTCAGCTGCACACACTTCAACATAGAATCGAAAAGTCTAGAAAAAATCATAAAAATGGGAATCCAGGGTTTTCAGATGAATCTGGGCACGAAGAAGACTGCGGGCGGAAACTAAATCAGAATATATCACTCTAAATATACAAGTTATACAAACAACTAGGCAGAGGCGAGAAGGTCTGTATTTACACCACAACAGATGCATTTTTATCCCCTGCTTTGTTTATTATTGTGAGTGATTGCAAGTAAGGTTTATATCCCTGATCAAGGCATAGATGACCACTAATTCAGTATATCGTCTATATATTTCGTGTCAACTGGGGCACCTGAATGTCCAAAAATGTAAGCAACAAAAAAAAATTTAAAGGTGGCATTTTCTTCGTTGAAGCGTAAACTTTCAAATGCAACGTGGCTGTTGAAGTCAAAATAATATCATTTTTTTGTCAAGTGCAGAGGTTGATGTTTCTTTAAAGCACATTTTTTGAGCAATTTTGAGCATTAATTTTGCTTCCCAATCAAATTTTTTAAATATTATCTCCAGATTTTATCGTTCTGACCACCATCTTGAGTTGCCATTTTGTTTTTTGTTTTTCAAGGACCACGTTGCATTTGAAAGTTTACGCTTCATCAAAATGTATTCTTGCGACATGCGGGCAATTTTTACGGATTCCCACGTATTTTTTCCCGTAAAATACAATGAGCGGGGTCCGTAGAGCAGCATCCGTGTGGAACATTGTTTAAATTAACAATATATGAGAAAATTTTCATATTTTCGCATATAACTCCGTTCCTGTGCATTTTCGGTATATAAGGTACTATTAAGAAAATTTTTCCGTATTAAATTTAGAAAATTTTAAGCCCAACCGGAAGTCTCTAAGTGCAATTGTTAACTAACAATTGGCTAATAAAGCTGAAAAAGTGCTTATTTTTAATTATTTATTTATTTGAAAAGTTAAGCAATTATCAGGCTGAAATTGAAAGAGTAGCTATTTGTAACTAGAAGTTACCCTGAAAATGTCGGCTCGATCGGTTAACAATTTTACAAGTAATTAACGATCGAATTTTTCGAGAAGCCTTAATTAACAATACTGCCATTTCTTTATTTACAGTACGATTTTGATCGGCTTAGGCTAGAAAGGTCACAAATCTCTTCTAGTTTTTGAGACTTTTTGAGATTTTTAAAAATATTGAAATGGACCAGTTTTATAGCGTTTTATACGCGACCACCTTTTTTGACGCGACGCTAGATGATTAATGACGTCGCGTCAAATAAAACTATACGCGCTATAAAACTGGTCAATTTCAATATTTTTAAAAATCTCAAAAAGTCTCAAAGACTAGAAGAGATTTGTGACTTTTCTAGCCTAAACCGATCAAAATCGTACTGTAAATAAAGAAATGGCAGTATTATTAATTGAGGCTTCTCGAAAATTCGATCGTTAATTACTTGTAAAATTGTTAACCGATCAAGCCGACTTTTCAGGGTCTTGTTACAAATAGCTTTTTCAGAAATTTCAGCCTGATAATTGCTTAACTTTTCAAATAAATAAATAATTAAAAATAAGCACTTTTTCAGCTTTATTAGCCAATTGTTAGTTATCAATTGCACTTAGAGACTTCCGGTTGGGCTTAAAATTTTCTAAATTTAATATGGAAAATTTTTCTTCATTGCACCTTATACACCGAAAATGCACAGGAACGGAGTTATATGCGAAAATATGAAAATTTTCGCATAAATTGTTTATTAAAACAGTGTTCCATACGGATGCTGCTCTACGGACCCCGCGCATTGTGTTCTACGCAAAAGAAATACATATTAAACCGTCAAAACTCGCCCTATATGTTTCAAGAACACGTTTTTATGATTTTAGCTTCCTGTCTACTGGACTATAAAAGGTAAAATTGGATTAAGAAATCTAAAATACCAGAAAACGTTAAAGGTCTGATATTTTCCGGAAAATGGGTCAATTTTTAATAAAATAATGACGCGTACCTCTGGAAGGCTTGGTAGTTCTGATTTTAATTTGGCTACCAGTTCTGTCCTTTCGTCACCAACAATTATGTCATGCGACGAAGAATGTTTGTTCTCGCTGCACGGTCGAGGACTTGATATTTACGATTGTATGATAAACTAAGCTTTTCCGTCGACGTTAGTAAAAAGATATGAATCCTTCCATTGGAAATTAAATGTCTAGCTAGATTGCCCTGGCATTACGATGTCTACGAAGGTCCACTCTGTTAATGACGGACCGATTCTTTTCCCATATTCCCATTGAATTAGAATCAAGTGTCCCGCGGATCGCGCGCGAGTGTGTGTGGGTGGGAGAGAGATAGAAACAGAAAGCAATAATATGATGCTGTCTCTGTCGCGCAAAGGCGGCTGCGTTGCGGAGAAGTGGGGAAGGCAGGAAGCAGGCACCGGTGCTGCGAGGTGCAGCACCGGTGCGCGCCGGCACCGAGTGCTCTTGTTGGAGAGGCCTGGTTTAAAGTATATGAGCCACTCTTCACTAAGTTAACCTGTGCACATATTAAATACATAATATGGTCCTTAATGTGGGCATATATTAGCATTGGTCGCTTCACACGAATACATCGCAATAGAGAAGCAAATATGTTTAGTTTGCAATAAGTGTTTGTTACATCGGAGCGGATTGACTCATGAAGTGCTAACAATGCTGTGAACAAAACATGAATTGATCGATATTTTTGTAGTTTGCCTTCAAGTGTCACTTTTAGTTGTCCCTGAATGTAATAAGGTGTTAAGTAGAGATAAAGCAGACCAATATTGGAAAGAAATTTCTCGTGTATTTGAGATAGGGAAATAGTTCAACAAAATTTGTTTAGCATCACATTTTCCATTTCTAGTTTAAAAAGGCACACTATTCCGATTAAAACGAACACAAAAAAATTACTATGAACTCTGCGAACCAATTTAATATTAAATTGTGCAGTATAAGGGCATTGGGAATGTAATAGACTATGTGAAAATCTATCCGTGCCGTTATAAAAGAAACCAAACGTGTATAACCTGTACAAATTACAGACGCTTCAAAAAGCTTTCCACAAATTACTTTGTTTCACGACCACGGAGAGAAGTCGACTTGATTATCCAATTACGCTGAAGCTTTCTTTTGAGGCTCGTTTCTTAAATCGTTTTTACGATGGCAGAAATTTCATTTTAAAAGTTGGACGGTTTGCCGTTGGTTAGAAAAGTTCGTACAGTTCGTTACAGTGTTTTAAGTTACTCACATCTCGTTAGCGATATTTTATTTTTTGAATAAACATACCGATAGCTTCCCTCAATATTAACAAATTGTAAACGTTAGAGAACCAATTGTCATGGAAATTCTCGAAAGTGGACGTGACCGATATTACGTCATATAAGCCATTATCTAATAAAATTATTACTAAACAATAATCACAACTACACACTATTTTTCTATCATGTTAATATCAACATACACAATCTATATAATATTTTGACACGTCAAGCCTTTTAGTTTGAGAGAAAAAAATCTGATTATTCCTCTGTTAAAATTTTTGTGTACCCTATAACTCTTGAATATTATAACCAGAAGTTTGATATATAATATACATTTTATCTTTCAAATGTTTTAAGAAATCATGAAATCTGGTATTACTCTATTGTACAATTCATAAGAATGTAGATTTTTGGCTCAATCGGTTAAAGTGTTGGGGAGGTAAGTTTAAGAAATAAGCCAAATAATATTTTTGAATTGATGTAAAGTTTGGTAGATTAATATTTTTAAACTATACTACTGGTAATGAGAAAGACAATTATTATTATTATTATTATTTTATTTAATAAGTAGAGTTTGTCCCTTAAGCCGGATTCCCACGGCGCGTAGCTTGGAAAACTTATGTACTTGGCAAGCAGCTTGAACAAATTAAGTTTGGAAAGCTATTATTTTTTGACGCCATTCCCATGACGCGGGCTAATTTTAGCAAATCCTCGCACAAAAGTTTTGCCACAGTTTGTGAAGACTCTTCAGTGATGTAGCATCTTTTAAAAAATGATAAAAAAAGCTGACAAAAACGTATCGTTGCTTGTAACAGCTTCATAAATTGTGAAACCAAATTAGAAAAAAAATGGTCCTTGTAAAGTTGAAATTGTATATTTTTGTAATTATATATTATAAATTCGAAGGTGACCTGGTGATTGGGATCTCGGAAGCTACAAGAGAAATGAAAAAGTTGTGGCAAATTGTGGCAAAATAGAAGGCAATTTGGTCCTCAATTGAATGCCATTTAAAAAATGAGGAAATCCCTAATATTTCCGGTGACATCCGGAAAAATACAAAATTTATGAGACGTTTTTATTTTTTCCTGATTTTATTTAAGATTTTTTGTACGATTTTTTTAAAATGAATAATTGCAACTTTCAGTAACATACCAAGTGTCATACATATGTTTCTAGAATGACGAGCTCTCTCAAAATTTGAAGCAAAATATCTAGGTCCGTAGTCCGTATTTAAACACATGAAGTTGATGATGGACCCGAATCAAAACGTAGGATTCAAGAACTGATAATGCATCTTTTTATAAAACATAACGTGGTCATAAGGAAATGCATTTAAATAAAGTATCCTCAAATAAATTCAGGAAAAATTTAAAAAAAAAATTTTTAAAAATATGATATTATTCCGGATATCTACGGAAGTATTTGAACTTCTCGATTAACTACTCAATTTTTAAACGGCATTTGATGGGACACCATAGAGCTCAACTTTTCCACAATTTAAACTGTATCTCTTATAGTTTACGCGATCACGATTGTCATCCTCGATTGTGAGACATGCTGTACACTTCACACCCTCGCTATACACTCCCATCTCTTCCTTTCATTCCGTGCAAAAAACAAAAGCGAAACGAAAAAGACAATCGGCATGCTTACGAGCAGCAAAAACAATCGCAAAACCAACGCACGGCTCACCTTGACTGATCGGGACTCGGTCTTGCGAAACTAACCCACTAGATGACGACCTCTCACATCTCTCGAACGACTGGCCTCTTCACAATTTTTCGTTCCTCTGCGTTTGGGGAAGGAGGCGGATAAGAGTTTTCATTAATTTCAGTGGTGCTTGGTCCCGGTTCGAAGACAGTACGGGTAGACGTTTCGCTATTGATTAAACAAAAATTCGGAGGCCTCGTATCGCACACACGTACTATTTGATGGGGAGGACGAAGGAGCAGCGGCTGCGAAAGCCTGGCCACTAAGCTGGAAGGACTTACTGCCGGTTGTCTATTCTAGATCAATGGAATGCGTTCAGATTTTTGTGCTGTTATGCTTCGAGTGTTCAATGTACCAAACATTGAACGGAAAATACCTGGGAACAAATAAAATAGTTTAAATATCGACATAGTATTTGGAAAATGGTTGAGTACTAAATATTACAGTATATTCTAGCATGCCAAAATATTTTTACGTAATTTTAAAATATTTATTTTTGTTTATTTTTATTTGTTTTTATTTATTTATTTATTGCTTCTATTGATATAAAAATCAAACAGCAAGAGTTCCATTAAATAAACAAACTAAAAAGGTACAATGGTTATGTTATTACAAACAAAACTGTACCACTAAAACAAAGAAAAAAAAACTAAAAAAAAAATCGTATTATACATTAAATAATAATAATAATGCGTATGATAATAG
This sequence comes from Aromia moschata, assembly GCA_029963805.1. Classification (NCBI taxonomy): domain Eukaryota; kingdom Metazoa; phylum Arthropoda; class Insecta; order Coleoptera; family Cerambycidae; genus Aromia; species Aromia moschata. The sequence continues at coordinate 1,775,170 of JAPWTK010000023.1, read as the reverse complement.
CACTTAATATATAAAGTTAACTTAATATATGTCGATGAGAATAGGAATTATGATTACAAAGATTATGAGCACAGAGACGGAAAAAGTTACGCAAAAAAAGGAAATAATTCTTATTCATTCGTTTAACACAAATGCCCGTAGTTTCAAAACTCCAATAAAAAAGTTCACAATAACTTTCAAGTTTATACAAATGTTAGATGACCATCCGGGTCATCTAACATTTGTATAACCTGATCAAAGTTCTGTAAGCCGCTAAGTTCCGGTGGTCGAATAACTCTGTAGAGACTGCAATTCATTGCAATATGTTCGACTACGTAATTTTAAAATAAACAAAGGCTTTACTAAAAAGTTCACGTGACGTTTAACTAACGCATTAATGAATCTAATATACCAGGGCACAGTAATCCCAAACGCCCGAAAAGCGGACCAACAATCGAAAAGCGAAAATATATTCGATTGTATGTTGTATTTCCTTTCTTAACCTTTAGAGGAATTCCAGTATACTGGTTAAAAGAAAAGGTTCCTCGTTTTTGTTCAAACATCATTATTTTTGGGTTTTAGGGTCGCCAATTACGAATCTGAAGTCAGATTTAAAAAATGGCGGGTCTAATATCGCGGATAAATCCTACATGATAGACAAAAAATCTCAAATTTTCTCGAAATCGGACTGAAAACTGTACACATGTGTTTTTGAGGTCGCCGATTATGAAACCAAAATTTTATTAAATCCAAGATGGTGGACCGAATATGGCGACGAAAAGTTTTTAATTCAATCAGTTGTGGAATAAAATCTCTATCCATTTGGTTTTTCATTACAATTTAGGAACTGCTAATGACAAATATATCAGATTTTTGGAATTCAATATGAAAAAAGAATATATATGAGCTATTTACTTGGGAAGAGCATTGACATTTTACTTGTGAACAGCAGAGTTTTTTTATTCTGTCGCCGAATTGAGAAATGTCCATATTAAATTATTTTAAATATCAAAGTGTGTTATTATCACTTGACTTTATTATGTGATGAATATTTCTCAGTTTGGTGACATTTGCAGTTTCGTTACATGATCAGCAATTTAAATCGAGCTCAACAAATGATGGTTTCCGAAAAGGAGTGGAAGATTTGATAATGTTGATGAAAATATGTACTCAAGAGTTCATATTCGTGATTTTCTGTGTTTCGATGGCCATCTTGAATCCGCCATATTGTATTATAAAAATTTAAAATCAAATGCGTAGCAAAGTCGGTGACGAATATTTTTCCGTTCTTTCTATAATTTTTATATTATAAGACAAAAACGATATATATTTTTTATGCATTTGTTAAAAGGATCATAAGCTCCAAATACCCGTCCTCTAAATATATTAAAATAAGTTAACAAAGAGTTTATTTTTGAAGTGTCATAAATTGTTATGATTTTTGCACCAAAACAGTCTATGTGATTTGCTTTGGTTACTATCCTATTTTTTTGATTTCAAAAGAAACTTAAATGTTTCTAACTTCTTGGAGTAAACGGTAGGTATACAGAGATATTTCCGTCGTTTAGGAAAAACTCATGGTAATGCACGACTATGAAATGATTGCAATGTATAACTCTAAACCCACTGGTTCTATCCCTGAGAGGAAAATCAAACTGCTGGCGCCTTACATTGCCTGATGTAATCCACATTGTAAACATGCTACCTATCTAGATCACTAAGAGGCTTATGAAAGACTCGAAAAGGCAATCTCAAGAATGTATTTGTAAAGAACATTTTATCCGGAATATGTTATATGATTTCAATGCTTTATTAAAACTGAAAGAACTAATCTAAATGAAACTTTAATATACATACCGTCAATAACAATCTCGTCAAAAACATTGACTAAAAAAAATGTAAAATCCAAGGAAATTATTCTGTGTATTTCAATATTCTTAATTTTGCTTCAATGCCCTTACAGTACATTTAATAATAAAGAGACATCCAAAAAAAACATCATCAGATCTGGATATCAACGAGAGAGATGGAAATAGCGGTTATGTCGAAGCTCGAAGAGAAACTTTTTTGTTGTCGAACTTTTGACAAGTGCCTGTAATTGTAAAATAAATAATGGCTATCACATAATGTAATAACAAAGAAGACTATAACTTAATAACCTTGACAATTAAATAAGATCATAAGATAGAAATAGTTACATATTTTTTTGCTCAGCCAACTTTGATGATGTTTTTTTAATATACCCAATATAAACACATATTCAGAAATTACTTTTTTTGCTAAAATACAAAACTAAAAAATGAAAAGTGACAATGCTTTTATAACTACAAATTTTAAGAAGTGAAATTTGATAGAACAAAGTAACAACTGCGAACGTATAGATACCTTGTAAAATAGTTCAATAATTGTTTGTTGTTTACATTTTATTCAGAATGACAGCAACTATTGCAACAGCATTTTTGCGATTGATAAATAATTAGATTAGCAATAAACAATTTAAGATCGATTTAAAAAAAATGAAAAGAAAATTAAACTTGATATCAATTTGCGAATTTTCAAAAAAAAAAATTGGGTACTTCCAAAAAAAACTAATGTACATTAGGAACAAAAAAATTTTTTTGATTCTAGGTGGTATACGTAGACTGCTACAGTGTACGCCGATTAAAAAAACTTAAACCATCTTATATCAGCATCAGTATCGCCCTTAGTATGCTCCATGTACTTTTTACAGCTTCCTCATTCATCTTGAAGCCTTTGAATGGCAGATTTGCGTCGACTATTTAGCTTTAGCCAAACAGAGTGCGCCTACGCCGTGTAATCTGTGCGACAATGCATGCAAAATGTGTTCCCGTTTTAGCCGCTTGCAGTTTCTTTGGCATAAAATCGTGAATCTGCCAAGCAACAAACAACTGTTCGCCTCTAAATTCGCAAGATTAAACTTTGTGTAGTTGCTGCTCTAATTTCGTCGTCTGGCATTAATCTGACTGCGAAATAAATTTAGATTTAAATTGAGGATTTTAAATGTTATGGTACTTTTCTTCAAGGACCTTTATCAAAGTTAAATTGCATAAGAAATACAGTGAAGAGCTCTCCTTACGCTCTGATAAGCGGACAAATTATCTGGGAGCTTTCAATGTAATTCAATCTTTCGAGTTGGTACCAATTTTTGTATCAGTCATAAAATATATTTGTGTCTGAAGATAATTCCTGATCAACCACTGAAATACTTGTAATCTCTGGACGCCAATTTGCACAAAAATGAACGAGTTTCTCGAACCTTGTGTCACCATATTGGATCATTCAGTTTAAATTTTGATATTTTCACAACAGGGTCTAGATTAGCAGCTCAAAATAACTCTTCAGTACCAAATTTCACGTAAATTTTTTTTTTTTACATTCGCAAACGAGGCAATAGCAGACCCAACATAAGGACAGAAAGAAACGTCGAAATGGTGAATTAAGTGACCACAAACGATCCAAGAACAAAATTTGTCCATTTGATGCATATATGTATTTACATGACTAAAATAAAAAGATATCACGCCTTTTTATAACAGGCGAAGACAGTTAAATTGAGATTTCAGAACAGAAAGAAGAGGTCGCATGGGATATAAGTTTTGAAAAAAAATTTGCCTTTTTTGATTTTGATATCTGATCTAGTTACCATTAAGAGTACAATAAGATACTGCGAAGAGGGTATACTTGCACTAATTTGCTGGAAGACCTCATGTTTTCACAAATCAGAATAAATAAACTGGTACAATCCACTTGAAACAAAATTGGAATTTCTAATCGAAAGCAGGGTCGCCTTTTTGGGGTCTCATATAAGACCATCCAGAGAATTTTGTCTAGAAGTGGTGTAGATTATCGAAAAAAGAAGGAAGTGTCCCAAAAATATCCCCAGCACAGTTCGAAGGAAGATCTAGATGTTGCAGAACCCTGAAGTGAAGGAATTTTTTTGAGGAATTTGATTTTAAAGGAAGGACCCGAACAGCGTCCAAAAGAAAATGAGACAAATATTAGCCAAATTGCGAGTCATTGAGGACCATGGTCCACTGTCAGTTTTGTTGTTGTAAAAAGATGTAAAATAAACAGCTAATATTTAACTATGTCCCATCGTTATGCCTCTTTATCCTGCCAATTTCAATATGGTTTCATTGAATGACTCTACACGGTGGAGACTTTAACTGGAATATATTCGTTAGCGGGGTGGTGAATATTTTTTTCAAAAAAATTCCCGAGACACGTCAACTTTTAAATGTATTTACCTACATTTTGCAAGTAATGTGAAAAATATAGCCCTTCAGGGGTGGCTGAAACCACCCTCGACATGATTTTTTTCAAATGCAACCCTATGGCTTGTGTCCCCTCATTGTAAAGCTGGTGGAAAGAAGAATCCAAAGCACTGATCAAATTTTAATTTTTAGTATGTTTGTAGGGTTGCATACAATTAAAACGTAATTTTATAGTTTAATTTATTTTTAACGCAACAATTTCGTACTCAAAATGTGTGTTGTTTAGTTTTGGAATGTAAACCTTATTTTTCATATGTCCCCACAAAAAAATTCCAAGCAATTTTTTGCCACAACTGATATTTGTTATTTTTTGCTAGTGTTTTTACACGGCCGCAAAGAGTAATTTAGTTTGTATGCTGTGTTCAGAGTTTGAAACGAAGTGTTATTTCAAATTGGTGAAAATGTCTTATTTAACTGAATCACTAAAAATCGAAATTTTGATGATGACTGGATATGGTGATAGGGCGCGAACTCAATGCGAAGTTGTTCGCTTGTTTCGAGAAACGCATCCTGACTTGCCACCACTAAATCAAGGTACCATTAGTAAAATTGAGGCACAATATCGAGAGATGGGTCATGTCAGGAAAGTACCGAGTAAGAGGCAGGCTGTTGTTGATGACGACACGAAGTTGAATTTGTTGCTTGCTCTAGAAGAAAATCCAATCACTCCAGCCCGTCAACTGGCCCATGATAGTAATCTTAATCACAAAACAGTTTTAAAAATACTTAAATATGAGAAAAAAACGCCCATATAAATTGCAAGCTGTTCAAGAGCTACTTGAAGATGATCCAGATCGACGAGTGGAATTTTGCGATTTATTGATGACTTGTATTGATCAAAACCAGTTATCTTTAGAGTGGATAGTTTTCTCTGACGAGGCTACTTTTACATTAAATGGGCACGTAAATCGCCAAAATTGTCGTTACTGGGCTGAAGAGAACCCCCATTGGATGAGGGAACTTCATACTCAGCGCCCACAGAAAACTAATGTGTGGGCCGGAATAATACAAGATAGAATTGTAGGACCATTGTTCTTTGGTGACACTCTTAATGAAGCAAGATACTTGCGTTTACTCCAGCACGAACTAATGCCAGTGCTGTCATTTATTTCCAAACCCCTTAAACCCTAACTTGACCGACGAGAGGTTATGGTTTCAGCAAGATGGGGCCCCACCACACTATGCTGCCATTGTTCGTCAGTATCTGGACAGCATTTTTTCCCGGTAGGTGGATTGGGAGGCGAGGTAATATTGAGTGGCCAGCAAGATCTCCAGATCTTACACCACTGGATTTCTTTTTGTGGGGACATCTTAAAAGTAGGGTTTACATTCAGAAACCCAACAACATAGCAGATCTGCAGGAAAGGATAAGAGAGGAAATCGGACAAATAACACCGCAAATGTTGCATAATGTAAGGGACGAAACCTACCACAGACTGGGATGCTGCCAACAAGTGAATGGTGAACATTTTGAACAATTGTTACGTTGAAAATAAATTTAATTTTTAAATAGTTTTAATTGTATGCAACCCTACAAACATACTAAAAATTAAAATTTGATCAGTGCGTTGGATCCCCTCTTTCTACCAGCTTTACAATGAGGGGTCACAAGCCATATGGTTGCATTTGAAAAAATCATGTCGAGGGTGGTTTCAGCCACCCCTGAAGGGCTATATTTTTCACATTACTCGCAAAATATAGGTAAATACATTTAAAAGTTGACGTGTCTCGGGAATTTTTTTGAAAAATCATTCACCACCCCGCTAGCGAATATATTCCAGTTAAAGTCTCCACCGTGTATATTAAAATATATACGCGACTTCCAAAAACAGAAGCGATACAAAAATAGACATCAATGATCGCCAAAAAAACTCCTTCATTCTCCATTTATGTCTATTTTGCTGGTCATATGTTCGATAATAGCAAAAAATCGAGCACTGGAAGATGAACGAAGCTTATTTCATTTTTCCGTTTTATATTACCTACGCGGCAACACGCACGAGGAAAACCATCAATCACGCGAAAATGGCGAACCGTGTGGAAACATCATCGAGAAAAACAGTATTATATGTCGTGCATTGTGATGTATTGCACGATACTCGAGTGATTTCATGTCGAATGTCAAGAAAAACGCAAAATAGAAAGCGTGCTGGGTTTTGGAAGACGTTATTAGGGCTATTTAATGGTCACATTATGAAGCAGTTTGTGTAGCGAAGAAAACCTATTTTCTGGAATATACAGGACGATTCGCGATGAACGGTGGCACACTGTAAGGGTAAAATGAGACAATCAGTTATCGAATAGCCGTTAAATACTGGACCAATATCTGCTAGAAAATAATGATGTAACATCAGTCGAGTAAAATATTAGCTTTAACTGTTGTTCATAAATAATAGTTACTGAAAATTTTAATCATAATAAAGTTATATTACAGTTTGAGCTATTATATAAAGTATGTCCTTGGTTAAACTTTTTAAATGAGGATTTAATATGAGGATAAAACGAAATATAAATTTAATATAAACGATAAAACCAAAAATGAAATTATTAGGCACTTCAAAGTTATAACTAAGGTCCGGAAAAGTATGCTGTCACGCAGAGCCGGTACTATACAACTCTATGATAATAAAAGTATAAACCGTATTTTTTAAGAGCGTATTTCTTGCCCCTCTATACCCACGCCACTGTCCATGCGTAGAATGTTATCCCGAACGAAGGCTTCGCGGGAACCCAGGACCCTGTGTCGCGGGAACTTTCTCCGTAAGACGGCAACCTATTGCGATAGCGAACTGCCGGCGCGACGGTGTAAACAGGATTGACCGCCACATTGAAACAATTTTTTGTCGCGAGTTAGTCACTCGTGAATTCGTACTGTATTTATATATTACCTGATTATGTGTGTATTTCTGCAATAATGGCACATTCGTTACCATTTGTGAATACACTTAAAAATATGATTGAATATTGCATGAATTTTACAATAGAAGGATCACATATTTTATGTATTCCTTGCAATCGTCGATATATACCTGTATGTATATTTCGTGATCGCCGAGAGTGTAAAAGACATTTAGATTCGAATATCCATAAAAAAAATATACCTGGTACGGTTAGAAAAGAAGAATTTCGGTTCGATTTGTGCGTAATGTTTTGCGAATGTAGCCTTGCGTGGAACGTGGTCGACAGTATTTACTTATGTTACGTTTTTTTTTTTGCCAAATATGTATCCGATTTTTCATTGCCTAGTAGTCATAAATTGCGTAAAACATATTTACAGAAGACATTTCAACGTGTCATGAGAAATATCAAAGAAGACATATGTACGTAATAAGTCGCTGACAGTGATATTGATATTGATAGCTAATAAACTGGTTTTGCAAACAGCGGCTAAAAGTAGAGAAATAGTAGTAACACGTGTATTGTCCTCTGTAGATGTAAAAAAACAATAATGTACTGATGTTAGTGACGACAAAAAACTGTGAGAAATTCGTGCGTGTTGTGTCGTCCTCTGTCCGTATGAACTATTTTGAATTTGCAGCTTTAACTTCAGTAGATGTGGAACGGTCATTTTTCTTCTACAACCAAATATAACCTACAACCATAAAGACTACTGGTTCTGGTAACGTACGCTCAAGCAATGAGGACAGTCGGTGTTTCTGAATGTCGCAAGAGATAGGTATATACTTGTTTGTGTTACATTATTAACACATTTTTACTCCTGTCTTTTTTATCTCTCATATGTCATCTTCCGTACTACTTGCGCGCCCTGCCTTAGCCTGTGATATTTTGAGTTATTGATTTTTTTTATAAAACCTCACTGGTCTTAAAAATATGGATCTGTACGAAGAGTGGTTTAATAACGGTCGATCCAATAGGGCGACAAAAATTTGTGCTAAAATTAAAATACATACATCTACACTTTAAACGATTGCTCTGAAGAGATGGATTCAATTTTAAAACAAGTACTCGTAATTCACTTATTTTGTTTGAATATTTGAGGTATATTGAAAGCAATGTCACTGAAATAAAAAAATCCTATTCACACCATAACATGTGATTGGAGTCACATTTTGATTTTGAATTGAGTATGTCGTTAATAACTTAAACTTACGGATATGTATTATACAAAATTAGATTTCATTAAAATACACTTTTAGTTTTCCATTTGTTAAAATCAGTTTGACCCAAAAATATTTCCAGCTTAACATATCTTCAGGCTTAAAAAAATTGTTCTATTTTCTTATAATAAATCAGATAAAAACACTTTTTTCCAACCTAAATCCAGTTATGGATTCATTTGGTCCACTCTTACATACCTGTACTTTAAAATTACGTCACTCTAGAATGTCAACCGGTGTTACCATGTAAACTGACCGATGAACACTGATTATTTTTTTCAGAATAGTGCTTATTAGGAACCTTCATAATAAGCAAAGCATTAGTCAATAAAGACATCTAAATTTAATCGTTAACAGTAATTATACCCCATTACATTAATTTTCACAGGAAAAATAAACAAAACAAAAACAAATTTAAGTCTATCTCGAATATAATTAAAACATAAAACAGAAACATAAATCTCATTCTTATATTTTATATACTACAGTCAAATTAATTTTGATAACGGACAAAATTTGCATTAATCAAAAAAATATCTACATTTACGCTAAATTTGGAAAGTTGAGACGTAATAGTTTTAAAAAATAGTCCACGAAAATACAATTTTCTGCTAAAAAGTTTCTTAATTCGCCAAAAATTTCGCTGTTGTTTTATATTCATTAATCCGAACGAATCGATAATCCGAATAGGGTCTGGCAACGAGATGGTCGGATTAAAGAGCTCACACTGTATTTCGAAAAAAAATGTTTCTTTTGACTACTTCTACGCGCTGTTAAGAAAAAGCTCAATTTATTGAATCACCCTATATATTTTTTTGAATGACACCTGTATATTTTTCTGGTACATATTATTATTCAAGTGAGGCAAACATTTTTCCAGTTAGCGTTTCAAGTTCCATATCTTCTCGGTTCTTTGGTTCAAAAATTATCTCCTAAAATAAGTGGTAATTAAAATTTCAAACTTAAAAAGTAATATATTAATTTACTACAATCGATGAGAACATAAAAAAGGAAACAATTCAAAATGTACGACAAATATTTGAAAAATTTTCTTTGAAACGCCGACGGTAACAGAGTCAGCATCAAATTCTCTCCTATAATGTTTTGCAAGCCTCTAAAAGCTATTACGTAAATTGCTCCAAATACTCTTTTTAAATGCGATCAAAGGGCTGCTGCCGTCATTCAAAGTTGCCCTATATTTTAACCTTTAACATTTTTGCTTGTACACCGTTTATGAAATGAAGACTTGTAGTGAAAACCGGGCTAAGTGCCACAAAAAAATAAACTTCGTTAATGTTTGAAATACGAGCTATCTGCCATCGCCAATAATCTATAACGCGCGCTCATGATTGTTAAAATTAATAATTCTACTCGGTGAAAGATGTCGCCTGGGGTAATTCCGTTAACATTAAGAAAAGAAAACCGGACTAAGTGCCATAACCTAAAAAATTACAAAATTAGTCTGTTGACATTTTTTAAGTGTATCTGACAAGCATCTTTGTATTTCAACAATGGACAGGGTTAATGATCATCAGAAAAAAAAAGAAAGAACAATTTCGCGCAAATTGGAAAAAGGAAAAGTTTAGAAAAATGTGAGGTTCCTTTTGATTTAGTTCGACTAATTGCCACTGCAACACCCAACAATCCTTTCATTGTTACGATGATGAATTCTGAGGACTTTTTTGACTTCAAGTATGTTGCAGATAGGACATTAGACACAAGTAAGGTTCAGATTTCCAAAGTACGATGGATTCGTATTACCGCCAATAATCCTGGAATGGTGAGTACGAAAGAAACCTTCAACGAAATCGAAGCATGGAAACCCATTCGGGTTTTAAAAAAAAATGTGAATATTCAGTGGATCAAAAATACGAATTTGCCGCAGCTTGAGTGTGAAAGCCATGTTACAGGAGATAAAAAGAAGAACATTGAGGCAATTATACCATTTCTCAAAGAAGAAAACAAACAATTTTACCAAATTTTATTATCTTGATTTTTCGATTTCATTACTGTGTTCTATGTTCCAATACCTATTCTGTTTTATGTTTGCTACATTTAAAATTAGTTACCATTTTGTTTATTACTACATAACCACCTTTTTTCAGCGAATAAAATATAAGCTATATTATTTGCGTTCTATTTCCCCTACTAATTGATAAAATTCGGCAGGTTCATAGCTCATTTTTCATCCAGTATCTATTGGTACTTAGCACCTTCTTCAAAATTACAGTTCATTATTTTTTTTATTCAGTTTTGGTTGCATAAATTGCAAGGCTACTACAACAATTTTAAAGGGCATATAGTGAGTAACAGTTCCTAGGATCCTTGTTTATAGAAAAAAGTATTATCTTATTTTTGAGCGTACAATGCACCACTAAATATTGCAGGCTGATTTCGGGACACCCTATATTGACTTGATATACCGAGATATCTTTATGTTATTTAATATCTACTCAAAAATAATACAACCATTCTAATGTCTATGAATCAGATTTTAAACAGAAATTGAATATTTATGTAATATAGGTATGTTGTCGAAAACATCCTATGCCTGTAAGTAATTTTGTATAACATTGTAACGTCTAAAAATACTGAAACCTTTGTATAATCTTATATAAGTATACTTTTTTACCGTAAGCATGTTAAATATATCTTCATTATCTGCATTAAACAAGATTTTATTCATCACTTTAAATTTAAAAAAAGAAAGTAGCAACGTCTCATTACAACGCTAAAAATATACAATATATTAAAGATAAAATAAATAAAGAAATTATAGTAGGGAAAATAGTATTATTATATTACAGTATTAATCATAAAAAAAAAATATTTTTTTTGGCGTTGATAAATAATCAAAGGTCAAGAAATAATATGGGTGAAGCCTTTGTTAGGATATGATAAAATATAGGGGTGGTCAAATAACAATAATCATTTTGTATTTTTATCAGCAAATCTGGAAAACCTAATCCAGATCCACTTCGATATACCTAATACAATGGAGCGAGAAATGTAATAATATTTGGAAATAAGTTAATCCAGACGCGTTTCTTGAAACTGCGCATTAAAATTTGAGTAAAAAATTGATACGATGCTTCCCTTCATACGTAATAATCCAACCATTACAAGATTGCATTTTTTTTTTCGCTTAAATTAATTAATTAATATTTACCCGAATGTTAAAATTTAAAAATCGTGCATGCCAAAATACTACCGACGACTATTGCGCATCTAGACAAAGCGCAACAACCAGTGTAATTTCAAAACCCCTTCGAAAAATATTCCCCAAATCTGCTCCGCTACGTGCATTCAAAATAACCATGCTAAGCCGCGTAATTTTATATAATACGAAAACAAAACGCAAAAACAAACGATGAAGCTTTCGTGCGCCTGAAGATGACCAACTAACCAGGTGACGAAATCAAGAACACCGCATCGAGACAAAACAACACGGACGTGGTGAAATCTAGTCCTTTCCGGGACTGAGCACTATGCAATTGGCAACTAGGGGTTGACCGAAAAAACAGGCGGTGGCTGTACACTCTACGTCTACACGGCACAAATGTTGTGGACGAACTGGCAGAGACAGGCCGATGGGCGGGCCCTGACGTATTGATCAGGACTACGTGCCCCCTATTCCTGCCAGCAGATCAGGCTCTAGGACGAAGGCGCTCCTTCGCTCCTTCGTGCCAAAAAAATCGTGTCGATAAAACGTTTTTCGCATACTCGGCGAAATAGAGCGTCGTCTCTCAATAGGAACAACATGAAAAAAAACACCCCCTTTTGTATGAACACCACGATCTGATGGGATTTACAAGGAGTTCTCCACTATAAATTGCTTACTATAGAGATATAAACCATTACTGCTAAACTATTTACCTCAAACTACTTTGGTACCTCTTGGATGTAGTTAGGTAACAAATTCCCACTTGAACATATTAAAACTGCTATTGAAAGGCGCTGTTGAAAGGTTATTCCACGTCCACCGTACTCTCCAGACATTGCTCCACAAGATTTTCATCTTTCTTAGACTCCAACAAATGTAAAGGATCTCCTTTAATAAAGAGGTTTCTTCAAATTCTTGCTTGATGATTTTTTCAGCGACAGTCCGCCAGCTTCAAGGATGGGATAAAAAATTACCGAAATATTGCGAAGAAGTCTTATCTTTCAGCCAAATATTATGCTACAAGCAAAAGTTGATAATACAGTGCCAAGAATTTTGCTTGGTTCTGCTATTAACTGGAATGGAAACTCTCGTAGAAGAAGGTTTTAGATAAAAAAAAGTTTCCATAAAATGTGCCTTTCGATACTTTTGACTTCAACTGCATTTGTATTATTGTTCATCTCATCTGTTCCAGGCAAGCAAAGTTACAATTGCAATAACGTCATTCGTAATATAATGCTTGATATATCCTAACTATTGGTAATTTGTAAAGGTAATTTTTCTAGTCATACTGTACAAAATGTTAATTAAAACTAGCTGCAGATCACCAGATCACCTAAACCAGGTCTCCAACACGAGCACTCGGTACCGGCGCGACAGAGACAGACAGCATCATATTCTTGCATTTAATTCCCGGTGCTTGGCCGGCGCTCGACCGGAACGGCAATAGCGCCGGAGTTGGAGAGGTCTGACCTAAACCAATAATGAAAGCAATGTTCAAAATGCCACCAATTAATGTCACCAAACTATGTGTCAGTGGCGTCTGGTAAGATTTGAAATTTTTGTATTTTCGAAGGAGGAATGGAACCCACATCATATTTTAGGGGTTTCATTTGAAGAATTTTGGCTATTATATAATCACCTATCACCCATTAAAATATGATGTGGGTCCCATGCCTCCTTACGAAAATACGACCATGTCAAATTCCAGCAGTCCGTTGCTACGTACTTAACTTCTTATTCTATTTTTTTTTTCTGATTCTAATAAAAGGTCCGAACTGAGATATTATAAAAAGTAAGTGTTATACTAGTTTTATGCAACTTGGGATGAACTACGCTTGGATACGTCTCTGTCAGGGCAATGCACTGCATACAGTCAGGATCTCTACTCCTGCAGTAAGGCTACGATCCTTATATGAGGTTTCTGTGTGCGTTTCAGTGCATATAGAAATACATCGACTAATAAAATATGTACACAGTTTTAAATTCAGTTTAGGTAACTTGAATATAAAAGACATTGTAGGACCCAGAAATCAACCGTTTCTAATCCACTAATCTTTTACGGAAAAGAAGGAATAAGTTTTATTTATTCGTACAATCCATTATATGTCGCTAATATTTAGTGAACTACTACGTTACATAACCTTTTTTCTTTATTTTGAATCTCCTGAATGCCATTTTGGAACCAAAATAATTCAATATAAGCCATATGACTAATATTAGAAAAACAATAAATTTCCACAGAGCCACAAACAAATGATTTAAATATCAAATTAGAAAGTAATACAAACCGAAACAGTTTTTACCTTATTTTAATTTTTGACAAAACTGACTGACTACATTTAACGTTTTCAGTACTGCTGGGGCACTAGTTTTGTAGGTGATTGACCTTACGAAAGAAAAATCGATCGGTACAAAATTGCTGCATAGCACTTTATTAATCCCATAGGTCCTTAATTAAATGAGTGACTGCTATGGAATGCAATTTTCAGGATCTATTTTTCCGAGACTTTCCGGGGAAATAAGTTCAAATACACCCGGAGTCCGGAGCATTATCGGTCTTATAAACCTAAACTCCAAAAGACTGTTTGCTGATAGTAAAATCCACTTGTTGCCGAAATGCTTGGTGACATAGCAATATGAAATTGTGAAAAATTTATTTGTATTCTATTCGTTTCGCCTGACCATCTGGCACACTCTAGCAGTATTATTAGTGTGTTCGAGGTGTTTATGACGTCGGCGTCGGTATTACGCATTAATAATAAAATCGTTACACGTCTAAAAAACTACCACACAAACGCCTAAAAAACTACCATTTGCTGACAAAATGAATACATTCATCGGTGATTTGACAATACATGAATACATCGATATATTTATTTTATGATGGTACGACTGTAATTTATAGTCATTAAGGAAACAGTTGTGAAGGGACAAATGCGATTGTAGCTGTTACATAAATAGTGTGAAACATAAAAAAAAATAAGGTATGCCCTTGAGAACTCACTTTATGTTCGATTTACTTTTAATGCTAAACCCTTGAACAATGTACTCGATTAAGAACCATTTCGTGAATTCTGGAACAAATGTGGAGCTCGCGCGCAAATCCCGCTAAATCCCCATAGTCAAATTTGCGGAAAATCGCAAAAAACGTATTGCAATAAATACAATTTTATTACCGTTTTACTGATTTATACTTTGTACTCTGCTGATCGTTAAGGACAATTTTTGACAATTTTCGCAGAATTTTTTAACCTTTACTTTTAAAAAAAATTAATATTTTTTTTTTGGATATAGCGGGTTTTGGTTCAAATATGGAAATATTTTGTATATAAAAGAACACATATTTTGTGTATATAAAAGAAAACTATTTCCTCAATCCTCTATTGATAAAAAAAATACAGATATTTTTTTTACAAAATCTTCACTATACATGCACGGCGTTCTCCTCTGCCAAGGCAATCGCACGGTTTAGCCGTGTCATCTTCCATATTGTTGATTGGTTGACAGTAATAAATCATTGTACCAAGCCAAGTCCTCGTCATCCTTCCAATCGTTTCCAAAGTGCTTAGTTAATAGATTTTCCAAAAATGTTTTTTTTCTCTTATAAGCGGGCTTCACAGAACGACGAAGTGTCGCTGGCAACACAAGATTCCGCTGACAAGCAACACTACAGCAAAATATCGGTATTCTGTGGTATTTACGCGGTTTCTTTTACAGATTCTATGGAAATATTGTATGCCAACACTAAAAATATGTATACAATTTCCATTCTAAATTGAAAATAGATAGAAAAAAGTAAGGTTGTCAGATATATTTTCTAAAATTGCTAAGCTCACTATACAAGTATACTTCATACTTCAATAAACTGTTAGTTCGTGACGTTCTTAGAAAGCTAGTTTGGAAATATTAAAAAAAAATACATAGACATAAATTTATTAGTTAGCATTCAAATAAAGCGTTTAAAATTGCTGGAAAAAATAATTATAAATTAAAACAACTTTATGTATATTACTATACTTAAGAAAATTCTGAGGAGCCAGTAACGCTGCTTGGGACCGTTGAAAATGATTTGACAATCAATCCCCTGATTCAATTGTTGTACGGAATCTGGCTCGATGGATAATATTATCTATGTAATTTTTTTTTTTTATTTTTTTTTTTTTTTTTAGATTGGCAATGAATAGTTATTCAGAATATGTGTCCCTATGATCTGATATCGGAATTTTAGATACACTGAGAAATGCATTACACTCGAACCCCTCTTAAGTCACCAAATCCGTGCATCAACGTCTCGCTTAAGTCGCGAAATTTAGTCTCTCTTAAGTCGCCTCATCACCAAGCATCATAACCTCAACTTTTTTCGTGTTTTAGCTACAAAAAGAAATATTTAGGATATACCACTGCACTTGTTATAACGAAAAATGAGCCAACTGAACGAAAAAATTAACGTAAGTATACCCAGTCGTGCGTGACAAAGTTGAATTTTCCATTTGAATGAATATTTTAAAGGTTAAATATTTTTAAAAGACACCTAACCTATTTTAAAGATTAGGTGTCTATATTTAATTTATTACACAATCATTTTTTTTCAATAAAAATTGTACATATTCATGCGAGAATCCAATTTCCAAACGTAGTTCCAAAACATTTACAGGCGGCGACTTAAAAGGACGGGTTCGTGACCTAAAAATAGTGAAATAAGAGGGGATGTGAATTAAGCGAAGGTGACTTAAGAGGGGTTCGAGTGTATTAAGGAATTAGGAACAATTTTTCTAATTTTATATCCATATTTCATTAATATACCTGCATGTAATTTCAGAACATTCGTTATCAAGTTTCAAACAATATAATTTACTATATGATGTTTTAGTATTTAAAGACCCGACAATCATTTGACAACATTCCTGAATCACTTAAATTATTAATTTCAAAATTTCTAAATTTTCTTATAGTTTCCAATTGTTTGTACGGAATCCGGCTCGATGAACCAATAGTTACTTCTAATTATGTCTAATAATAATAAGCAATGGATGCAGAAACGTGCGTCAAAAAATTGATATAGGTAGGTACCATTCATATAGTAAAATAAAAATCAAGAAACATTAGGAAATATTTGGAAGCACTCTGGAAAGTATTTCCCCTAAAAATATTGTAAAAACTAATAAGTTTTGCAAAATTTGACTTACTACAAAACTTGACTTACTAGTACAAAACTAGTACCAAATTTGGCTCGATGGATCAATATTTATTACAGACTGTTGACAAGAGACGATAATATTCTTTAACTTTAAAATAGTAGCCTTGATGGAATTTTAAGTAACATTATAAGGAGTTGACTGGGAACAAATGTTGTTCCAGTTTTACGTCCATACTGCATTCGCAGAAAATAATATTTAGTATTAGATTACACTCTTGAAAATAACAATTTATTTCAATATTCTATTTATTTTGCTATATATTCATTTATCTGCATACATACGTATGTATAAGCACTACTGGACAGCAAGCAATTCAAATAATATCCGCAATAAAATAAATGGCTACTCAATTTTCCCGGAAGGTCTTCCGCCAGTCGGAAGAGGGATTATCTGGGATCCCCTGGGCCTTCAACCAAGGCCTCCGCCTTTGTGTATCCCGACCGCCGCGCCGTCTGGATAATACCATTTGATTGCTGCGACGATCCAAAGAAGGATTGTGACGACAAGAAACGAAATTCTGAAGCCAGCAATTAAGAGGAAATTGGGTCGATGGTAATTTTAGAAGCATTGCTGAATGTATAAGATAATACATGACTGACCCATATGTTTTTTTAATGTGAAATTTCTTCAAGGATGGACTAAGTCAAGGTTTTTTTAGCGTAATTTTGAGAATAACAGAGTTGAAACCATTTCATTGTATAGTGTTTTCGTAAGTGCGAAAAAAATGTATCCTAACCTAACCTAACTTATTAACTTTTAACGAAATTTTCGACTTCTTCCTATTTAACGATCCAAAAAATATTTTCTAAATGGGCTCGGACAGAGGCTGCATAATACGAGGGTGTTCCATCTTAATGAAATAAGTTGATATTCGGAAGCTTGAATTCATCTGGATCTGGATAGCAATCAGTACGGAGATTAACTCCTCTTGAAGATATCCTAAATATTTGCACCGATTTGGGTTTCATCAAAAATTTTAAAATAATACCTATTCCACACCAAATATTCAGTTTTTGAGCGTGTCGAGTATTTAACTCCATTATTGTGGGGTTCTTGGTGGCCCAGTAGCATATATGTCACAGTATTTTTTGGCAAATGCAGTATTTTTTTCTACCAAAAATTAATGGGGTTGGTTTTAGAGAACCCTAAAGTTGTGAAATATTCAACACAAAAACATTTTTGAAAAAGAAATCAAAATCCAGGTTATTAAGGGTTAAAATTGGTATGGGATTGCGTGGAGATGCTAAATAGCTGGAACCAGAACACGAGAAACATAAAGGCAACAAAAAAGGCCGACCAATTAGCTAAAGAATATGCCTCAAACGCCTTAATAGGTCCAAGACCTTTTTTATGGCGTGGCAAAACCATGCATAAAAGTGTCATTTCGTAAATGGACAAATTACAAGTGACACGTCACTGGGAAGATGGACAAACTTTTCAGAAAAAAGACACGGAAACAGTCCCTGAAATCGTAATGAAAAATTGAGGGCTTTTGAGGGCACATGGGCAGAATCGGTCAGTGGCGTAAATAATGCAGGGGCAAAACATACACGCGTATATAATTTGCAAGGCGCTTAAAAAATACTGTTGTTTATAATTTCATTATTCAGTTTTATAGTGCTGAGCCCCGCGTTTTCTAGATCCTAATTCCGAGCACACATTTCCGGATCCTAATTACATTAAATTAATGTTATAAAATGCAATATTCTCCTTCAAATAATATGTCTAGTAATTAAATCTATTTACTCACAAAAAAAATGAGAACCATATCACTCTTGTTATTGTTACGTGGTCAACTGTCTGTAAACAAAGCCAAAAAAACAGCTGTCGCTCTAGAATAATTAACGAGCTTGTCTCATACATACTCCCACGCACCACTTATGATTAATTTTCCGATGAAGGGTTAATTTTGATGGTCACTTATTTACTATTTACACTTCACTTAATTTCTGTTACTTCATGGCGGTGATTGAATGGCTATTTAGAGATGTAGACCTCTCAGAAGGAACATCTCAAGAGTTGTTCGGGAACAATAATTTACTGATCATCAAGAAATGTTTTAACTTGTCACCGTCATGTTGTAACTTGTCATACTCAGAAAATAAAACATGAAAACTTTAATGAAAACTAGTGGCAACGGTGAATGGTCATTTTATAACTACGGAAAATTTTGCACTCTATTTTACTTTTTTTATATTTTTTAGAGAAAGAAATTGATGGGTGTTTTTTTACATTTCAGAACAGTGTAGTAAATACAGGGTGTCCAGTGCGAATATATTCTGGGAGCCTATACGTAAGAAAGGTAAAAAAACAATAAATAAAATATAGATACTCTTCAGTTTAATATTATCCAAAAACTGACTTTTTCGTCTATGGAAAAATAAAATTTTTCCTTGGACTTTGGACTTTTTCATCCAAAAAAAGTAAAATGTCCAAGGAATCCGAAAATATTTTTTTTGAGTTTAATATTAGACGTTTAATATTAACCACTTTCAGCCCTAATATTTTGGTAGGAGGGACCATACAAAAAAATATAGGTATATGTTACTAGTGTTATTTTTACCTTCCCATAAATAAAATATATAATACATCCATAATAAATAAAACATCCATATCTAAAATATATGTTTTATTTATTGTTTTTATTTAAAAAAAAAGATTACAATGTTAAATGTTATATACATACCTGTATGTATTTAAATAAATATCTCACATAAACTTAACTACATGTGTTTAAACTATTCTAATATTAAAAAGAAGGTAATTGAAAAAATATACATATTTACTATTTGTATAACTAAAATATTGAGGCACAAGATCACAATTCAATAAACGCCTAAATAGGGAAGAGTGTATAAATTTGGCTTTAATTAAAAAAAAAACATGTTTCGTTGTAAAACGTGATTATTATTATTATTAATATTATTATTTATTTTTGTGCATAAACAACTGACAATAATTGACAACAGAATAATACATTATAACCCAAACACTACTCGTATCATGCGCTTAATTTGTTTGGATATAGTGAATTAATAACAAATTTAAAGACATGAAATGTAAGAGCAATTACCCACTCCTACAAAATCAATGAGTTATTTGGTTTTCACAAACCAAATCACAAACGCAAAGTTAAAGACCTAAGACTTTCAATTCGATTGTCTAAGACAAAAGTGCAATAATTTGAATTATTGCAATTATTAATAATGCTGATATAGCTGGTACTTCTTTGGACGATCCATTACAGAGATCTGTATCGCAAACTACACACTGACGCACCACGGCAGCAGTAGAATTCACTACGCAAGTGTCGTTTATATTGGTAGGAGCACAGGACCTAACTAGAAAAAAATAATAAAAGTGAATATACCGGGTGACTGGTACCGCGACGTATTCCTTTGAAGAGGTATTAGTAGAAACAATTTGCAGTCGATTGAACCACAATATGCATTATCCACTTGTTGATAGTTTTCGAGATATTTTAATTTCTGTGTTTTCTTAGAAATGGACTACCTTTTTACTACTAATTGTAAAATTAAAAAAAAAAAACGATATTTTTTTTTTAATTATTTTTGCCTCTACCGTTAATACACATAGTAGTTCATGTTATGTAACAACATGAATGTCCTGCGCATTATTATCGGCCAATAAGAGAATTATTAGATCAATGGTTCCCTAACAGGTGGATTGGGAGAAGAGGGCCTATACCATGGCCTGCTAGGAGCTCCGACCTTATCCCTCTGGATTTTTATGTGTGGGGTCACATGAAAGAAGTCGTGTATGCCACCGAAATTACAACTCGGGAACAATTAATACATAGGATACAAGAAGCAGCAATAATTCTACGAAATATTTTTTCCAACAGGATTGCTAGAACAGGAATAAGGAAACGGGCTCGTATTTGCACAAGAAGTAGAGGTAATCACTTCGAACATCTCTTATAACCTCAAATAAAATGTAAAATAAATATTGGACTTTTATTTATTGTTCTAATTTTTGTTAGTTCAATTAATTGTTCTAAGGACTAAGTTGTGTCCTGCACCTATTAATTTTGTATTATTCCTGGAAGTAACAGGAAATTTTTTCAAAATGTATACCTTATTCGAAAGGTGATCAAGCAGAGAAGTTTCTAAAATAATTTGTACGTTTAATGTATTCACAAATTTTTGAAATAAATCCTGGTGAATCTACAATTGGGTTAAAGTTTCTAACAACCGTTGCAGGTTTTAGCTGCTGTATTTTTGTCATATCAAACTATTTAACATAATATTTGTTACATAACATGAACTACTATGTGTATTAACGGTAGAAGCAAAAAAAAAATACAAAAAAAAAACTCCTTTTTTTATTTTACAATTATTATTAGTAGTAAAATGTAGTCCATTTCTAAGAAAACACAAAAATTAAAATATCTCGAAAACTATTAACAAGTGGATTATGCATATTGTGGTTCAAACGACTGCAAATTGTCTCTACTAACACCTCTTCAAAGGAATACGTCGCGGTACCAGTCACCCGGTATATATATGTAGGTACATCCGCATTAATATAATTTTAGACTACAGAGAGTCTAAATCAGTAATGACTATAATCCTATATCAGTTAGTATTTTTATGCACATTCGATACTCAAAACTATTTGAGTTATAATGAATTATTAAACACAAAAACATTGCCACAAAAAGGAACTCTGTGGTATACCAAACATTTGGTTCGTATGTAAAAGATGTTCATCGATTTTTTTTATAAATACTTTCTATTATCTTCACTTTATTTAAACTAACTACCTAAAAAACTCATAGAAAATTCTTACCTGTATGAGCCACATTGCCCCGAACTGTCGTATTTTCTTTAAGGTCTGTGTCATAGTAAGTGTATTCTTCTGCAGGCACTGTGAATACAATGTTTTGGTATTTTATACTGAAAGTATTAGGTTTTAGGATCAGTCTTAAAAAGTTACTAAATTAAAAGCCTGTATCGATTAAGTATGTAACTGAGCTCAATATTTTTGGTGCTTCAAAAAAGTAATACAGTTTGTTACCCAGCCAAATACTCTTTGTTACCCAGCCAAAGTATTTTTGTATTGTAAAACATAATAACTCTTTTTTATGTATATACATACGAGGTGTGGCTATTAAATAACAGAACTGCTGTCGTAACACTTTTTATTCGTTACCAATTACAGTAGCCACTTTTTGTACTCGCCTTCAATGTACTCCCCTTGGCGATCTCTACACCGTTCCATACGACTTTTCCATTGTTGAAAGTGGTGCTGGAAGTCCGCTTCTGTCAGCTGGTTCAGAACCTCGTTTTTGCTTTAACCGCTTCCACACTTTCGAATTTTGCCCCCTTCAGTGGCACCGTGTCTAACAAGCCTGGATGGATGGTGTTGTTTAGAATGGCAGCGCAAATGTTCATTCTTGATTCCTTTTGCTCGGGAGTGAGGAGTTTTGGCACCATTTTTGCGCAAATATTGCGCATGTTGAATGATTCACGAAAAATCTAGCGAACACATTCTTTGTCGATTCTTGTTATTTCAGCAAGCCGTAGGATGCTTAGACGACGATCTTCACGGATCAATTTACCAATTTTTCAATGTTTTCGTTTGTTTTTGACGTTGAGGGCTGTCCGGGGCGCGGATTGTCTTCGGTTGTTTCATGTCCTTCTTTAAACCATTTAAACTATTCAAAAACTTGTGTGCGGGATAAACAATCATTCCCGTACACATATTTTCACATTGCATAAGCTTCGGTAAAAGTTTTCTCCAGTTTAACAAGAAACTTGAGATTAACCCGTTGCTTCATCTGAACACTTAACATTTTTTCGACGCGTCACTGGTGCCTAGACTAATTCAAACGACTGCTACAGTCAAACTGAGCGACCCACTGGCTTTTCCAGCGAGCTTAGGGTGGGGAAAGTATCACCAGACACAGTTCTGTTCAAACTTGTCGCCACACGCACGCAACTCCCTGGTAGCAGCATCAGTTCAGTTATTTAATAGCCACACCTCGTATATTAAAATCATTACTTACCTATGTATTGGAAGAAAAGGCACTGAGACGGGCATGTTGCAGTGTTTGTGGTATTATTGATGAAGTAGCAGCTACTCATAGGCAAATGTTTGTCCAAAGCATCACAAGAATAACAATTTGTAGCTAAACCTGTAAATATTTGAAAACTCCTTAGAATACAAAAATCAATTATTTATTTTTTTATATAAACAGATAAATACGTAGGTAAATAGGTATGTAGTATGTAGATGATGAAATGCATGTTAACAATATGTAATTTTCATAATATGTACAATTTTATTATTTAATATGTATGTATAATAACATACACATACACATTAATACGCTAGTTACGCACTGCATTATAATAATAGTTAATTAACTAATGGAATAATTCAAAGTATTAAAGATGTCGGCAACCAATAATACAAATCATTGTATCACTGGTTGCTTGTAAATCACACGGATAATTGGCACACCTACTTAATAGGTACTTAAAATTCTATTTACATTGCACTTACGACCATTTGCAACTTTATAGTGCATAGATAATCTAAGTAACACGTTTTCTTATCGCTCATCACTCTCAAAACTTCCATATCCATCATTAAATTGAATATCTGATAATATCTTAAAGTGTAAGCACGTACTTACTTACCTTTTCTATGTGAATTAACAATAATGAAAGCGGCATAAAACACTTTTAAAAACATTTCGTGCTAGACGGTAAACTGCAAGGTAGACATGAGCAGCTTTGTTTATCAACAATGGAAGCTTCTGACAGCGAGGAGATAGTGGATTGGCGAAATGGAAGTGGCATCGTGAAATAATTTTGCGCAGGGGCAGGACGAGAAAGATGGGACACAGACAACCGTGCGGTTTACTTGCTAGCCACTGTCCAAAGCTGTTTTGTTTATTTTCTTATTGATCTATGGCCCCTTTGCATTGATACTGATGTTTAAAATAACTACATTTGCATATTTTCTCGTTTTCATACATATACTACATACATACATGAAACTACTGAGTTATCAATGCAATAAGTAGATATTATTTTATTAGTCTTGGTAGGTATTATCAGCAAAAAAATTCTTATATTTCGTAAAATACATTTTTGTGAAAAAAAAAGTCTATGGGACATTCCACGCCAACTTCGCCACTAAAAAATAGATTTCTCTAAAACTTTGTATATAAGTAGCATGTGATAAAAAAAGTTGATGCCTAAAATTTTAGAGCTCAAGTCACATTACGCTCTAGTCACGAGCGGTCACAAAATTGGAGCTTTTTAGAAAATCTTAAACTCGCGACTGTTGTAGGCAAATGAGCGCGAATGAAAAAAATTTGAATGAATAGTAAAAACATCACGTTTCCCGTAAATTGCGATAAAAATACTTTTGAATTCATTAAGGGTAGTTTTTATCCCTTTTCAGAAGTTTAAAACTTTAAAATCGAAATTTGAAAAAGCATGACTTCTTAAAAAAATTTTTTTTGCTTAAAAAAAAGCTTGACAACTACTTTCGGATGGCTTTTGTCCCAGGATGGGAAGAGCAACGGTATCACCGTTAGAATGCTCGAAAAGTGAACATTTACCATTTTTACGTTATCTTCGTACGTAAAAAAAAAGAAAATATATGAAAACCAAATTACAAGGTTTTTATGGTCGCTGATTACGCATCTGGTGTCCGATTTAGAAAATCCGTTTTTAATGGGGCCCCTATGGGGCCCTATAACAAAAAATATGATGAATTTAAAATTTTAAAAACACTACGGTATTCTACACAAAATTTTAAGTAAAAAAAGGTCTCCTGCATTTTTTCAATTTAATGCGCATTTTTAGAGTAAAAAAAATCGAAAACTTTTTTAGAATTAAAAGTTTTTAAATTTGTAGCTTCAAAAATACGCTTTAAATTGAAAAATAGCATGAGATATTTTTTACTCAAAATTGTGCGATATTATTTTTTAAATTCCGTGATTCGTCATATTTTTCATTGTCGGGCCTCATGGGGCCCAATAAAAAACAAATTTTTACTTTTAAAAAAATTTTTCCTTATTCTACGTTAAATTTTAAGTAAAAAATGTCTTCTGTAATTTTTTTCATTTAATGCGTACTTTTTGAGTAAAAAATTAATTAACCTCGATGAATTTTATAATAAGGCAAAACTTGAATATTTTTTTATAAAAGCGTGAATAATTTTTTACATCAGACAGTTTTTACTTAAAATTTAACGTAGAATAAGGGAAAAATTTTTAAAAGTAAAAATTAGTTTTTTATCGGGCCCCATGAGGCCCCACAATGAAAAATATGCGAATCACGGAATTTAAAAAATACCATCGTATTCTACGCAAAATTTTGAGTAAAAAAATATCCCATGCTATTTTTCAATTTAAGGCGTATTTTTAAAACAACAAATTTAAAAAACTTAATTCTAAAAAAAGGTTTCCATTTTTTTTTACTGTAAAAATGCGCAATAACCCTTTTTACTCAAAATTTTGTGTAGAATACCGTGGTGTTTTTAAAATTTTGAAATTCGTCATATTTTTTATTATAGGGCCCCATTGGGCCCCATTAAAAACGAATTTTCTAAATCGGACACCAGATTCGTAATCAGCGACCCTAAAAACCTAATAATATGGTTTTCATATATTTTCTTTTTTTTCCAAAAAAAGCCATCCGAAAGTAAAGTTGTCAAGCTTTTTTTTAAGCAAAAAAACATTTTCTTTAAGAAGTCATACTTTTCCAAATTTCGATTTTAAAGTTTTAACACTCTGAAAAGGGGTGAAAACTACCCTTAATGAATTCAAAAGTATTTTTATCGCACTCTACGGGAAAAATGCGATGTTTTTACTATTTTTTCAATTTTTTTTTTATTGGCGCTCATTTGCATACAACAGTCGCGAATTTAAGATTGTCTAAGAAACTCTAATTTTGTGACCGTTCGTGACGCGAGCGTAATGTGAGTTGAGCTCTAAAATTTTAGATATCAACTTTTCTTATCACATACTACTTATATACAAAGTTTCAGAAAAATCTATTTTTTTTGTGGCGAAGTTGGCGTGGAATGTCCAATATATAGATAGAAATACAGTTCTGTCGTCATTAAAATTAACCATTTTGAATAGCAAACAATATCTAATAATAATAATATATATATGTATGTATATTGCATTTATTGCCCAACAAGTAAAACAAATGCTAAAAAAATATGCATTATTCGTCAATAAGTGTATATAAAATGTATAAATCATTCAAATTGGATATCTGATAGCAAAACAACAGTCATTCCAAACAGCAAAACACAAATGAGATGGAAACCCCAGGGCAACTGCAGATATTTCATTAATAATGAAATTTACCGATACCTACAACGTCTTTCGGTAAATTCGTAAAATAGACCGTTGCACACCCGAATTTGACTTTTTGTACTAGATGCTCGCAAAAAAAATGATGTCAGTTAAAAAGATGAAAAAAAAATATTTCTTTTTAAAGGAAACCCTATTTTTCTAACTCTCTATTATCTTGTCTATGTCTAAATATCGTTTGCATTTTATTTTTAAATTAAGATTTTCTTTTGCTTCAGATATAATTTTGGTAATTTTGAATATCTGAAAATTTGAGAAAAAATATTTTATAACTAGAATTATAAAATATTTTATAATAGACATATCTAACAGAACGTTACCCTTATTTTGACAGCAGAATACAAGTCCGTTAGAAAATAGGAGGTTGCCTATTAAAAAAATGGATTTTTTGTATATTTTCTAAATCAAAATTTAATTTTTTTCCATTCAAATAGACAAGTTGACATATACTTCCGGTATAAGCGAAAATCCCTGATATTTAACTTAAATAAAACATATCGACTTTACTTTACCGCCACATTTTCAGAATTTTTGACGTACCTAGGTATCAACATAGGCCCACCACGGTGGAACGCCGTGTATTGAAATAGATTTCCATATATCGCCTTTAAATTAAGCCATTTTAAAAGTACACCAAAAGCTAAAAAAAATATGCATTGTTGATTATGAAGTGCATACACATTATGTACATGCAAAACTTTTCAAAGTTAAAAATGTAATATCTTGCTTATTGTTCAATTCTTGCTACTGTATGATTACACAGACCTGCAAGGGTTTTTTTTTTTAATTTTTACTATTGATTTACTGAATACAGTAGTCGAGTCCATTTTACCCAATCTCGTTTCCGGGCTATGAGGGCCTCGATATAGGCCAAAAAAGTTTCTTTGCAGTTTCAGGTTAGGTTTTCTGAAACTTGTGACGTGATAGGGTAAATCGGACAACGGTATTGCCGTTTTGACATGCTGAACACAAGTTCAGCATGTCAGAAACCTTAGGAATCACCTATTAGGGTTAAAAAAAAGTGTTTTTTTTTTGCAGATCTGTGTTATTTTTAGCTTTAATCAGTTCTAACGAGCATCCAAAAAAAAAAACGTCATCAAAGTTGGCCTAGTAAAAAAAGACGTACATATTTCTATTCTATCTTAAATTTATAACCTTATTTAATTGTCAAAGCTGGCACATTATATGACAGCCATTATTTATTTTACAATTGTGACAGTCACTTGTCAAAAGTTTGACAACCGAAAAACTTCGACATGACCGCTATTTGTATCTCTCTCGTTCATAACCAACTTTTATGATGTTTTTTTTTAATGTTCGTTTACTTGTGCTATTACAATTTTCCAATATGCACAGATTACGCTAGCAATTTTATAGTAAAAAAAGAAGTATAATAGCAGTCAAAAGTGCGAATTGCTTAACATAAGCGTACTAGGGTGGATTTCTGAGAGGGTTCTAATTACCTATTTTAACCAACTGGTGATTAAAAAAAACATTTCCAAGTATCTGTTTTTGATGGGACATTTACAGTTTGTTTTAATACGTTTTCGTTTACTTTGAGATTTTGTTGAATTAGTAATACACCACGTTCTTGAAGTTATTTTTTTCCAGACCTATTGTTAACTACAAAATCATTTACAAACTAATTATTTTACATTATCATCTGTGCTCAGATGTTATCCTAAAAAAATTACGAATTTGTCTATCTTAAAAACAACGCAAACACTGCCAACAAAAGTCCATACAAAACCGGAATCTTCGGCAGAAAGCCAGTATTACAAAGATCTGTTTCACAAACGACACAATGATAGCTCCTGTGGACCTCACCAGGATTACATTGGTCCCATATATGTGGCTCACAGGACCTCACTGTAAACAAAGACAATTTGATTTATTATTGTATTATATTCAGGTCCAATTTCTTCACTTCTGGGTAAATTTGTCTATCAGATAAATGCCTTGGAAAAAAAGAAAATTGATTACTAATATCAAGATTTAGTTTATTTATTACCATAAAATAGATGGGTTAACTAAAACTAACTGGAGACGAAAAAATGTTGGGAACAAAGATTTTGTTGACGTTAACTGGCAGATAAAGTTAACCGTTACGTAACTAGAGGTAAAGAAAACGGTCATCATTCATATCTAAAAAATAATTATCAGTTAAATATTCTTAATTGGGTGTATTTAAAATGTACGTTGATTTTTTACCAAATCATTTTAGCTTACCATCATTAAAAATCTCTTGAATTATTCTGATATTATTAAAATTACCTACCTGTGTGTATAAATTCTATCAGAGATCCACTTTGCTTTTCACCAACTGCAAAAGAAATGGTAGTTATTTCAATCATTGTCAGTATAAATTCGGGTGTTTAATTCATTATTAACGACCTCGCAACTAGACTAGACTAGACTAGATACATCATATATACAGTGTTCACTAGAATGTCTGCAGCATATGGGATTTTTTTATTGCACATACGAGGTGTGGCTATTAAATAACCGAACTGATGCTACTACCAGCCTACTGCGAGCGTGTCGCGACAAGTTTGAACAGAACTGTGTCTGGTGATACTTTCCCCACCCTGAGCTCGCTGAACAAGCCAGTGGGTCGCTCAGTTTGACTGTAGCAGTCGTTTGAATTAGTCTACGCACCAGTGACGCGTCGAAAAAAATGTTGTGTTCAGATGGAGCAACGGGTTAATCTCAAGTTTCTTGTTAAACTGGAGAACACTTTTACATAAGCTTCTGAATGGTTTAAACGGTTTAGAGAGGAACCTGAAACGATTGAAGACGATCCGCGCCCTGGACGGCCCTCAACATCAAAAACGGACGAAAACATTGAAAAAATTGGTAATTCAATCCACGAAGCTCGTCGTCTAAGCATCCGAGGGCTTGCTGAAATAACAAGAATCGACAAAGAATGTGTTTGCCAGATTTTGCATGAATCATGCCAGTGTGTTTGCCAGTTTGCATTATGCACAAAGTTTGCGCAAAAATTATTCCAAAACTCCTCACTCCCGAGCAAAAAGGAATCAAGAACAACATTGACATTGGCACTGATCGAGGCTTATTAGATACGGTGATTACTTGTGGTGAATCGTGTTTTTTGCTTACGACCCCGAAACAAAGCAAAAGCAAAAACGACGGAGGTTCTGAACAAGCTGACAGAAGCGGACTTCCAGCAATGCTTTCAACAATGGAAAAGTCGTATGGAGCGGTGTAGAGATCGCCAAGGGGAGTACATTGAAGGCGAAAAAGTTGCTAATTATTCGGTTATTTAATAACCACACCTCGTATACCTACTTACATTATTAAAAACATTTTTTGCTTGTGGCATTAATGTCGGCTATATTTTTAACTAAAAAAGAGTCAAACACATGCCATTTAAAATTTTCTGTTTCTACAAAATATTATTTTATAAAAGGGTAAAAACTCCTTGTCTCACGTACGTATTCAATTCTTTGATACTCTGAGCTTTACTGTGTTTATTAGTTTCGAGGTAGTTAGTCGATTTTTAACTTACGTCCATACTGGAATAAATAACAACGACCAGGGCAATCTTTGATCCGTGTTGTATCATTGTTAGGAAAGAAACAGTCATTCTTATCGTCATGTTCATTGACAATATCGATGCAATCAAAGCATTTTAAAGCAATTGCTGAAAAAAAGAGGTGTTTAAAAAAACGTATAAAGACAATTGCATTATTTGGCATATTTTTAAAAGTATTATTATTCAGAAAATTAAAGCTAAAACTCTTGGATTTGGAGAGTCACATGTTAAGGATATTCCGAAACTCAATATTATGTATTTAGTTCAGGGTTACAGTTTTTAAACAAAACAACATGTTAATGAAAAGACGTGTGCCAAATAGTTACCTACTAGATTAGATCACGATATAATTTAGGCAGATAGTTGGCAGTCCTATTAATATTTTCATAGTGTTTGTTTAATACTGGTTCAATAGAAACTTGTTAAAATTTTACAAAACTTTAATTTTCTATTGTAATTTTTCTGTATTTTAGTAAATTCAGTGACGTGTATTGTTTTCAATCATTTTTTGGATTAAGGTTTTATCTTTGAAGAAATTATTTCTTAATAAACTACAATGAAATGTTTAAGGAGTTATTTATAAACCAAAATTTAATTTAATAAAATTTAAATTTAATTTAATCAAACTTATAATTTTAACCAAAACTTATTCAAACACTTACCTTTACAACAAAAACCTATTAATAAGAGGAAAACAGACACTCTTAGAGACATGTTTGCAACTGATTTTAAAAATACACATTTGTGAATTTTCTGATTACAAATATCACTGACGTACGTTAGACGCTACCCACAAGATCTGGCATCAATGATTGGCGTACTACAAAATATAGGTTTTAATCAGATTTAGAATCGAAAAATAACATTTCAAATAAAAAGTTAAATATTTTTTGTAATAACTTTTTCTGAACTATTAAGTTTATAATTTTATTTATTTTTTTATATTTATCTGTTGTTACACTATGATACATCAACAACCGTCATATAGAAATAATATGTATTAACAAAATGGTACAATAAAGCATATTTGAATATATTTTTATGTTCCGATACAATCACATCGTACTGTACGTTTTTGAGAATATATTCTCGTCCAGAAATTTATAATACAACTGGCCGTTACAATAACAGGCATAGGGCAAAAACAAAAAAGACAGGTCTACATCGGGAAAATAGGTACTCAATAATTCTATGAAGTACTGGTATTTTCTAGGGATCTTCCTCAGCTTCCTTATGATCTGTGCAGGTTCCGCGACGACCTCTTTGTCGCTAAATTTGGGTGACGCGGTTGTTTTTTGGGCCTTCCCCGTATCTGCGCTCTTCGCTTGTTTGACCAACGGTTCTTCTTTCTCCACGAAAGCATCCGCTATACATTTACAAGGCTGCTTTTTCTTTGGACCCTTCTTGTTTATCGCCTTTTTTTCTTCACGTCTTTCATGATCCAGTTCTCTTACAGAACTTTCGTGTTTTCGGTTCATCATGTCGATGTATCTGTCATCTCTCAGGCTCATTCTAATTAGCCTTTGTCCCAAAGGTGGACTAATGACGAACGTGGGACTGACCGAGGAGAAAACAGAGGTTGCCACGCTGGGACTGTCGACCTCTAGGTGGATTTTTCCTGGTGCCTGTCTCTTCTTCAGGAACCTCGTTCCGTAAATGTCCAGCCTTTTCTCTTCTTCTGACAGTCTGCGTTCCAGCTCACGCTGCTTCTCCTGTCTCCTTAGCAACATTTCTTCGCACGTTATTGACGCAAGCTTGCACAATTCGTGGAGGTTCTCGTCTACTAAGTGGTCTCCCGATTCCAAGCGCTGTTTTTGCAATTTGTAGAAATTCACGTTGCACATATGTTGACCCTTCATCTTGACGTTTTGTTTGTTGCACTGCTCGGAGCAATAGTAGACGTACTGGCACCTAGGGCACAGCAGCAGAAGTCTATCGGCGCGTCTCAGACAATGGAAGCACACCACGTACTTCGTGGTGTCGTCCAGGCCGGGTCTTTTGAGTTTAATTTTCGACTTGTCCTTGTGCGACTTGGTGAAGTCGACGCGATCTATTAGTTCACTGAAAGTCGGTGGCGGAGGTGGAGCAGCAGATTCTTGAGAGGTGCTGCTCTTGACTGAGCCCTTGCCCTTCTTACCCTTCTTTCCTTTGTCTCTATCTTTTTCCCCTTTTTCCTTTCTTGTCCTTCTTCCCCTTTTTGGTTTTAACGACCAACTGGTGTTTCTCCACGAATTCTAGTAGCTCCACGCAAACGTCTTTATTAAATCTGGCATATTTGATTCTTCCACGATTGAAAAGTACAGTGAGATTTTCCAAGGCTACTGGGGGAGTAAGAAATTCGGCTAAAACCTTGGCAAAATCGTACTTAATTGTATTCGCTTCGACCAAATTGTATAAATGCTCTGTAGCTTCAAGCTGAACGTATCTTATGATTGTATCTCTTGCTAGCTCTTTTAGATATTCCTTCAATATTTCGTAAGGAGGTACTTTGCCTTTCTTTCCCTTCTTGGGGCCCTTTTTCGACGACTTAGTCGATTCTTTAGAGGACTTAGATTTTACGTCCTTTTTGTCTTTCTTCCCTTTGCCTTTGCCCTTTCCTTTATCCGCTTTGATGACTTCATGTTCTTTTTTCGATAAATTCTATGGCATTTTCGAAATCATCGATTGCATTTAACGGATTTACATTCCAGTCAACAAGCAATTTCAACATGTCTTTACACTTTTCTATTGGCAAAATGTTTTCGTATCTCTTCAGTATCAAGAGTGTTAACACGTTACCCATATCGTACTCGAGAACTTGATGTGGATTTATGGGTAGGGGTCTTATTTTCAAAAGGGTTTGAACTACGTTTGTATTACCCGAAATAACAGCTAGAGATAGCGCTGTGTGACCAAGATACATGTCATTAGGGGTTATCTCATTATTGGCAAGCATAGTGGTAAGACTCTCAAAATAATGGCAAGTGTCTGTAGGAAAGTCTCTTCTAAGGCACAGAATGTGCAAAGGTGTTTTTCCAAAATCCTCGTACTCTTCTGGCTTTCTATTCTTTCCTTAAAAAAATCTGATTTATAATAATTTAAACACATAAGCAACCTGTTAAATAAATACCTAATACAATTATTTTCTGCTCTGGCCAGTGAGTAGTGCTGGTTTTCAAATTTGGTTTGCAATCAGCTTCCAACAAGACCCTACAAATATCAATATTTTCCTTAACACACCTCAAAGATGCCACGATGTGAAGGACGGTCATGCTGTCGTCAATCATAATATTCGTGTCTGCGTTCGAAGATAGTACGCTCTTTACCAAATTCTCATTTTCGCTAAATACAGCCAATATCAGAGGATGAAAGGGCACTTCCCCCACATTAGGATCGGCACCGTAATACAGAAGGGTTTTGATAATACCTTCTGCGGATAGCTTCCTTTTTTCCTTCAGTTGTATTTCGGGTGTGGGAGCAGGTTCTTCGCTAACCTCTAACATTTTTTTTACTAGCCTTAGCCTTGTCTTTTGCCTTACCTTTGCTCTTTTTCGGTTCCTTGTAGACTTTAAACGAGGTGTCGAAGAGATAAACCTCCTTGATTGCGTCGTGTTCGTTCGTATTTTGGGTGCGATCCCCTAGTAGTTTATTCCCACTCGGGATGTTATAGTCAACATCCCCTTGGGAAATCCTTTTGATGTACTGATCGTCGTTGCTAACGCTTAGAAAGGATTTGTCCGGATGCCATTTGGGAAGGTCTTTCTGGGCATCCAGTGGGGGATTCGACTCAGGAAGAAAGCTGTTCTCCCAGTCGTATCTCTCGTACTGAAGAGATAGGTAGATCAGGAAGCAAAGCGACAGAGGCGTCAGACCTTCGTCATTCAGTTGTACCAGCTTCGCGCCGAAATTCACCAGGATGGGCACGACGTCGCTTTGACCATTCGCAGCTGCAAAGAAGATCGCGCTATTACCTCTTGCGTCGCTCAAATTCACGTTTACTTTGTTTTTCCCTAAGCCGTCTAGTACGTTCTTCACTTCTCCTTTGGCACAGCTTTCTAGAAAATCGATGCAATCCGCCTCGTGTACACCTGTTAGGAAACATTAAGCAGAAAGCTCAAAATTAATTTTGGATACTTTCTATTTACCTGGTTTCGCAAAATCTCTTCTCTCTCCCTTTAGCAGACTAGAAACGCTGAAAGTGACCATGTATTCGGATCTTCGATGAAGAAAGCTGTGCTTCAGAATGGCCATCGACAATTCCTCGTTGTTCCAAGCCAGTAGGTCGTTGACGATGACCTGCTGAGTCTTAACGGTTGTACAGAATTCCGAGTTCCTCAGGTGAATCTTCAGTTTCTCCTGCAGGTAGCCCTTTATCGTCTCGTAGAATTTCTCGTCCTTCTTAATTGCTTCTAACTGTTTTTTCTAAACTAGCCAAGTCGTCGAACTCCATCTCCTCACGGCAGTCGCATGTATCTATGAGATAGTCTTCTATTTTGAATACCGAATCTGCTTTTATGCTCTCCGGAATTTGATCTTCCTCGTATTTTTCGTAGTTTATGGTAGTGAAGTCAGCGGTGCTTTTATCCTCGATGTCAGATGGTTCAAATTCTGTTGCTGGTTCTAGGAAAAATAATACATATAATAAAACTGTACAAAGTGTACATATTTAAGAGGCTGTTTCAACCAATTAAAGTGATAAATTCAATATAATTGCCAAGGAAATGAAACACCTGCGTTTTCATAACAAGGCTCACAAAATAAAAAACGAAATATACCATGTTCTAGTATCGTCTCATATAATGAACTGGTTTCGTGTTCTCCTTGAACGCCGTAGCAGCAGAACTTACAGTATTCCACTTTCTTTGCGATAACGTATTTATTTGCTCTGATATTTTCCAATTTTAGTTCTATCAACTCCAACTCGTCACTGATCTGTCTTATTCTCCTCAAATCTGTGGGGGAACCCTTGCAAGGCTTCTCTTCATCGTCTTCGAGGCTAGCGTATATCTGCTCTTCCTTATCTTCTTCTGGCATGAGAATATCTATCATACAGTCTTGCGCGGGATAAAATTTTTTGTCAAACATTATCTTTTCGAAGAACAAGTTATTTCTGTTTTCCACTTCCAGATTATACAATTGATGTGCTTCTCCTAAGACTTTGTCGTTTGCTTCGAGTTCTTGAGAACCTCTTCAGCTAAATCTTCGACGTTTGGGCAAACTGGGACTAAATACCTGAATAAAGAGCTCTGTAAATAACTTTCATGAAACTAGCTAGTTGACGTATACCTGTATTTGACAAGTTTAGCCTTGCCTGTGGGGGTAGATCCTAGTCTTGGTATCATGTTTGGTTGGACAACTACCTCCAATCTTGCCAAAGAGAACCCATTCCATAGACCAACGTCCTGTTCTCCGTTCGGGTAGGTTAGGACGCCCGGTCCTAGGCGCCTGTGGTCCTTGAACAGCCCCTGGAAGTGGGAACCATCACCATAGAAGATTTGACTGTACCCTTCTAGCTTGTTCGCGTAAAACAGACCGTCGTAGAAGAGTTTCTCGTCCCTTTCGATGAAGTAGAAACCATTCCCGTGAATATTATTGAGAAAGACGTCTCCGGAATATCTCTGGGGATGGCCGGTGTACCATTGCCTCGATTTTTTTCCTTTGGGACGATGTACTTGTCACTCTTATGAAATTTTGCGGAAATATCAATTTGTGACATGATTTTGTTTTTTACAAGAAGACTAGAACTAAGGAGACCGAACTCGTTCGGTATCTAGGGATCAAATATGTCCGCCTCCAGGAGGCGCTGTAAACAGTAATGTACTCGAGTCACGTGATGAGCAGCGGTCAGAGGTCCACATGTGACTGTTTATCATAGAAAACCATGCTATGGTTTTATATGACGTTTATCATTAAGCTGTCAAAGCGGGTGATTACATGCCGTTTGGCGTTAACAACAATATATACAAAAATAAATATGGTTCGAAAGTGCTGTGTTGCATTGTCTGATTTAAGAAGCGGTCCGAATAGCCGGACATTATTTCAAATTACTGATGTATGTATGAAACGAAATATTTTGCTTTGTTGTATTATTAACGTTGAAGCACATAATGAAATAGTTTGAGTACATTTTCATATTGATCATTACGAAAATTTGTAATTGCAAAGACATTACTTGTGTAGATTAAATATAATATTCAACAATAACAAATTAACGAAAAATATCGAGCGTCTGTCAAATGTATTCGCACCACAGACATTCACACGGACTCTAACCTCTAATGCACACAGATTAGTACAGAACCACGATATACGTATCTGTTATCTACTGTATAGTAGATATCTGTTTATATACCGTAGCAACCAGAGTACACAACTGTTTACAGCGCCTCTGGAGGCGGACATATTCGAGCCCGTCGCGTTATACAGCGAAAAGCCGCAGTTCGGTCTCCTTAGTTCTAGACTTCTTGGTTTTTTACAAGAAGACTAGAATATATTCTAGTCTTCTTGGTTTTTTATTTGTCAAGATATGGCTTTATCTCAGGGAAGGATATTTGGTAGGTGCCGACTTTGTCGGACATCCAAAATGTATAGTCCCATTAACATGCACTAGAGGGCGATACTAAGGTACCACCACAGTATGATCTCCTAGTCACGACAACTGTCACGCTTGTTCTTTGTTTTTCCCACATCAAAACTGAGATGAATGAGATCTAATAAGAGTGAAATCCGGATTTCTGACATATGATTTTTGACGTGCGATAACAAAAGAACAAGGATATTTTTCGCGCTTCATCTGAGCTTTTGGCGGTTACTCCGTCAGAGTGCTTTTTGGGAAGGACATTTGGTAGGTGCCGAGTTTGTCGGACAGCAGAAACATGTCTAGTCCCATTAACGTGCACTACAGGACGATACTAAGGTGTCGCCACAATATACTAATTACTAGGGATGGGCGATATAATATCGATATTTCAAACTATCGATATTGTGTTTTGATATATCGATATTTTATATCGATATCGGAACTTCCGATATTATCGGATATCGATATATTTTATTCGATAAAGACAAATATCGAGATTCTTTTTTTTAAAATTTCAGATAAAAAAAAACAAGAATTAATTTTTTTTAATTTTAGTTGCCATCTTAGTCGCCCTTCGCCATATCAAAATTGTTTCTTGTCTTGTTGATGAAAATTACTAGTTTATAATCGATGTCGACGCTACGTCGGTGTAAACACCGTAAACGGTATTTCGTTTCTAGGAAACTGGGAAAAATACGATTGTATGTCTTACTTATTTTAAAACATGAGATGGAACGGGAAGAATGTGCTTTAAAACTGGAGACCTAACAGTTTAAAATGATATTTTAACCCCCATAAGAGTGGCATATTTGTTCGATACTATGAAATTATGTTCGGGAAAAGATGTTATATTCCTGGAATGCTCATATAGAGAAATTAGTCGGCGAGTGATTTTTATATGTGCAATACAAATGTGAATATAACCAAGAAAAATGGCTTCACCGAAAAGTGAGGTTTGGAAACATTTCATTCGCGAAGACGATAATTACGCTCGGTGCAAAATGTGTTCAGTAAACGTCGCAACATCGAAAAATACCAGTAATATGTGGTCGCACATGGAAAAACACAGGATTTAATTGTTTTTTATTGCCATTTTTTGCTATTTATAAAAAAGTAATTTTTTTATCGATATTTCTAATTATCGATATTTTTTTTATTCAATATATCGATAATTATTATCGCATCATTCGATATATTGCAATACAAAATATCGATAATTTTCCTTTCGATTCCCATCCCTACTAATTACTGTGTTGACTCTTTATTTTTTTGTATGTATGTTGTGTATTTATTTTGTGTCATATTATCATCTTATCTCCATTAAGTCATGTAAATAAATAAGCAGATACCAACTACATCTGTAGTGACCATATTATCCGATGCGACTGATATCAGTGACTATAAAATCCACTAAACTTTCTCCTTGTCCAGAGAAGGCACACATAATTGTAGTTATGGTAATTTGACAATAGTTTTCTCAGAGATTTTACAGTAGTATGGTATCTTTAAGTGATGAAAATGAAAATTTAGCAAAAACCATAATAAAAAGCTTTTGCATTCACTTATTAATTCTGAAAAAAATATTTCACAAGCCGTTTCCAAGACCTTCAGGGAGGCAGGCATTTTTTTTTTTTTTTTCTATTGTAACCTTCTACTTAGGTCTAGCAATCACCCAGTGAAATATGATGTTGGTGCCAGGCCCCCTTACGAAAATACAAGAATTTCAAATTTCACCAGCCGCCATTGCTTTTCACAAACACCTAGGCATAGCAAAGCCTTCCACTATTTCCAGTTACTACGTTTACAAGCAGTCTTAACTAGTTATTTGAAAATTATTTTGTATTAGCTAATCCCGTCAACATTTGAGAGAGGTAAAAAAGTCGAATCAAGATATCTAGAAGAAAATAAGAAAAACAGAAATTATTACAGAATTTTGATACCCCTTAAACAAAGCAACCATGGCTGTATGCAAGTTCTAAATCGTTTTCTCTTGCATCAGGGCATCTCTAATATTACATTGTACATTCATTTCCCAAACACCCTGCATATCAGAATTGTAATAAGAATCAACTTCTGAGCAGATATAGGTATCAAATAAAAACAATATCAGAACATTTTTAAAAATTTTATTATAAGCAACATATAAACCATTATAATTAACAATGTATAAGGGTATAAAAAAAATGGCATAACAGTGGGTACACATTTGTGGGTTATGCCACGTCTTTTATACCCTACATGAAAAACTATGTACAATTTTTTACATTGATCAATATTCGTCAAACAGGCATAATATGTATTGGTTCGTGCCAATTGGCACAAAATTTAACACAACCACTGCCCCAAAAACAGATCGTTCCAAATTACGTTTGCCATTGGTATCACTGGGTGCGTTAAAAACTTAACTTACCTTAGTCTAAGTAAAACAAAAACAAAATAATATTCTGCAGGAGTTACACATGAGACAGGGAACATTTTAAAGAGACGTGCTTTATGACTTGTTTTTTTTTTTTTTGGAAACCAAGTATTGTTAACTTTAGTACTGTTAATGTTAGACCAAAGTCTATAACTAACAGTGATCTCAAGAAATTTTTTTTTTTCAGGTCCCAGAACTTACATTTTGAATTTTAAAAGCCGTTTAATTAACTCATAGAGGACCAAATAGTGTCTGTCAACAAAAAACTGACTGTCGCCACACCCTCCAAACAGGTTCAGAGGGACACATTTTGGGACATGTACATGTGATGTAAAAAATCCCAATATAGTGGGGCTAGCGATAAGACATAGTAATCATCAGTAATGATTAGTGTAAGCTAACTGCCTGATTGGTTGTTATGAAAACTTCATATGACTGTTTTATACACGCCAATTTTTCTCACAATAAATTGGGCCCAATTTATTGTCCACAATAAATTGTAGAATTTAGAACTTGTTTAATATTGAGAAATTAATGTAATTTCTTGGCCAATTTTCATGATATTTAGTAACTTTTTCCATTTATTTCATTGTACCAACCTGTTGTACCAACCATTGTAGCAACCAATGAGATAAGCAATTTCTCTTAGGGACAAACCTATGATAACTCCTAGATTTTAGTCATTGAGAGTTGGGAGTATTGAAACTGGCCAATAAATTGTTACAAATATTGCAAAGTGTAAACAGTTACTAAAAATGGACAATTTATTGAAAAATAAATTCTACAATTTATTTTGCAATAAATTGGTATGTGTAAAACAGTCTATTGTAATGCAGTCGTGTTCGGTGCCATTTATTGTTTTTAGGGGTTATACTTGAATCTCTATGATTTATTATTATCTTACAGAAAAGTACAACAAATATAAAGTGTTGATCATAGATTATAAAGGTCGCCACTTAGATGCAACAAAAAAGGAAAAAAAAATAAGATGCAATTATACGCAGTATGTGAATGGAGAGTGATAGATAATGTGGATTATTACCACTTTAAATTGGATTTGCTGATACTTTTCTTTTATATTATAATGCATATTCTTCTCTTGTTTAAGTGATAATTAAAGGTGAGCTTTTGACTGACTTTTGTGTACGAGGTGAGCTCTAAACTGGTGAGAACTAAAACTGTGTTATTGCGATGGTTGCAATATGGTGTATATGGATATACCACAACAATTTAACCAATATTTAATAGAAGCTAGACATATAAAGTATGTCTAAGTTTCTACATATAAAGTAAGTTTCGGTTCATATGCTAGCAAATAATTTCAATTTTTTTTGTGACCACACCTTGTATACACAAATCAGTTAAATGCCCAACTTTAGTGATAATTGAGAGAGGAAGAATCATATCTTATTTTTCAATGTCAGCTTTCAATCTGTAACTGAGAGTATGTCCTTACATGCTACGCGCCATCTTATTAAATACGTGTGATATGGTTGTATGTGTTAAAAAAAACTACTAGTGGCAGAAAAATATTTCACAACAACCACTTTCTCATCCTAAGGCCACTTATTGAAATATGTTACTTAACATCATTTTAAATTTTTTTAACATTACAACAGAAATTTTGAACATATTCTATTAAGCCTTTGCGGCATACATTTTTTATACAGTAAGCGGCAGCCTAATGCGTACATAGCCGAATGAAGGGCAATTGATAATTTAACTTCTTTGTAAGTAGAGTAAACATGAGGTGAGACCCAATCGCGATCCAATCTCTAGGCGCAGGCGTATGAAAGGCATCCGGTTTGGAGGTAGGGCTGTTTGAGTTAAAATTTGAAATACCATTTTATATTTTATTCTGGTCTAGTGCCTGATTAGAAAAGTGCGTTATTACAAGTGTATTGTAGCAGCACTACATACATTCATAAAAATCAAAATGGAAATTTATCACATTGACGAAAAAGTTGAAATAATTAAATGGTATTTTGGTGGTTGGTCTGTAAGGGATATTAAAGCCATTTGAATTTTGCAGTTTGAATTTGACATGCACAGATGCTAGTAACATGAACATAGTGATTACGTCAGATTTCGGCGAATCTCAACAGAGGCGGACTCGGGTCATTATTATTACAAAACGATAGTTCACAGAAAATTAAAACGTACTAAGGGGCTAACTATTACAAAATGGAGCTGTATTTAGGTGTGGTAATGTTAGTGGTCCCGAAACATGGCACTTAAAATAACTTACCCACAAAGCTCATAAAATTTCGACCTAAAATGCAAAGAAATTTGATTCACAAGTTATAAAGTTATAATGACAGTTAGATTTTTAATGACCAGTTATAAAAGTGGGGCATACAGGATCCGTGTTGTTGCCATGATTGCAGTATACTATTGCTTTCTTCGTCTCTTTATAGACAATTGCGGTTTCCTTACAATTGATTAGAATTTACATCATCAATTTTACCTTTAAACCGACAAAATATTCGAGTCTTACTTGCCAAATTTTTATACCTGCCAAACGGATATTTGGAACAGGTCTGCCTTTGAAGGGAGACTCGTTTTTCCAGGGTATACCTGTTCCAAATTCCCGCTCCCATAATTCCTGTTTTGAGACAAGGAAGACTCTAATATTTCCTCAGATTAAAGGTAAAATTAATTAAGTAACACAAAATCAGTTGTAACAAAACTGCAATTGTTTAACAAAAGACGAAAAAAGTTGCAAAAATATGCCCTGCAAAATATCATACGCTAGTTAAAAAGTAATGTTACTTTTTGTATTAAACAATTTATGAGTTTTAATGGGTAAGTCCTTTTAAATTTCATTTTTTGTGACCACTGACATTACCACACCTAAATACCGTAGTGTAATAGTACGCTTCCTAGTACGTTTATTCGAATATTCACTAATGTATTCTGATGTATTTTCTGTGTATCGCTTTGCAATAATAGTGACCTGAGCTCGACTCTGACCTGAGCTACGATTCGCCGAAATTTTGCACGCCGAAACCGGATGCATTGGACCGTTGGTTCTGCCTTGTTTCGCTGTGCCCTCCCGGCCCAAGAAAATTCGTGTAACTATGACATAAAAATCATTTAATATGTTGTTAATATCCACTTATGTACGCATTAGGCTGCCGCTTACTGTATAATCGGTTTCTCATAAAAATTGGCATACAGTGGTTTTCGGGGTAGCTGATTACGAATCTGAACTTAGATTTTAAAAATTCTGAATGGCGGATCCAATATGATGACTAAATATTTGAAATATTACTGAATTTTACCAAAAATTGCATATAGAAAGTTTTTCAAAAACGGTAGCCTAAAATAGAAATGTACTACTGGATTCATTCCAAAGTTTACATATAGAGCTGTCGGAGTTAGTAGTCTCGAATTGGTTATGGTGCCCATGTATATGTAATTACCGATTTTATTCCTACAAAAGGATTGTCAACTTGAAAGTATGAGAAAGATCTTTTCAGGTGGCTAATCTAGTTTTCTGGGTTTTGAGTGGCTAATACAGTGTCCACTGACCCTCGATATAATTCGTGGGTAAAAAATTCGTTTTTCTAATTTTTTTTTCAAACAAGTATTCCCAAGTAGGTATCTATATAAGTAGTTGCTCTCTCCAAGTACCTATGCAAGTATATTGCACTTGCTGAATCATACATTGTTTGTTATTATTCAACTTTTTCAGAGCCGCTCTCTTTTTTTGGTTCTACTGTCCTGAATTTCTGACGATTCTAAATCTCTTCACAAAAGTCTGAGTTCAGATTCGTAACCAGCAAGTCCGAATACTTGTATATTGCATTTTTTTAAAATCCGGTATTGTTTCAAATTTTTGGGTGTCATCATGGATCCGCCATTTTTAATTTAACCTGCAAAGGGTTAACACATTACCAAAAATTGCATGCATTACCAAAAACTGCATACACACTAAGTATTTTCAAAAGTTGGAAGCTGTCGCATGACATTTAAAAACTATCACCAAGCCTTCGTTGCAGATATTGCTAATCGAATCTCTAGCACACGTACAGCTTTAGATACACCTACCAATCAAAGACAATAATGCCAAAAAATGTCGGATGTTATCAAAAAATACATTGATTTGTTTATATAAAATTTTTCTATCACATTACATTCTGAAATATTTCTGTCACCAGTAAAAACTTAACCTAAGGACTTACGATATAAATTACATTTTATTTGAGCCCTGGGAAGTCCAGACAGGAGTTGATGTTGAAACCCTTGCGAGGAGACTGGTGGTTCCTGTTCCCAGTCCAACAGTTGAATTCCATGTTGGGTACTGATTCTTCCTGCCTCCTCCAGGAAGTTGAAGGTGTGGAGCTGGTTGTGTCGACACCTCCGCCCCACCAATAGTCGTTTGTGTCTCCGCTCGCCCCAACATTTTCTGTGTTAATGTCGTCTGTTGTTGTGGACTGCTCATTTTCGGAGGTCTTTGGTTTCTGTGAATCTTTCTTCTTGTCTTTTTTTGCCTTTCTTCAGGATGGCACTCAAAGGTGGTGGTTTCGATGTGCCTGCTTCTTCCCAAGTCACGGGTTCTGGTTCTGAAGCAATGCTCAACTTGGATGAGCGACCAGATGTGATGGAAATTGATGATGGGGAACCCTTTGGAGACAAGTTTGATGCAGATTTAGCAGAGGTGGGGGTCTGTACTTTGGTGCTGCTAGTGGGTGTCGTTCTACCAGACATGCTAGTGATAGGTGGTGAAACGTGTTGGAGTCTTATATCTGCGCTAAGAGCACCAGTTACAGTGTTGGTCTGGGGTCGAAGGGAGCGTTCGATCAGTTCGTTTGAGTAACCCACACCTGCAACCTGCATGCTTAGCATTAGAATACAAGTACAGTTAGCAGTTAGTTACAAGTACAAGTACAATATTTTAGACGAAGTAATAAACACGATAGGGTCTAAGGAATGTTCGTTAGTAGATTCACAAAAATAAAGAAATTTAGACATTTTCTTACACAAAAAGAATACATATTGGTCATTATGTTAAGAGAAGTAGTTTTACTGAATACAATTCTGCACATTAAACAAAATACATGCTCCTGATATACTGATTTTTATTAGTTCTACTCAATTTGAGACTTACACAATAGAGTATCCACAAGTTTTTTTTTTAGGAAAACCTGCACTAATACTTATTAATCACATTTACAGATACAATTCTAGCCACCATTTTAAAACGTTTTGGACTTGTGTATATGTGTTTATAGACTATAAAAACACTATACTATTTACTAGAAAAACACCTTCTTACTAATTCTTATCTATTTGTTTCTCATTTTTTTAGCCATTTTACATTAGTAAGTATCTAAATGGATTATTGGATTTGTAACAGTGTCACACCTGCTTTCACCATAAATTATAGTGAAAATGAAAGTTTGCAATTTGGGTCTCCAATTTATTATTTTCAATACCCTTGTGTTTGTAAACACACTACTTTACTGAAAAAGCACTAATTTTACTAGCAAACTGAAAAAGCACAATGCACAATGAATTAATTGTGTTTATATTGCAATATTTAAATATATACATATAAAATACGTTTGTGGAATTGAAG
This sequence comes from Aromia moschata, assembly GCA_029963805.1. Taxonomy (NCBI): domain Eukaryota; kingdom Metazoa; phylum Arthropoda; class Insecta; order Coleoptera; family Cerambycidae; genus Aromia; species Aromia moschata. The sequence goes on along the minus strand of JAPWTK010000023.1, from coordinate 1,730,932 downwards.
CAGAAAAATAATTCAAATCCAGAAAATGTATTCAAATCCCGAATTTATAAATAAAAGCAGTTCATTGTTAAAGAATGAAAATGAAGTTGACCTAATAACAAGAAAACAGGTTCTTACAAAATAACTTAAATTGTTCAATTACAAGTATAAGAATATATGAACACAGAATTATTAATAAATCATTCCATTTTATTCTCAGTATAAGTGACCATTTTTTTTAAAATCAATTCTTATATTAATATTCTCAGAAACATTTTCCTGAAAAACTTACTTCACGAATTTTCCTCCTGATATCCTCATCTACGTTAGGTGCAGCTCTTGTTGGCAAACCTGGTGTAATTATTGTGCTGATACCTCCTCTTCCTCTTCCAGACACCACATACACTACATCCTCTGACAAGTTGGGGGTATCGAATACGCTACGATGCTGATTGACTCCATTTCTAGCCTGCCATTCTATTAGACTCTGTGGTATAGCATTGTCATCGTACTCCCTCGGCCTTTCTATTTCGGAGAATGTAAATAGGTCATCTTCAAAAACTTTGTCTGAGGTCCACATCTTTGTCATTCTTTCTGTAAGTAACACAAACTGAAACTGAGCTAAGTAATCTTCTATATGGTTAAATGTAAACATTCATGTTGCTTATTCTGCATTTTAAGAGAATGCTGATTCATATTTTCACATTATTTCAACATGTTATGACAGGTCTGGGACAGGTTATATTTATGTGATGGTATAAAATACAATAATAATCTTAATATAAAATCAAAATATTACTTAACTATATTTGGAAGAGAACTTACTCACTGCTGATTGTGAAGTACTAGCGACTGGTGGTTGTGAAAGTGCAAACGTTAGAAAAACATATTGTAATAAAGGCGTTATTAAAAAAACATCTAAACTTTCATGCATTTATTTTCTACTACTCACGTAATATACCAACACTGTCATTTCAAACACTTAACGTGTTTTAATATCACTAAGACATATACCCTTCTTCTATTAAAGAACGCAACTGACTGATGCCTGACGTTTAACCACAAAGATAGGCGTCGCGCCATTATCGCATCGTGGCCATCATACAAAATGACAACTGTCAAAAAAACGAAAAAGTGAATATGTACACTCAACATCCACATATCCGAACTCCAAAATTCCGAACTCACGATATTTCCGAACTTTTTCTCACGATATTTCCGAACTTGTACTTCCACATAAACGAACTTGTCGCTGATTGGTTGACGACAAAAAACCGCGAAATTTGAAATGAGAACAAAAATGTAAACACAATAATGCGATTGTATTCAAACATTTCGATTATCACAGAATTCAGCAAAGACGAAATCGCCCTCCCTCAGCAGCACACCTGAGACAAGAGTTCTTCTTTGTACAAACCAGTGAAAAACACTTCTTTCAAATGGCGTATCATAAGTACCGGTGCACAATTTTCGTCTTTTTTTCAGTTTTTCAAAGTAAATTTCTTTTTTCCAAGAATTTCTGCCACTGACGATTTACAAATATTGTACATCTTACATAGATCAACATTTTTAACACAATTTTTTACGTGATTTATCAAATCCAGCTTTTGCTCCAAGGTTAGCCTCTTAGCAGGCTCTTTTCTCTGCAAATAAACAGTACAATAATGTTTGTTTTGTATCACGGTTTTCTTAAAAATACATATTTTCTCATCATTTTTCATTTCAGTTTTAAATTATAGGTTACGTCAACAAAATGTTTAATAAAACAAACCTTTACTTTGAATTACAAAATAATTACCTGCATAACTCTCTCCTTTGCACCTGACATTTTTTTGTTTAGAAAAACGTTCTTTTATTAACATGTACACATGTAGGTATGTATTACATTTGCATAAAAACCTCGAAAAACAAAGAAAAGTACTAGAATGAGCCAGAAAAACCCTTTGCGCATGCGCCAGCAGTTCGGTAATCCCGAGGTGACGAGAGACGGAAATGTGGAAGTCTGCGGAACGTAAAAGTTCGGAAATGTGGATGTTGAGTGTACATAAAAAACAACTGGTTTCAAGATATGAGGGACTTGGCACTTAGTCAATTATTGTCGATTCATCGGTTGTTACCGGAAAAAGTAGTTTTTTTATTTGTTTAGTTACTTATTTATTTAGATTATTACTGCAGCTACACACGATAAGATTTTACTCTGCTATTGGTAAAAAATAATAATTCCAGATGTTCCGCATTGTTTCACTTTCAATAAATAGTTAAAACATCGTTAAAATTAATTTCATATTACTATGAAAGTACAATGACATCATTATGAAAATTCAATTTGTGTATACATTCAAATATAATTACATACATACCAAAAAATTTAATGTTCATTATTCAAGGTAATTGTAATTTTGTTTCTTGCACAACTGTGGTTTCTTGTTTCTTTAAGGCCTCTTTACAGTTCGCAATTTGTATTGCCGGCAAGAAAAATTGCATCAATTTTTATTGCGTGCACGCGTAGGTATTTGTTAAGAAATTGTACAAACCGACATAAATACGCGTGCGCGCAATAGAAATTGCTGCATTTTTTCTTGCCGGCAATAAAAATTGCGAACTACAATAAAGTGGCCTTTAGTAACCACTTCCATATCACTTCTTATTTCATAAGTAAACAAGTTTCCTCAGATTTGTGTCTTCGTGTGGTATTTTATCTATGTATACACTAACTGCACAATATTTATTGTGGTTTTACCTAGGTTATCAGAAAAATATATTTTTGCGTAATTTTGTGGTGGGTATAAATAATACGTACGTGGAATAAAATTGAAGTAGGTATAAATATGGATTCTTGAAAGAACGTGTTTGGAAAGTTGATTAACAAATACTAATAAAAAGAAGAAATAACTACTTTAGCTGCAAAGAGTAGGTTCTTGGTTTAGTCGGTTGTACTTTATAAATAATATAATAGGTATAGGTACCTACAATCATATGTACATACATATATCTCATTTGAGCAATGCTGTTTATTAATGATCAGGAAGTGTTAAATGTTTTAAACTGGGAGGAAACGTTCGAGGCAATCGAGACGGCCATGGTGAAAGTGTCGAAAAAAAAGTTAACCAAAAACCCCGAACATTTACGAAGATTATAGATGGTGATGGTTTACTTTTGACGATGCCGGGTTATTTGGAAGATAACAAATACGGCGCTTTAGCTTGCAAATTAGTGACGGCCTTCAACAACAACGATAAATTGGAGAAGCCTCTTCCAGTTATAAATGCGAATATCGCTCTCTTCGATCAACAGACTGGACTCTTGAATGCGGTAAGTAAGAAAGCTAGAGGTTTCAGTTCGAAATCTTGTGCTAAAATTAGTTTTTGAAAATTGTCTTTAAAATGAAGTATATTATAATAAATGAATGAAGTAAACTTTTAATATCGAAGTGATCTTTCATTAAGATGTGATATTTTCGAGCTTGTTACTTGTGACATTAGATGGAGGTAGTACACTTCCATCGATTACATACATATGTACAGTGGACGCCGCTTATAAGACTCACTTTGGGACCGGCAAAAAGTGAGTCTTATAAGCGGATGAACCTTATAAGCGAAGGGGGAAAAACAAGATTTTAGAATGTATGCAATACACAAACTTTATTTTACCTGTGAATAGACATAATACAACACAATAGCGTGTTATTTACTTATAAAAAAAGGTAACTCTTCAAATACATACGGACAAACATACATAATCAGTTCAAAGTTTAAGATGGTTTAAAGAAATTTTTTATTTTTGTTTGTTTTTTTGTTACTTTCCATCATTTCAATTATGTATTTTTTCATAGACTGAGTCTTATATCCGAAGTGGTGAGTCTTATAACCGAGTTTTTTTCAATGTATTTGGATACGTCTGGACTGTTTTTGGCGATTTTGAGTCTTATAGGCGACTGAACCTTATATCCGTGAGTCTTATAAGCGAAGTCCACTGTATGTATATTTCAAGTGCCCAAAGTAATGCGTGCGACATCTATATTTCAGAAGTCTAATCACTATAATATTGAAGAACTTTCCGTTATTTCGAACTGGATATTTAAAATAGTAAAATTTGTGGGCACTTCTGTTTCTCTTCTTATTAAACAATACAATCGTTACATTCTCTATTGTATTAAACTTTATAGCGTTAATTCTATTCAAGCTACGGGGATATTCAAAAATATTCCATTAATATACATATATATTACGTTTAGATCGACTGAAATTGAACTTGAGTTTATTATTTTTTCTTATTCTATTGTAGGTCATTGCTGGCACAGAAATTACAAAGTGGAGAACTGCAGCGGCATCCGCGGTTGCAACAAAGCAACTTTTCTTAAATAACTCAAAAGAATGTAAAATTTTGGCCTTACTAGGTTGTGGCGTTCAGGGAAAAATTCACGCTGAGGCTTTCCATCACTTTTTTGGATTCACGGAGGTAAGTAACAGCCGCTTACACGATCATAATTTACATTAATTTCTACATGCAGGGCCTGATTTATAGACTGCTGTCCGCCCGGCCGCCCATATTCTGTACTCATTCAATTTATTCAAACTCTAGCAATTTATAAACTTTTATAACGTGGTCTTAACACTTCGCTGCCTCAGAATTATAAGGTTCTATGTTACAATTTTATCAGTTTCGGACTTATACATATCACAAGGTCATATGTACAACTTAGAACCTTTGGCAATTTCGCTATTCAGTTTAACGACAGCTTCAAAGAAGCATACGATTGTTCTTCTTATACCGTGTTCTTCTGCCACTAAAAACTTTAAATGTGTTTATCTCAAAACAGTTGCTGTGGTAACATAGAATCTTGTAATTCTGAGGCCGCGACTTGTGCATTTATAAAATAATTGTCTGATATTTATTAATCTATCTGTAAATAGTAAACTTTGTAATAAGTAATAAACTTTGACTAGTAAGTGCACATGCATCTTTGCACATGCCTCGCCCCGTCCATGGTCTATCTAAACGCCCCACCGACTATCTGTACGTGTGCGAGTAATCTCCGATTTCGCACCTACTGTCGGTCGGTCTGCGATGTCTTTCAACAAAATAGTCGCTGACCGACTATCTGTCGTGTGCGATGGGTCTAAATCAAGCCTACTATTCAAGGTCAAAGTACATATGTATATATCAACAAACCAACAAAATATTTAGGTTGGCATTCATTCAATAATTAGGTTGGTATCTGCGATGAACTTTATTACACTCGAACCCCTCTTATTTCACCTTCGCTTAAATCACATCCTCTGTTATTTCACCACGTTTCCCCTATCAGGTCGCGAAACCGTCCCGGTTAAGTCGCCGCCTGTAAAAGTTTTAGAACTACGTTTGGATTTGGAAATTGGATTCTCGCATGAATATGTACAATTTTTATTGAAAAAAATGATTGTGTAATACATTTATTGATTTAAAATAGGTTAGGTGTCTTTTAAAAATATTTAATCTTTAAAATATTCATTCAATTGGAAAATTGAACTTTGTCACGCACGACTGGGTATACTTACATTGATTTTTTCGTTCCGTTGGCTCATTTTTTCGTTATAACAAGTGCTGTGGTATATCTCTAAATATTCCTTTTTGCAGTTAAAACACAAACAAGTTGAGGTTATGATCGCTACTTAAGAGAGGCAAAATTTCGCGACTTAAGCGAGGTAATGATGCACGGATTTGGCGACTTAAGAGGGGTTCGAGTGTATATGCAGAAGTTGATATAAATAGTGATCGTGTAAAGCAGCTATAAAGAAAAAAAAGTTTTTTATATACATGGGAATAGGAATTTCCATAAAATATAATTTGGATAGTATAAAACTAGTTTGTTGGATTTACACCAAAAGTATTTTTTCTTAAACCGTTCTCAAAGTAATCACTTTTATGCATGCTTCCTTCACATTAATCAAAATTGCGTAAAGGACAATAAAACTTATATGTGGATTGAACACTTTACAGAAATACTAATTGATAATTCCTTTTGGTTTAGTCATGTACTAATTTGTTTAGACTCTGTATGTTTTAGTGAATATATTTTACATATCATAAGACAAAATTATTCCTGTGTAAGACATGTCAGTTCCCGACATTAATTTGTAACAAAATTGATATTTTGTAAGTAGGCTATGAGTGATTCATTTTAAATACCTAATCAATGTAATCATCAATAGTAATTAGTAAAGTTGGCCGAATCGGAACGCGCACCTCAGACCAAACGGAAGTGTACACATCATAAGTATAATTCACAAAATAGTACACTCAACATCCACATATCCGAACTCCAAATTTCCGAACTCACGATATTTCCGAACTTTTTCTCACGATATTTTCGAAATTGGTTGACGACAAAAAACCGCGAAATTTGAAATGAGAAAAAAAATGTAAACACAATAATGCGATTGCTATCAAACATTTCGATTGTCACAGAATTCAGCAAAGAGGAAATCGCCCTCCTTCAGCAGCACACCTGAGACAGGTTCTACTAAGAGTTCTTCTTTGTACAAACCAGTGGAAAACACTTATTTCAAATGGCGTATCATAAGTACCGGTGCACTTTTTTTGTGTCAATCCGTCCACTCAATTTTCGTCTTTTTTCAACTTCAGACAAGTAAATTTCTTTTTTCCCAAGAATTTCTGCCACTGACGATTTACAAATATTGTACATCTTACATAGATCAACATTTTTAACACCATTTTTTGCGTGATTTATCAGATCCAGCTTTTGCTCCAAGGTTAGCCTCTTAGCAGGCTCTTTTCTCTGCAAATACACAGTACAATAATGTTTGTTCTGTAACACGGTTTTCTTAAAAATACATATTTTATCATTATTTTTCATTTCAGTTTTAAATTATTATAGGTTACGTCAACAAAATGTTCAATAAAACAAATGTTTACTTTGAATTACAAAATAATTACCTGCATCACTCTCTCCTTTGCACCTGGCATTTTTTTTGTTTAAAAAAACGTTCTTTAATTAACATGCACACGTGTATGTATGTATTACATTTGCATAAAAACCTCGAAAAACAAAGGAAAGTACTAGAATGAGCCAGAAAAACCCTTTGCGCATGCGCCAGCAGTTCGGTTATCCCGAGGTGACGAGAGTTTGGAAATGTGGAAGCTTGCGGAACGGAAAAGTTCGGATATGTGGATGTTGAGTGTAGTAGTAAATGGTAGTTACGAAAGTAACTACTATTTTTTCGCACGTTTGCCATATTTTATTATGGAATTATCACACTACTCAACATATTGTGTATAACGGAGGTTGTACAACAGCTCCAACTATCACAGCACTACTGCAATCAAATAAAATAGAGCCAACCCCCATCCAGTTGCCTATTTCTTGCGGCGCCGTAGACCAACTTTAATAATCAGTTTTGTTGACATTTAGGTACATACATATGTAGGTAACATTAACACTTAAAGTTTTTAAAGACTTTAGTTAAAATTTGTCTTCTAAACATATGTACTGTATCTCCATTCTAAATTGAAAATAGGTAGAAAAAAGCAAGGTTGTCAGATATATTTTCTAAAATTGCTAAGCTCACTATACAAGTATACTTCGTACTTCAGTAAACTGTTAGTTCGTGACGTTCTTAGAAAGCTAGTTTGGTAATATTAAAAAAAATACATAGATATAAATTTATTAGTTAGCATTAAAATAAAGCGTTTAAAATTGCTGGAAAAAGTAATTATAAAATAAAACAACTTTATGTATATTACTATTACTATACTTAAGAAAATTTTGAAGAGCCGGCAACACCTGAGCTGCCGGCAGCAGCGAATGCCCTGCGAATGCCGATCCAGTATACTATTGGATTGCTTTGTATCTAATACTCCTCAAATACTTATTCGGTCCACTGTGCCATAAAATTTTTACGCCGTCGTTAAAATGATTTTCGACTTATTATATACGACGGTAATTCTACTTGTTTAAGACGCCAGTGACGTGTATTTCAGCTAGGTTTATTAACACAGACAATTTTTTGAGATTGTCTGGCTAAATGAGCATTATTTACAGCAAATTATATTACAAATATTAAGAGTTTTGTATGCTGGCTAATTTGAATCTCCTATATTGATTTGATTGAAAAAAATTATTTCACAATTTTTGAATTTATAAAAGATATATCCACGCCCATGGAATCATAAAGTTGCACCGCTTTTTTTGTTCCCCAGGCGTATTTATCATTTTCAATTAAAAATAGAAGGACTATACTTGTACTTGTATTTTCGGTTAAGATGTTATTTTTTTTTACAGAATATAACTTAAGCGTTACTTAAATGATTCCTCAGAAGATATAAGGTTTTCTTTTCTTTACGTAGTGTGCGTAAAGAAGAAGCACTTCGTGTATAAAGTCACTGTTTGTTTGACTCGTGATTGTCTCCAATTGAGTCAAATTCGCACTCGTCAAAAAAGGATCACTTTACGCACTTAGTTGCATAACTAACCATTATGGTTATCAAGTCGATCATTAAATAGTAATGATGAGTTTTTTTCAATAAATCATTTTTAACCTCCTGTTCTCTTCCTTCATCGTAAAAAAATATGATTTCTGTTATAACAATACTTAGTCGGTTAATTAAAATTCAAATGGTTATATTTGATTTTTTCGTTTTCGTTGTGCCACCCTGTACAAGAAACCAGACCGAACTAGCGTTCAAGTTGATAGTCGCAAATTAAAGGAAAATACTCGGGATAGTTTGATAGAACTCCCACGGCTTCCTCTAGCAATAAATTGAACTGAATTAGTTTCCTCTACTGGCATGCCAAGTTAAGTGGGTTGATTGGTTAACTTTGCGCATTCCGTTGCCCCACCTGTATAATTATTATATGTAGGTATACGGACATCCTCTGAGGACCGTATTGAATTGATGAATCAATAATCCCTCCTCATCAGTCCGGATTTCGTAAGAGCTTTAGTACCTACTATTACTTTATTATCTAACGTAGCAGATGCCATTTTGAGAGCTATTGATAATACGCAGGTTATGTCTCTATCTTTATTAGATATGACGAAAGCTTTCGATTCTTTGGATATTAATTGTTTAATAGCCAAATTATACCTTTCCAGTAGAAAACAATTTACTAAAGTTAATACGGATTCTTCAATACAGATATCAGAAAGTAAATTAGTAAAATCTGGCGTTCCACAGGGATCTGTACTGGGACCACTCTTGTTTAATATTTTTTTCAGCAGATATCTCGAAAATTTCACTACATGGCAATTTATCAAATCACTACATGGGTATGCAGACGATATTCAGCTTCTACACAGTTTTCCGTCCTCCAACTCTTCCACTACTATAAATAACGATTTAAAACTCATTCATGATTGGACCATCAAAAATACTTTAGTGATTAATGCAAATAAAAGTCAGAATATTATATTTGGGACATCTTTTCAATTACGTAATATTGAAGACATAAATATTGAAATTAATAATGAGGTAATTAGTTCAAGCGTTGTTGTAAAAAACCTTGGGGTGTCATTTGATCCGACATTAAGATTTTCTGGTCACATAAGCAACATATGTAAAAAAGCATTTATTTCTTTAAAACAGTTATACTCATTTAAACAATATTTAGATAGTAATACAAAAATTTTGCTCACTGAAACCATGGTTCTTTCTCATTTAAATTACGCAGACGTAATATATGGTCCTTGTCTCATGCAAGAGGATAAATATCGTCTACAGAAAATACAAAATAGTAAGATATATTACAGTCGTGCCACAGTTTGGACATTACTCCTTATTTACGTAATTTCAATTTATTGAACATGTCTGAAAGGAGATTTATACACTTTGTTGGTTTTGTTCTAAATATTGTAAAGACCAAAAGACCTGAATATTTATACAAAAAAATCAACTGGCGTTCTGACATTCACAGCAGGGATTTAAGACAGATAGGAAGTAAGGTTTCCATTCCTCCATATAAAGATGAATTGTTCAAATCTTCTTTTTCCTACATAGCTGCATATGTTCTTAACACTGTACCAACTCTTTATCGCAATTTGTCAGTGGAAACAGTAAAACATAAATTAAAAGATGATATACTTTCTTCTAATCTGGAATATATTGATATGGGTATGTTCTAATAAATTTGTTATTTAACCATTTGTTTTCTATTATTAGTTCATAACCGTTTGTAATATCACATATTAGATTTGTAATATCACATTAATGAATATTATAAATACATATTAGCTATTAACTCATAGCTAATTTAGTCTGTTTTTATGTAAGAATTCGTGGAGGTGTTGTAAATCAACCATGTTGACACACATTCCTTTTGAAAAAGGGATACTGTACTTGTACTGTTTTGCCCTTTCAATAAACTTATTTATTATTATTATTATTATTATTAATTATGTAAACGCCTCTCAAGAGTTATAATTGGCATGCAGCACGTGCGTCATCTATTGATTGCTAAAAGCTCTTGAGAGAATTTAGGGCAAGAGATAGTAGCTAAATATATACATTTTAGAGTAGATACCTGAGTATCTTTTCTTGAAATAGATAAAAGGTGCTTTCTCGGGCGTCTGATTTATAATTGTATCCTAATCATATTTGTAAATTTTTTAGATAGTGTATTTGTTTCAGAAAATGTATTTTTTTTTTGGCATGCTCTTTTCTAAGTTTCGGTTCTACCAATCTCTAAAACATACGAGCCCATTCACGTATGAACTGGATCAAGGAAATTAATTACACAACATTATATTTCTGGATTATTGCTAGCTAATGCAATGAATAGTTAATATTATTGATTATTTGCTAGCACCACATAGTATTAGATACCTACATACATTTAATTGGTTCTGTTAAAGTTATAGTAGCTTTTTAAGTGAAACCAATTCAGAAATATAACATAAGATCATATATTTTGTTCGTCCAATACATATGTACATATGCGACTGGGCTCGTATTTTGTGGTAGTGTGTCAAGTGTTTTTTTTAACTCTCTGCAATCAGTTATAGTGTTATTAATAGGGTTCGGAATATTTGCTGTCTCGCGTGGAAAGCTGTGTTAGAATATCCTGCCCTCCCGCACTGGGATGGCGTACTACTGTGTATACGCGGGTTCTGGAGCTTTATCGGGAAGGGTCAATGCCGTACGTAGCAAGGGCAAGAAATACACGCGCATATAATGTACAAGGCGCTTAAAAAATACAGTTTATACTTTCATTATCATGGAGTTTTATACAACCGAGCCCTGTGTTGCAGCACACATCTCCAGACCCTAGTTATTGTAAAACAAAAGTCTCCGTTTTTGTTTTATATACAGTACATAACAAATTCATTAAAAGGTTTACGAAGTTGTAGATTACGTAGATAATGAATTTATCCGTTACTTATGGACCTCACTGTATGTATCTAACAGGATGTTACAAAAAATGTTCAAAAATCGTAGGTAAATAGAGGTTAGTCATGTATATTTTAAAATTACAGATAACACAGAAGTATTTCAAATAATTGTTTTTGGATTTATAGTGCCTTGGCTTCGTTTACACACTCCATCGTACATACTGATCAAACAGTTTTCACCAATAGAAAACAGTTTTTTTGTATGAAAAGAGAAGTGCTTTTAAGAAGAAATTTAATTTGTTTAAAAAAAGCTGCTCAAGGAATCTTTACATATGTATATGCACATTTTTCTGCATTGAATCTTAAAAAATCAGTAGGGTAAGTGTTAGAAGGTATTTGAGTTATTATCTGAGAATTTGAGCTTTTTGAGTGGGCAACGAGTTAAAAAATAAATTTCGTTTGAAGTTTTTTATTAAGATAGTAGACACTATCTAGATTTAATAACTATTCGATAAAATATAATTAGGGTCCCATGCTTCATTGTCAAAGTTTGTTGATATCAAATTTTACCAGCCGCCACTGTTTCAGCGGTTTATAACTTCATACCTGAAACAATAAGGAATGCAAAAAACATAAATATATTTAAACGAAAAATTAAATTATTTTTAAAACAAAACACTAGAAAGGAAATACATAGGCTAATAGACTTAAAAAATAATTAAAGTAATTAATAATAACAAGTTAAATTTAAATTGTTAAAAAACGTTGACATAAACATAATTAATAGATAATTGAAAATTCGTTTGTCTCTTGTTTCTATAATTGGGTATATTATTCATCTGCATCAATATGTATGTATATGTATATGTATATGTATATGTATATGTATATGTATATGTATATGTATATGTATATGTATATGTATATGTATATGTATATGTATATGTATATGTATATGTATATGTATATGTATATGTGTATGTATATATGTGTATATGTATATGTATATATGTGTATGTATGTGTGTGTATATGTATATGTATATGTGTATGTGTGTGTATATATTGTATATATATATATATATATATTAGATTATTTATTATTAGATTAGATTATTATATATATATTAGATTTTATAAATCCTTTCATACAATTTTAACCTACTTTTAAGTCTAATTTATTATTTACAATATTGTTTATATTTAATGTTATTTATTAATATGTATGAATATAATATAATTAATATGTATGTTTGTAATATAACTAAAATTTTGTCACGACAAGTTTTTGTAAAACTTATGTGATTGTTCTTTGTTTATTTGTAGATATATTATACACATTGTAAATATATATTGTACCACTGTATATCAAATAAACAAATACTACTAAATACTACTACAATAATAGTGCAATTTATGCTGTTTAACTTCCGTAAACGATGTATCTTAGGTATATTATATTTTATGACGGAGTCAGGTCGTCTTTTAAAAATCCTAAATCATAATTAGTGCAGAACCTACATTTGTTAATTAACCGATCTCCAAGAATACCCAAAATATCCTGAATAGATTAACTTGGTGTAAATTAGACCCTTATTCTCATTACCAACTTTCTCTGTTCGTGTGACATGAATTTTAATAAACCCAGTTATGTCACCAGCAAATGGATATTTGTACGTATAGTATAATCAAATGATCTTGGTATCTACGTCACGATTAATGCACACATTGACGTCACACAGACTTTCGTATTTCACACCTCGTGTGTTGATAAAAACTATTGTAAAATGTATTCCCTCCATTCCAGTGGCGTAGCCAAAACTTATCTGTGGAAGGGATATTATTTTATGAATTCTTCTTAGCAATGCCTTCTGTATCAATGAGTATTTTCCTATGTAAATAGTTATTTTTCATAACTCTCAGGGAAGGGGGATACACCACCTATAACCCCTTTTTATTCGCAAGTTTTTTTTTCAAAGGTAACAAAATGACGGACGTTGGAGCAATATTTATTTATGATACATTCACATTTGTAAAACCTAATCTAGTCAACGAATCATTTTGTTCTCTATCATGGCACGCCAGAAATTATTTATTGCATAAGGTACGTAGTGTGACCTTTTCTGTTTTCCTGTTGCAGATTCGCCTGTGGAATCGCACTACCGAAAAGGCCAGAGAGATGGCAAACGAACTCAATCGTAAATTCTCCACGACCAAATTCAAATGCGTGCCCAAAAACGAAGAGTGCGTGAAAGATGCTGACGTCATCGTTACAGCGACATTCGCCACTTCCCCCATCGTGGAATTCGAGTGGGTCAAAGAGGGGGCGCATATCAACGGTAAGTTGGTCTTTAAGTTTATTTTTACAAAAATATTTTTAAAAATAGGTAGGTAGTTATTCTATTTGTGAAGTGCAATTAACCACAAGGATAGAAATATCTTAACCACAAGCAGTTGTTCCTGTAGAAAATCAATTTCCACTTAAACTATAAACAAGTTAATTACGAAGGGTTAGATTGGACAGACGGATAGATATATTTAGTACAGCATCAAGGAATGCCAGACATGTATAAAGCGGCCCATAGACGAGCAACTTGGTAGTCAAACATCTCAAACAACTCGCAACACTGAAGCAAATGTTGATAGTCTGTGGGCCGGTTGTAGTGTCTGTGGTTTTGTGGTGTGTGCCAACCAAGTTGAAAACATTGAACTGAGCTGTGGAAAGTGAAGCTAGATGTAATTAAAACAGAAATGAAAATTAATTGGCATGGGAGAAACTTTACAAGAAGTGGAACGAGACTGTATTTTTGGCCACCTTAAAAACGATCAATCAACATCTATCAAGACATGATAAAAGAGAGAGCTACAACCAAAAATTCACCTTCAATTTTCTATACAAATATTTTCAACTTCCTATATTTTATGGAAACTCAGTAGTAGTGAACGCCAATCTTTCAAAACTAATATTGATAAACATGTTGTTTAGTCTGTTGCAAACAGGTTTATGTCTTCGCGCGAAGATGTAGAAGGCATGGGGGAATCTGCCCTCCTCCTTTTTCTCGCAACTTGTCTCGACATCCTATGATAGGAGAAATATCCTAATTGCAATCTATTTTTCGTGAGCAATAAATAAAACGACGTGACGAATGTGGACCACTTACTGTCAATACGTTACTAATTAATGTTTAGTACCTTTTATTTTACCCTCGTATATAACAAAAAATAGACTGGATTCTTTCGAATACAAAACAAATGCAAATTAATACATATTTATCTTAACGCCTAAACTAAAGAGCGGAAATGCATAACATAAAATGTGGTGTTTCATCCTGATTCATGAGTTTATTGGTGAAACCTAAATATAAAAAATTAAGAAGTATTTAATGAATAATAATAAATGATTGAGGTCTAGAGGCCTAATATTTTAGTTTGTTTTTGTGAACGTGACTAAATGTTAATTCCCCGTGGTTAACGAATAGCATCGCCGGTCTCAAGAAACTTTAACTATAAATAAACCATCCTACAACAAAGAAGATGTACTTACATAGGATAAAAGGTCCACATCGCCGTTCGAATATGTTTATTTATTGACTTTTAACACCCTTGTGTACGCTTATGTTTACGCACTTACCTAATCAACCGTAGTTTTGTCACAAACACTTAAAATAAGTTTCTGAGAACAATGAAAACAAATCAACTGCAGGGGCACACTTTTCGATACGACAACGAAACTGAACTAAAGTCGCATTAGTGATTTTTATGGAAACGTAAACACATACATATATACAAAAAACTAATATGTGTAGGGAAATCGTTAAGATCTAGTTTATCTTAATTATCTTTGTGACATTTTTCGTTCGCACTATTAAATCATAGGGTGCTTGAAATATAGTGGTTAAGAGTACAGGACATTTAGTTTATCTTTGTTTAGATTATGAGATAAAATACTGACTGAAAAGTCACCCGATGCGTCCCAGTAAACTAGGGTGTAACATTCCTTGATTTAAAAATCAGAGCCTCTCTGCCCTATCCAACAGTTCTTAAATAAATGTATCTCAACTCTACAGTGTGTTTATTATTTGTGTTACCTATAACCCAACGACAGACTTTTGTCAACAACAATAACGAACTGGCTGATGCCTATGATATACAGGCAATATTTGTCTAGTTGAAACATTTTTGTAATTATGTAAATATTACGTAGTGCAGCACCGCTAAATGAAATGTTTGGTTAGAACCCCACACCTGAGTGTAAAAGGTAATAACTTTGAGGGATTAAAATTGGCTCACCTCTCTTTCATGGATTCTCCCAAAGCAGAATTCAGCGGCACTCGGGCTTTTGGAAACAACAGGCACTCGGGGCAACATACAAAAACGATCAATCAACATCTATCAACACATGATACAAGAGAGAGCTACAACCAAAAATTCATCTTCAATTTTCTATACAAACATTTTCAACTTCCTATTTTTTATGGAAACTCAGTAGTAGTGAACGCCATTCTTTCAAAACTAATACAATTGATAAACATGTTGTTTAGTCTGTTGCAAACAGGTTTACAATCTTGGTTTATAACCAAGTTACTCATCTATTAACAGTCTGGTATAAGAGGTGTGGACATTTCGCAGTATCAACAGAGTTATTAATCAAAATTGTACGTTATTCATAACCAACACAGTTCTCTTATTGCCTCTAAGGTCAAGTCCCAAGCTATGAATATACGCTATATTCTCAAACAATAAATTTACTCCGTAGTAGTTATTAATTTTAAATCCCAATGCACTCTACTTACTTCCGACATATAAATTTATTATCTCCCTCTGACGTACACAGGTACTAATAATTTTATCTCTCACTAAAGACACACTACGGTCGTAGATTAATAATTCCCAAGGAAGCGAGTCTAACAAATGAACTCCACTCGTTTAATTTAATAATTGATGTTTCGATCAGTTGCCCTAATTTTACAAGCTTTGTCTTAATGGACAGGCCTCATTAACTTGACTTGTAGCTTGTAGTAGTAGCTTCTCCTTTAGGCCATTCGGCAAAGCTTTCACAATCGATTTATACAACCATACATACATACATACATACATACATAACATATGTAGAACGGATTTATAATTGCAGCAATAATTGTAGTAATCAATTAAGTATAAAATAATAAGTCGACGAAGTAAGTCGACGCCCTGTACATGAACACCCTGTAGATTCAGCGATATTTTAAAAAGGTGACAAAAAACATTTTAATCTTTTTTTATGAAACAACGATTCTATAGACCAAATACGCACTAAAAACTCACCCTGTATATAAATGGTTTACCGAATAATTTATCATAATCGGTACTGAACGCCTTCAACACTGCCTTCGTTGAGAGGCTTTAAGCCTCGTACTATTCATAGTATTCATAGCAACTGATGCAGATTCCATGGCAACGAGGCAGCTCTGCTTACCGTATGCGAGATTGTGCTGCGAACTTCGAAACCACTTCGCCTGCAATTTAAGCGACGGCGACGATTACAATAGTTCTTCGTTCTTTATCAATAAAGTTATATCGTAATTATTACTGTGTAGAATTCGTCGTCAATTCGCATTGTAAAATGTTCTTCATGTATGATCCATTTATATTTTATTAGGAACATCATTTTCTGGATGGACAAATGATGACAAAAATATATTCTTAAATTTTGAAAGACCTGCACTTGATGTGGCGAAAAAGGGAATGTTTAATGAATATCAAAAGGAAAATGAAAGCGTCTAAGAATTAAACACCCAAGGCTCTATAATTTCCAACTTATAGATATCTCTATCATACTCTATCCAAACTTTATGATAACGACAAGGCATTGACGTAAGAGCACTTTCCAAACTGACCTATTTCACCTTTGATACTTCCACTTCCTTGATGAAGGAAGTGCCATACACGTAAACAGCAAGATAAAAATTGTTCCCCACGGTCGTCTTCCCATACGCAATCTATTTGATTGTCGCTGAATGCGAGAAGGAAAGAAAAAGAATAAACAATCGATTGCATATTACATGATGAAATATAGCTTACGCTCTCGCTTTAGATGTTTTCGTTTTTCCCTGTTTGGATCGTTCTCGCATAACAATTATTGCTAGTTTTAGAGTTATATGTTTGTTGGCTGACTAGTTTCTCACAAGTTCGATAGTGTGGAAAGAAAACTGGGTAACTGTTGGCTCTGCCTTCCGAAAGTTTGAAATTGCTTATAAAGGCAAGTGTGTTTTTAGAAAATATTTTATTTTATACAGGGCGTACGGGAAGTCAGTGTACAATGTAATTTTCTGTAAACAGAGATTTCTTGCCTCCAAAATAAAACGATTTAGGCCAACTCGCATATAGCCATATGTAGTTGGTCGCTTAGCCTTAGAGGGCGTTAGATTACACAGGCACACAAAAAAAATAAAGTCGAATGCTAGAAGGCAGTTTCTATGTATTCCCATGCATTTTGACCTGCTAAACACGAATCCAATGTCCGTTTTGTCTGATTGGCTCTTGAATTTTTCCTAACCTCAAAAAACACCTTAAGAATGCCCAAAAAATTTCAAACAAGTAGGTAAATAAAAAGCTTAAATAAGCTGACCGCCATTTTCATACATACTTTGACCGAGTCTGAGGTCAGAATTGGCTGATCAGTTAGGAATTTTTCAGTGATCAGTTAGGAATCAGTTAGGAATTTTAGGAACCTCAAAAAACACTTTAAAAACGCCCGAAAAATCCTAAACAATTTAATAAAAATGTTAAATGAGCAAATCACTACATTTATACGTAATTGAGGCGCTGTAACTGACTATGAGGTCAGAATTAGCCGATCAGTTAGGAATTTTGACATAACCTCAAAAACACTTTAAAAATGCCGAAAAACCCAAAACAAATAAATTAAAAGCTTAAAGCTAAAATTTTAAACCTAACACAACCTGTGACAAGAACTTTAAACCAAAACCTTAAACCTATTATAAATTAAGACAAGAGCTGTTAAATTCCTAAGGCAAGAACTATTAAGGTTTAGAATTCTTGGTTTAGAGTTCTTTGTGTAAAGTTCCTGTATTAGAATATGTTATAAGAGTTCTTGCTTTCTAGCAAAGTTTGTGCTATACCTAAGTTTTGTTAGATCTAGAGTTCTTAGTTTAAAGTATTTTGTGTAAAATTATTACCTTGTTTTTAGTAAATTCGATGTTCCGACATATCGAAAAAAATCAACGATAAAATAAAAAGTATTTCTTACTATGTAAAATTTAACATATTCTAAGACAGTGATTTTACAGAAAAAACTAAACCAAGAATTCTAAACCTTAATAGTTTTTGCTTTAGGAACTTAACAGTTCTCGTCTTAATTTATAATAGGTGTAAGTTTTTTTTTTTTTCAAGTTCTTGTCTCAGGTTATGTTAGGTTTAGAATTCTTAGTTTAAAGGTCTTGGTGTAAAGCTCT
Source organism: Aromia moschata (assembly GCA_029963805.1). Classification (NCBI taxonomy): domain Eukaryota; kingdom Metazoa; phylum Arthropoda; class Insecta; order Coleoptera; family Cerambycidae; genus Aromia; species Aromia moschata. The sequence continues at coordinate 1,712,173 of JAPWTK010000023.1, read as the reverse complement.
TGCCTTAGGTTATGTTAGGTTAAAAGTTTCTGCTAAAGTTTTGAATGTAATTGTTTTGTATTTTTGGCCATTTTTTAGGTGTTTTTGAGGTTATATCTAAATTCCTCACTGATCGGCTAATTCTGACCTCAGATTCAGTTCCAGCGCCCCAAATTACGAATAGATAATATAGTGATCAACTCGTTTATCCTTTTTATTTACCTGTTTCGGATTGTTCGGGAAATATTAAGGTATTTTTTGGGATTAGGAAAAATACCTTAATATTTCCCGAACAATCCGAAACAGGTAAATAAAAAGGATAAACGAGTTGATCACTATACTATCCATTCGTAATTTGGGGCGCTGGAACCGAATCTGAGGTCAGAATTAGCCGATCAGTGAGGAATTTAGATATAACCTCAAAAAACACCTAAAAAATGGCCAAAAATACAAAACAATTACATTCAAAACTTTAGCAGAAACTTTTAACCTAACATAACCTAAGGCAAGAGCTTTACACCAAGACCTTTAAACTAAGAATTCTAAACCTAACATAACCTGAGACAAGAACTTGAAATAAAAAAACTTACACCTATTATAAATTAAGACGAGAACTGTTAAGTTCCTAAAGCAAAAACTATTAAGGTTTAGAGTTCTTGGTTTAGTTTTTTCTGTAAAATCACTGTCTTAGAATATGTTAAATTTTACATAGTAAGAAATACTTTTTATTTTATCGTTGATTTTTTTCGATATGTCGGAACATCGAATTTACTAAAAACAAGGTAATAATTTTACACAAAATACTTTAAACTAAGAACTCTAGATCTAACAAAACTTAGGTATAGCACAAACTTTGCTAGAAAGCAAGAACTCTTATAACATATTCTAATACAGGAACTTTACACAAAGAACTCTAAACCAAGAATTCTAAACCTTAATAGTTCTTGCCTTAGGAATTTAACAGCTCTTGTCTTAATTTATAATAGGTTTAAGGTTTTGGTTTAAAGTTCTTGTCACAGGTTGTGTTAGGTTTAAAATTTTAGCTTTAAGCTTTTAATTTATTTGTTTTGGGTTTTTCGGCATTTTTAAAGTGTTTTTGAGGTTATGTCAAAATTCCTAACTGATCGGCTAATTCTGACCTCATAGTCAGTTACAGCGCCTCAATTACGTATAAATGTAGTGATTTGCTCATTTAACATTTTTATTAAATTGTTTAGGATTTTTCGGGCGTTTTTAAAGTGTTTTTTGAGGTTCCTAAAATTCCTAACTGATTCCTAACTGATCACTGAAAAAATTCCTAACTGATCAGCCAATTCTGACCTCAAACTCGGTCAAAGTGTGTATGAAAATGGCGGTCAGCTTATTTAAGCTTTTTATTTACCTACTTGTTTGAAATTTTTTGGGCATTCTTAAGGTGTTTTTTGAGGTTAGGAAAAATTCAAGAGCCAATCAGACAAAACGGACATTGGATTCGTGTTTAGCAGGTCAAAATGCATGGGAATACATAGAAACTGCCTTCTAGCATTCGACTTTATTTTTTTGTGTGCCTGTGTAATCTAACGCCCTCTATAGGCTAAGCGACCAACTACATATGACTATATGCGAGTTGGCCTAAATCGTTTTATTTTGGAGGCAAGAAATCTCTGTTTACAGAAAATTACATTGTACACTGACTTCCCGTACGCCCTGTATAAAATAAAATATTTTCTAAAAAAACACACTTGCCTTTATAAGCAATTTCAAACTTTCGGAAGGCAGGGCCAACAGTTACCCAGTTTTCTTTCCACACTATCGAACTTGTGAGAAACTAGTCAGCCAACAAACATATAACTCTAAACTAGCAATAATTGTTATGCGAGAACGATCCAAACAGGGAAAAACGAAAACATCTAAAGCGAGAGCGTAAGCTATATTTCATCATGTAATATGCAATCGATTGTTTATTCTTTTTCTTTCCTTCTCGCATTCAGCGACAATCAAATAGATTGCGTATGGGAAGACGACCGTGGGGAACAATTTTTATCTTGCTGTTTACGTATGGCACTTCCTTCATCAAGGAAGTGGAAGTATCAAAGGTGAAATAGGTCAGTTTGGAAAGTGCTCTTACGTCAATGCCTTGTCGTTATCATAAAGTTTGGATAGAGTATGATAGAGATATTTTGTCTCAGGTTATGTTAGGTTTAGAATTCTTAGTTTAAAGGTCTTGGTGTAAAGCTCTTGCCTTAGGTTATGTTAGGTTAAAAGTTTCTGCTAAAGTTTTGAATGTAATTGTTTTGTATTTTTGGCCATTTTTTTAGGTGTTTTTGAGGTTATATCTAAATTCCTCACTGATCGGCTAATTCTGACCTCAGATTCAGTTCCAGCGCCCCCAAATTACGAATAGATAATATAGTGATCAACTCGTTTATCCTTTTTATTTACCTGTTTCGGATTGTTCGGGGAAATATTAAGGTATTTTTTGGGATTAGGAAAATGCAAGAGCCAACCGGCAAAATGGACATCGGATTCGTGTTGAACGAGTCAAAATGCATGGGAATACATGACATTCTAGCACTCGGATTTTATTTTTTTGTGTACCTGTATTATCAAAGGAAATTGTAGCTATTGCTCATGCAATAACAGAGATAAGTAGGTAGAAAATTAGACTCGACATTAATTATCAGGTGTTTCTATACTTTGGAAAGCGGGCTATATATGATTAAAAAAACGTCAATCGTAGACCTAGAGCCATATCTCAAAAATAGTCAAAATATGTATGTCTATTGCAGCGTTTTTGATATATTAAAGAAAAATAAACGTTTTTCTGTAATTTTGACGCCCTCTAGTAGATGCTAGAGATGCCAAAGTTGCTTCGTTTAGATAACGAAGCAACTTTGGCAATATACAGTTGATTCAAATCGTTTTCTTTTCCTCTACTATTTGTGCACTATTTTCCCGAACACCCTATAAATTGGTATATGCAAGGTAAAATTTTTATAATGTAAAAATTTAATTACTGTTACTATTAATTAGTTTAAATTTTGTTCATACGACCGTAAAAAATATATCTATCTCATTAATAAAAAATTGGATATTAAGTGCAAAAAAATAATTAATTCGAGAGACAAAAACTTGTACCTTAAACACCTTATATATCCTATATTGAAAAATAAATATTCCTGCGTCTGATTTTTCATATAAATACGTACGTATTTTATGTTTCCCTTTTCCTTTAGTAGAGACTTTTTTGTACTTTTTTGTGAACGCAAAATCCTTACCGCGCAATAAAATATTGTCCTATCTGGCGAGATCACGGTTTCGCATGAAGGCTTTTATGTGCATATGTGGGTGTAATATACAAAAATTTCGTGCCATAAAACTCGGAGGGGAAAAGAAGGAAGAAAAGCTCACTCCTTCCCAACCCAACTTTCCCCGTGTCAACCAGAATAGGATATATACATTGTATGTACATATATGGGTATGATGCCAATGTAAATGGTACAAAAGGAAACATTTTTTTTAGAAAACGCGTTGGTTGATAAAAGGTTCTTGACGTAGATATTGAAAGATGACACTAGAAGATCGTTTTTCGTTTATATCGTCAAAAAATCTGATTTTAAAAGGCAGAAAGTAAATGCAGTTCTAGTTATGTATTCTGTATTTATAGAGGAAAACGTCGCCAAATGTTTGTAAATAAAATACCTTAGCTGTAATTTAGATGATACTTAGACATACAGGGTGTCCCCATTTCGAGTTGTCTACTCCGCAAATAGACAATGAAATTTCATTTTCGAGAAAAAAAGTTTTTATTATTAAACAATTGCTTATCTTTAAACCCTAGGAAAGATTGTTATTTGTTAGATTTAATATACAGGAAAAGTAATTAAGAAAAGTTATTTGGAGCCGCCAAAATTTTCTAATGCGAAAATTAAATTCAACGGGAGTATTTAAAAAACGAAAAGATCGAAAATAAAACACAATGACGATGATGCAGCCACAATACTTGTCTTGGATTCAGTTCGAGACTAAAAATATTTTGAATAAGTATTCAAAGTCCGAGGCTGTAAGCGAGATAGAGATCTGAACAAATTTATAATAGCCGGACCATACGTATTCAAAGGATTTTTAATTTGATTTGGATCTATCACAGTCTCTTAAAACATACATTTCAGCTGTTGGTGCCGGGACAACTCACCATAGCGAACTCTCCGAGAAACTTTATATGAACAGCGACGTTTATGTTGACCACTGGGCAGGAGCTAAACAAGAATTATCGGGACTGGAAGAGCTGGGAGTTAAGTTCAAAGGTGAGATGGGAAACGTTATTGCAGGTGATCTGCCGAGGTCAGCGCCCAATCGAATCACTGTCTTCCAGAGCCTGGGTAAGTGCCCTCGAAAGGTTTTCGTTGACGAAGAGCGTCAAAAGTTTATCAGCTTTGACTCTTCGATGTACAGGATTTCTGTTTATATTTTGATATCTACCTTGAGGTTTATTATATGAGACCTTCTAGTATAAAAGTTCTAGTACGTGTTCTGTTTTAGTTTTTAATTTTATCAAAACTAATAGGCCAGTCAATAGAGCTTTTTGACATGACACGATTGATACTTGAAATCCGACTACGGGATACTTTTAAGTTCAGTCCTTAGATGAAAACGTATATGAATTGGACTAGGAAATAGTTGCACTTTTTTTTTTAATAACAAATTAGTGAAAAAAGAGTTTTTTTCAGTTTTTTGCTTATAGAAGAAAAGCTATTGAAGCAATCACATCGCATCCAATAGGAAAGTTGTAGAGAATTCAAAAACCTTTAAAAATGAAAAAATCAAGTCGATCGGTACATTTTTCGCTGAGAAAACTCGGAAAAAACGAAAAAAAATTACCTTTTCTTTAATAAATTCGTAATTCAAGTATTTTTGCATTAGAAGAGTCAATCTTGTGGGAAAATGTAGGTACAATCACGAAGAATGAGTGTGCAAAAACTGGATTATGTCCGATGAATAGTTTCAAATAGTTTAATAAAGTTTTTTACATCGTATTTTGAATATTCATAACAGTCGAGCGATAGTTAAATAACATTTTCTCGACGGATTGGAAACTACAGAGTCTAAACTACAATTCATTCATTTACTTTGTTTCATTTAAATGCCATTAAATTGGTGTAAAACGCCTCTGAACACCGCGCAAAATGTTCGGCGGCGCGCTGACAGCCGAGCGAGATAGTGGCGGCGGTGGAGCGAGGGGAAGCGGCGGCAGCGACCAGCAAATTTCGCGCTGTGTTCAGAGGGCGTTTTACACCAATTTAATGGCATTTAAATGAAACAAAGTAAATGGACGAATTGTAGTTTATCGTCGAGACCGAAACCGAAACCGTCGAGAAAATGTTATTTAATCTATCGCTCGACGTGTTATGGAATATTCAAAATACGATGTAAAAAACTTTATTCGACTATTGTGCAAAAACTATTTATCGGACATAATCCAGTTTTTGCACACTCATTCTTCGTGATATTACCTACATTTTCCCACAAGATTGACTCTTCTAATGCAAAAATACTCGAATTACGAATTTATTAAGAAAAGGTAATTTTTTGCGTTTTTTCCGAGTTTTCTCAGAGAAAAAATGTACCGATCGACTTAATTTTTTTTTTCATTTTAAAGATGCGATGTGATTGCTTCAATAGCTTTTCTTCTATAAGCAAAAAACTGAAAAACTCCATTTTTTTCACTAATTTGTTATTAAAAAAAATTGCAACTATTTCCTAGTCCAATTCATATACGTTTTCATCTAAGGACTGAACTTAAAAGTATCCCGTAGTCGGATTCAGGTATCAATCGTGTCATAAACTCACCCCCTTTTCGAGCTCTATTGACTGGCGTATAATAGGTGAACAGCGAAAAGTCACAAAACGAAACAAACATCAGTTTTTTTCTGTCTCATATACTAATATTTAATGTATTTTTTTTCTCATATCAATTCATCTAATCTCATCTCATATAATAAACCATATGAGTATAGGTAAGTGTCAAAATATAAACGAAAACCTAACAATATTTCGTCAAAAGTTATAGTGATATCTACTAATAATTTATTGTTTGACTTTTTTTTTGGCATTTACCTTTAATCTAGTCGCTATAAAATAAAATAATTTATCAGTTATGCACAGAGCATGACACTCAAGAATTAGCGGGCCATGCATTTTGCAGTCTTACAGATGGATTGTGGATGACAGGTTTGGTCTGTCAGTTTTAACCTGTGACAGGCCATTACTTTTATCCTTCATTACCCACTAACATGAAGTAAAGTTTGTCGATTTGACTCTTTTATTAAGTCCGTGAAGGGCCAACACTTTATGTTAATTGTCACAAGTCATCAATGTGATTATGAGTAGTTCAAAAAGAAAGGCGGTAGGTACTCTGTTTATCAAGTTTCACAAATTTTAGGTCTGCTTCTGGGTATTTTTTGTTTTATGTTTTGTTGCAAAAATTGAGCAACTTCTCGTTTGTTTTACTTTTTTACTTGTATATTTTACTTTACTCGTATACTTTAATTTTTGTTAACAAATTCCTCCGATTTTATTTTTCCGAGACGTGGAAAACTTTCGTATAATTTTATAAAATCCACCATTTTGTGTTGTTGTTTATACTAGAACTAACTATCCAAACATATTTAAATACAACAGTCAAAGGCTGCTGAAAACACCTGCTACACGGTATAGATTTGATTATTCAGACGATCACCCATTTTTTTAAGGAGATCCAAAGTTACCAAATGTTAACCAAATACTCCTTTTATGAATACCTTAATCACTGTTTTTAAATAGTTTCTTTCAGGACTTATACAAGCTAATTTATAATCTGAAACTACCCTCGCTGTCTTAATTATTTTCCTCTAAACGGGAAAACAATGTAAAGGAGGAGGATCATTATCTGGGGGGGTGTCTCTAATCCTTCAGGGGTGTTTTTAATAACTTCGGCGGTGCTAAATTTTAAGCGCAAAATAGTGTGCCTAATGGCCGTATTATGTTCACTTTCTCTCTCGTGAATTAAAAATATACCAAATCATAGACGACTCGTTCGTAGGTTTTAGAGGGGTACACGAAGCATCGGATGTAGAAAAATATATTTCTTTTATCGTGTGTAATCAAACGTATTTTTCAGTCAGTAATTAAATTGATAATATAAAAATTGAAGTAAAAACTACCATTTTTTTTTATTTTTAATAAGTGGAAACTAATGTTCCACGATTTTTAATGTAAAAAAAATATAGATAGATAGAACAATAGTAGCAGTAACATATAAGACAGCAATTTTGGTGGAGCTATTTACAGAGGGTGTTTTATCTATCATTCAACATCTGATATTCCTTTAAATACGGAACATGCGAAAAATGTATAAAAACGAAAGATTTCGTTAGGTGACCTGAATGAAATAATTTGTTTCAACTCACATATACATTCAATTCGGCTTTTACAATCCACCACTATTCAATTACCCATAGTATTTCGTTTTATAAAAAAGAAATTTTATAAATAACGGGACATTTCAGAGGTTCACCCGGCAAACTCTACCAACGATTAAATGAGCTTACGATAAGCTCTAGGCTTTTGCCTAGCTTCATCAGTTTGCCTGCACGGCTTGGATTAGTTGGTCCATTTGAAATACAGTTATGAAAACAAAATTGCTTTTATCGCGGTGGGCTATAAGGTGCGCTGGTGCGCGCGCACTACCGACAATTTAGCATTAATAATTTTATTTAGTAATTAATGGATGCATTCTTAATTTATCGCCTTTCCGCATCCCTAGCGTTAATACCATCTCAATATTATTTGGCCACAGCGTTACGAATCCACTAGACGCTAGGTCTCTATTTCCAACGCCACTGGTTTCCGATCGCGGCACGGGAATCGACAATACGATCGTGGATCGTGCTTCGGTGCAATACAAAAAAGCGAACGCGTATTGTTACTGCTTGCCCCTCCACAATTAGCAAAAGTAGTGGGCGAATCCTATAGATATGATGTACGGAGTTTAAGAGCGCACGAGAGTTATCGATTAGTTTGTGAATTGTTTTCGTACACAGCTGTTTTATCGCTCACGTTTTATAAATATAAACTCGGGTTTTAGGTTAGAATGTAGTTTGAAATAATGAATTCTATTCAAAACTTTCCTATTAAAAACTCCATTCTATAGCTTGAGTTTGGAGGAAAAAGTGCAAATTAAAACTCTAGGTAGGCCCACTCCACAAATTAATTTAAAATTAGCCGTGAAAGGAAAAAATAAACAATTTGTAAGAACATTTAATAATGACTTATTTAAAAAACATTTGTGGTTAAGTGGATGCGATGTATTGAACGCAGTGTTTTGTTTTCCGTGTGTTTTGTTTGGCGGAGAAACACCTTGGACCAAAACTGGAGTAACGGATTTAAATCACATGAACGAGAAAATAAAAAAATGCAAATTCTGCTGGACACATGAATAATGTTTTGAATTTAGCCATGCTAGGCACTGCAAATATTGCGACAATGCTCGATTCTGCTCATCGACGAGCAGTGGCAGCACACAATGAAGCGGTTTCAAAAAACAGGTATGTTTTATACATTATCATTAACTGTATTCGTTTTTGTGGAATATTTGAACTGGCCCTAAGAGGACACGATGAATCGGAAACATCATCCAATACAGGCATTTTTCGTGGGTTGATTGATTTCAGTGTCGAATTAGACGAGGCTATGAAGTATCATTTACAAAACGCGGCGGCTTTTAAATGAACTTCTAATACTATACAAAACGAGCTACTTCAGTGCATGCTTGAAGTTTGTCACGATGAAATAACCATTGAAATTAAAAAATCCACTTTTGTTGCTATAATAGCAGACGAAACTACAGACGTTTCTACAATTTTTCAGTTGGCTTTAATATATCGTTACGTGGTGGGTGGAAAGCCTGTAGAAAGATTCTGGAGTTTTTTAAAACCAGCAGGACATGATGCAGAGTCATTGGCGGAGTGTTTAAAAAGTGAACTAGACTAGATTATCGTTATTTTTATGTATGGTGCACCCCCAATCTTAGGATCACGCACCGCCACTGGCTTTTATTAATTTAATTTAATTAAATGATGATAATTTTGCAATGTAAACTCCCCGTTACAGGCCCCATTGCTCCGCCGCTGGCCCCAGCTTGTTCATTTTCAGGGTAGTTAGTCCCGAAAGGTCACCAGCGGGGATCCAGGCGTGAAGTTAAATTAATGTGCTTATTTACTTATTTTTTCCCCGCAGCGATAATCATTAAAAAGGGCGCCCATAGCGGGAGGTTGAAGGGAAAGTATTTGATCTCTTTTATAACGTGGATCGGCCGTAATGCATGTCAACCCGTCGCGTCTTTTGTTATTTTTTCCGCGATGAAATATATCAACGTGGCCTTGGGGTACGTTTTCATTAAATTCAAAGCAACCTTTGTTTTTAGGTATTGTCCGCTACTGTCGCCCGGCTACTGCCTTTGTGAAGGGAGGTTTTTTGTGGCGTTTGTGACGCAGTTAATGAAATAACATTAACCTTTTCATAAATTACAACGGTTGATTTCGTTCTTTGATGGTGAATTAGGTACTTTGGACGATTTTTTTTATAAAATACATATGTTTTTTTTTTTCAGTAACACCACTTTTTATGTTCCAAAAACGTATTAAAATCAGTGGCGGTTGGTGGAATTTGATATTCTCGTATTTTCGTAAGGAACCATGGGACCCACATTCATATTTTAAGGGGTGATTATTACACTTAAGTAGGAGGCCGAATTATCAAAAAAGGAATTTGCGGAAAAAAATATTATACCCTACATATGTATGTATGTATTAGGGTGCTTCATTTTAAACGAACTTTTATTTCTTTTCACTGACATATATGCAAATTTGGTTCCTCACATAAAAAAAAGGTTACTTCTTCTCGATCGATGCATTTTTCTCATTTAAATAACATGTAAATCATTGGTATTTTTTTTAAAATTGTTATAGCTCAGTTCGGTTTTATTATTTTTCATTATAAGAGACTCTTTAAAAGTGACCATATTTTTCTGTAACTTGAACCGTCTCGTCGGTGTCGGCCTCGAAAGCCCAATTTCCACGAAAATTATCATATTTTCTTTGTTATCAGCATAACGGCTGAATTTACAAAAAAAATAGTTAAAGAACTTGTAGGAAATTGTAAGAAAGAGTTTGTAGGAAATTAAATTTCCTGCAAAATATGTCTCATTACATATTTTGCTAAAGTGCGTGGTTCACAAGATATATTCAGTTTAATATATTAAAAGTTAATTTAGCTTATTATCGAGTAAGTTAAGGTTTATTTTCGATAAATTTAACTTTATAAAATTAATTTTTTGAGGCTTTTGAAGTTAACTATCAGGCAAAGTGCCACTCAACACTCAAGTGCGGACGCACATGATCACCCTGTGTTGGAGACCCCAACCATCCAACCAAGCCAATAAGACTTTGTTAGTGTTATGTAATATGAGACGGGTGTCGAGAGTAGATATAAACACAGCATTCGGGAACCGAATGATGTGACCTAAGTTTCAGGGCATTCAGTTCCAAGAAAGCGTTGTAGAAAGGTTAAACTAAATAAAAGTAGTGAATATTAATTATTATTGTCACGTTTATCAGTTAGTTCCCCCCCTCGATGGGCCTACTGACTACACAAGTGATTAGTGAATTAAATGATATTTGGCTTCATTTTTTTAATTCCGACATTTTTTAATAGCCGCTCACAATATTCTATCAAAAAATTAGAACATTTTTATAAAGCTTATCAAAACTTGAAGAGAAATTCTTCGAAAGAAAAAAAATCATTAGGACAGCAGAAAAGGGTTAAATATTTTAACATTAAATTAGATTCATTATTTGACATAGCAAATTGTTCTGAAGTTGACAACTTACTTGCTGATATAAAATCCTTTTTAATAAATAGTCAAGAAAAAGGAGGCCATCGATGTGTACCGTTAATAGATGATACCAATAATGAACCACAAACTGTTGAAAATGCACTTATGATAAATGAGCAAGAAGAAAAAAATGACGAAATGAAATTAATGAAATACCCATATGAATCCCCTCGTATTTTAAATACATATGTATATGTATGTATGTAGGTTAGACTATTTAAAAAAAATGGACTATATTTTTTTTTCAAAAATTACTCTGAAAATATTGTTCAGGATGTCGAAAAAATGAGCCTGTGAAAATATCAGCTCTTAATTTTAATATTAAGAGGTGACTCATCGCGATTTTCTATTTCCCATTTAATTAACATGGGAAACATTTTTTTTCAAGCTTTGGAATTTTGTAACTCTTCAACCGATTATCAGACTGATAAGACAAAGACATATTCTTGTAGGGAATTGAACGCACTACAAAAAACGTCTCTTATAATTTTTTGATAAATCTAGTCTTTCAAAAGTTATTTAAGGTTAAAGTTGGACTCTCCAGAATTTTTGAGGTATTTTCACTTTTTTGATGAATCTATCAAACTAATTGCAAAATTGTTGCTTTAAATGATCTTTTTCAGAGTCTTTTTGAAATTCTGAGAATATCCTCAGTCCATTTAATCGGTAGTTTTGTCCAAAAATCCTTGATTTAGACGCTATTGTATTCATACTGAATATTATGAGTTATCAATTTTGGTGAGATTGTATTTCAATAATTAAATAGTTAAAAAAAATATTTTTAAGCAAAAACAATTTATAATTATGATTTTAACTTAGATTTAGATACAATTAATGTAGAAAAGAAAATTATAGATAAGGAATAGCAAGTTTTCTAATACAAATTAATATTTATGTTCATATCAAAGAAAAGCGTCTAAATCAAGGATATTTGGACAAAACTACCGATCAAATGAACTGAGGATACTCTCTGAAAAAGATAATTTAAAGCAAAAATTTGCAATTAGTTTGATAGATTCACCAAAAAAGTGAAAATACCTCAAAAATGCTGGCGAGTCCAACTTTAACCTTAAATAACTTTTGAAAGACTAGATTTATCAAAAAATTATAAGGGACGGTTTTTGTAGTGCGTTCAATTCCCTACAAGAATATGGCTTGGTCTTATCAGTCTGATAATCGGTTGAACAGTTACAAAATTCCAAAGCTTGAAAAAAAAATGTTTCCCATGTTAATTAAATGGGAAATGGAAAATCGCGATGAGTCACCTCTTAATATTAAAATTAAGAGCTGATATTTTCACAGGCTCATTTTTTTCGACATCCTGAACAATATTTTCAGAGTAATTTTTGAAAAAAAAAATAGTCGATATTTTTGATACAGTCTAATGGATGTAGGTAGATCCACAAAAAAGAATTTGGTTAATGACAAGGATTTTAAAGAGCTGTTGGTATTAGAAGAAACATTCTAATTTTTTTTGTTTCAGGCATGGCTGTGGAAGATTGCGCTTTAGCACGCTTGATATACGATTTACACGGCAAAAAATAAAGATTTTGTAATGAGTTTAATGAAAAATAAACTCTTTAATAAAAACATAACCAGTTTTATTTTCACGTTTGTATTATTCGATACCGCGAATGTTAATATTGAACCACTTCCTTGACATGTTATTATTTTTAATAAACCACAAATTATAGTTCCAATTTTCGGTTACACCATTTTGTGTTGTAAACAGGATGCTATATAAACAGATAAATAATTATCTTATTTAAAAGGAAGTGGTTGGAATAGGATATTATACAGATCGTCTACGTGTGGACTAAAAATGTGTGTTAAATGCTGTATCTAGCCTTCCTCTACCGCTATAGTCTTCCTTACTTCATTCGTAGACAGTATACCGTGTGTGTAAAGCCGACATCGGCCAGTTATGACTTTTCATAACTGGCCGATGTCGGCTTTACACACACGGTATAAATATAAACAGAAGTGATACGACAGATAAAAAGCAACCGCACACGCATCGAAGGTAGCGAGGGAATAAGACCGGCCCTCTCACCACCTGTACTTGTTGTACTTGACGTGTAGGTAGCATTTGTCTTTTTTCACAACTGGCCGATGTCGGCTTTACACAAACTGTATACTGCATACATATGTAGACTGCGTCTGCTGATGTTAACAGATACACTGAAATAAAGAGTAAATAAACATTGCGCTAGAGAAGCCACTATCCAATAAGACCATAACCACACCGACTCCCTATTTTATTGTCTGTTAACATAGACGGACTCAGTCTGTACATAGGACAATGTCAACACAGCACTTTTTGTTGCTTACTAATACAAATACGTGTAGCAATACAGCTACGCAATGTACGCATATTTGAAGCCACGCCTCTCATGTGTGACGTACAATATCAAACCACGCCGCTAGAATTTACAACCGACCAATGGCAAGTATTTGCTAGAGCGAATCCAGTGTCATCTTCGCTTTTCTGCTGATAACATTTTTTGCCTAAATTTCATTCGCAATAAAATCGATTTCTATACAACAGACGGGGTGATAATAAAATATCTAAGTTGTATTTTAAACTCTTTATTACAAAGATAAACCAATAAATGTTTTACATATACACTCAGTTGTACATTAAACGAACATGACGCAAATTTTCGCAGGAGTTACATTCTATGTACATCTAAAATCTTCAAGTAATGCAGAATTTGCAGAATTTTTTTATATGTAACAATTGACACGTAATCTATATATATTCTAAATTACACACGGCTACATTGGTCCACAGAAAAAAGGACTAATTTTTAGGCCCATACTACAGTTCAATTCTCACTTGTAGTACATCGCCTAGAACATCATTATTGGATATACGGGGTACATTCTACATTTAAGGTGGTTGGAAGTACCTATTTAATGTTTTAGTTGTTAATTTATTTACTAATTGAAAAAAAAAATGCTTAACATAAAATAATACTTAAAAAAATGCAATATATATGATATATTAATATGATAATTATAAAAATATGTAATTTTTCAAGTAAAAAATTCCACTTATGCTAATGCTATTAGTGTTTTAATTCTCTTTAACTTGAGATGTTTATTTTTTTTTAAACAAATTAAATTAATACAAACTATATTACAAACATTTAGAGTTTGCATTATATTTACAGTATCGAAAACAGTTTTTGATTGACCAGGAAATAAACAGTTTCTAAAATATAGCACCCTTTTAAAGCACAGTTTTATACAGATTGCTCTCAATCCAGTACACGTGGACTGAGTAACAAGAAATTGAAAAAAAAAGTTATTCATGTTGACAGCTACGCCCGTACTCCAGTCGATGGTTCTTCTAGTTTATAGAATACTTCTGAATATAAAATGGCAACTGTTAATTCCTTTCTCACAAGAGAACTATATCTTAGTATTAACACAATACTCTCACCTAATACAGTAGGGGAAGGTGGGGGAATATCGCGCACCTAACGTAGACATTAAGTTTTTCCACAATTTTATTGTCGTTAGACTCTACAAAGATGACAAATGATTTATCAAACAGTATACTGTAAAAGCACTAGACATATATTATATAATATATCCTTAATTCTGTACAAGATGGCATTGTAATTGCGCGATTTTACCCAACCTGTGGGGGAATTCTGCGCAGGGGATAGGGTAAAACTGGGCACCATTAGAAATATTTGTTAAATAAATAAAACTGAACAATATCTTTATTAAATGAAAGTTAAACATAATTGAAAATATATAGATGTGGAAAACGGTTACAAAATTATTATTATTAATAATAGTATTATTTTCGTTAAATAAGAGTCTCTTAGTAGGTAACTTCTCTTTTTTTAAACACACATCACAATGATAATTATCTGCACTGACTGGGACTGCACCATCCACTCTGACTGGGACCATAAGCCACAATTTATACCATAATTCACCGTCATGTCCATATTCTTCACATTAAATGCACATCAACAACGGTACTACCGACTATATCATCAAGTTCGTCGTCATCACACAGATTTTCATACTCAATATCTAATTCATCAGTTTCTTCTGGACTTTCATTCTATTTGCTTTTTCGACTAATTTTATTTTTGTTATATTTTTCATTTTCTTCTAGAGTTATTTTAATGGCGTTTTTGTTAATACTTGAGAATGATGCCGCTTATTCTCAGTTCTGTTAGTACCGTTGGGTACACGATATTTTGGAATATATGCTAGTTCAGAAAACGGCACATAAGAGGGACTTGCGTGACATTACCCCATCTCTAATGCGCGAAATAACCCCACTGCTACATCACAACACAAAATATATTATAATCTGGAAAAATAAAGCAAAAAGGCAAATTGCATTTGCACATGCTCTAAAGAGATCAATTCACGACTTACTGTCACTGGGGATAACTGTTTAATAAAATTTCAGTAAATGTAGCTTCACTTCTTAGCACTAGATAAATTATAGAAAACGGTACTGTTTACCTACACCGACATGACAAGATAACCACAGAAAGAATGGGTTTATTTTCCGTAGTTTGAGCTTAGTCCGCTAGACGACAGCACTGCTTAAATGCGGTTAATATTTACAAGTTCTTTGCAACAGCGATGCGCGATTTTACCCTCTGCGCGATAATCCCCCACCTTCCCCTACATATAATATAATATATAATATTTTAGACTATCTACCCTGGCTAAATTTGGCATGAATGTTCAACATAGCGAGCTTTATAAAGTAGATTCTGTTAAGGCTAAATTAATTTTTCAAGTTTTCCATTTCCTTAAAAATTATACGTTTTAGTGGTGACCAGTATATTTTAATAATGATACACTTTTAGAGGCAGGCAGTTTACTTAAGTTGTTCGTATATACGAGGTTTGTCCGGAATATACGTATAAAAAAATCGGGGCGGCTTGTCATGGAGTTGTGGAGGGGCGGCCCGGTGGTTCCCCCGCTCTATGCAGTCCCCTCAACGCTCAGTTCGAGCCAGAGCGCTCTACGAGTAAGTAGGAGTTTACGTTTGCTTGTTGAAAGTAACCCAATTTGTACCTGCCGTCGGCATGGAGCTCTCTCTGATTGAGGAACAGCGCATCAACATCAAGTTTCTCGCAAAGCTAGGCAAGAAGGCCGTGAGATTTTTGAGTGTTTGCAACAAGTTTAAAGAGAGACTTCTCTGAAGGAACCAACTGTAAACAAGTGGTTAAAAAGGTTCCGGGAGGTGAAATATGACCCTCGCCCAGGACGCCCCTCCACATCGAGTTCTGAGGGAAATGTTGAACGAATTCGGGCTTGTGTTCTTAAAGACCGTCGATTGACAGTTAGAATGATAGCTGAAGATCTGTCAATCTCCAAAACAGTCGTTCACGAAATTCTGACAGAAAAACTTGAAATGAAAAAATTGTGCGCGAAAATCGTTCCGAAGCTTTTGACTCCAGAACAGAAAGCCAGGAGGGTTGCTTGCTGTGAGGATTGGTTCGAAGCAGAGGAAGGGGGGGGGGACTTTTTCAACTGGGTCATCACTGGAGACGAATCTTGGTCTTACGCCTTCGATGTGGAGCTCAAATCTCAAAGCAAGGAGTGGAAGCAAGCAGGGGACCCGAGAACAAAAAAGTCGCGAAAATCAAGGTCCAATATGAAGACAATGTTGATTGTTTTCTTTGATTCTCGGGGCATTGTTCACCAGGAATTTGTCCTTCGCGGCCAGACAGTGAACGGAAATTGCTACGTTAAAGTTTTGAGACGTCTCAGAGCTCGTGTGGCCCGAGTTCGACCGGATTCTGCACAAGGGGGCAGGTGGATCCTTCATCACGACAATGCGCCCGCTCATACGTCGCTCGTTGTGCGTGAGTTTTTGGCCCAAAGCTCGATCACCGTGACAGAACACCCGCCTTATTCACTCGATTTAGCCCCTTGCAACTTCTTTCTGTTCCCGAAATGCAAAATGGTGCTTTGAGGGCGGCACTTGGGGGATGTGGAAGCCATCAAGGCAGCAACGACACGGCAACTGAAGAGCCTCACAACTGAAGACTTTCAGCGATCCTATCAACAATCGAAACGGCGTTGTCAGAAGTGCATCTTGTCTCAGGGGGAGTATTTTGAAAGGGGACCATATTGAAATACCTGAATAATTGTAAAATAAAGTTATTAATCCACTTTTATACGCATTTTCCGGACAAACCTCGTACCTCTACAATACAGTGAGTACTGCATCAAGTGCACGAAACATTTATATGTCTGAAATTTGAGTGAGACATCTCCTGAAATCTCACCCTATATCGAATACTCAACTGTAAATATCTCTGGATCGTCACATAACAGAAATTGAATAGACAAATTTTCAACTAAATAAACTGCTCGTCAAAATTAGCGTAACACTTTTTAGATTAGCTCCATTTGCGTTCTATTCGAATTAGAGACTTGCGGTTTTTAATTTTCAGTAGCCTATAGGGTTGGTTTTAATGACCCGAAGTCCCTACATTGTGACTTAACCCTTTAACGCCCAAGTGCACTGTCAAGTGACATGAACTTAGAGGCTCATATTACTGATAGAAAAAATAAAGAAAAAATAACTAAAACCATGTATTCCTATGTTTTCGAGATCGCTCTTTCGAATGGAATCGTTAAAATTTGCAAAAAAATTGATGTAACTTTCAATTTTTGACAAAAACTATTAAAAAACGCGATTTTTTCACGATTCTTTTTTTTAAATCGCAATTTCAGCTAGTTATTGTCCTTTATACCACTCAAAAACAAATAGAAACGTGCACTCGAGACGTGTACTTGAAGGAAACGCAATGAGAACAATTTAATTTTCTCATTTTTGAGGTTAGAATAATTAGATATGGCAAAATTCAAAGGGAGATATTTCTCGTTTTTTACCAGTTCTGGGATTATTGACGCAAAAGAAGAATTTTGAAAAATTATTAGTGGTTTTGGGGTTTTTGGGGTCACTGATCACGATCCTGATGTCAGAATTTCAAAATTCAAGATGGTGGAACCAATATGGCCACCATACCGAATCAAATTTCAAATATTTCGATTATTTTGCCTCAAACTTTGTAAACCAGGGGTTTTCGGGGTCGCTAATCACGATCCCGATGTCAGAATTTCAAAATTCAGGATTTAGAAATTTGCTTCAAAATGGTCGCCATGTCATATCTACCATCCTGAATTTTAAAATTCTGACATCGTTATCGTGATTAGCGACCCCGAAAACCCCTAGTTTCCAAAATTAGGCAAAATAATCGAAAAATTTAAATTTTTCGGGTTGGCCTATTGGATCCGCCATCTTGAATTTTGAAATTCTGACATCAGGATCGTGATCAGCGACCCCAAAAATCCCAAACGTACTAATAATTTTTCAAAATTCTTCTTTTGCGTCAATGATCCCGCAACTGGTAAAAGACGAGAAATATCACCCTTTGAATTTTGCCATATCTAGTTATTCTAACCTCAAAAATGAGAAAATTAAATTATTCTCATTGCGTTTCCTTCAAGTGCACGTTTCTATTTGTTTTTGAGTGGTATAAAGGACGATAACATAGCTGAAATTGCGATTAAAAAAAAAGAATCTTGAAAAAATCTCGTTTTTTAATAGTTTTTTGTTAAAAATTGAAGGTTACATCAATTTTTTTTGCAAATTTCAACGATTCCATTCGAAAGAGCGACCTCGAAAACATAGGAATACATGGTTTTAGTTATTTTTTCTTTATTTTTTTCTATCAGTAATATGAGCCTCTAAGTTCATGTCTCGGGTTAAGCGGTTCGTCGTCCACATCCCAAAAAGCAACCCCATGTCGAAATTTGAATTCACAAGATTTTGACGAAAATTTCAGAGACTAAGGATCGACTAAGAAGGATGCTGTCGGGTAAAACCTCCTGTCTCTTCAACATAGATTCCCACGAAGCCTTCTACAGTGGGCAGGAACCAGAGAGGGTGAGTGGGGGGGGGGGGTTAGGAGTATGTTTGGCTTGGAGGGATGCTTGGGTTGTCAAAGGATGAATGTTGTGGCACCCCACACCAATTTATTAGGCAGCATTAAGATCAATGGATTTGCCCAACAGAGGTCAAACCACGCCAAACTCGTAAACGCAAAGGGGTGGCTTAGGGGGACTGGAAATGTGTTGAAGAAATAGGACAGCGACCAAATACATAGAATTTATTGAGGAAGTCTTAATGTGTGCCGGGATGGAGTTTTTACCCGAGCGTCCTTCTTAGCAGATTATTTACAACCATATTTGAAAAAGAAAGTACAAGTTCGATTTTGTATTTCTAGCTTTTGACATTAAAATATATACAATTTGGTACAAAAAAATATAGGTACTGGCATTATTGTATTATTAGATAACAAAAAAACTAACAGATGCAGTCAGGAGTTACTGGTTCATTGTCACGTATTTTAAAAAAAATATACATATACGAATGTTATTTCCATTGCAGGAAAAATAGTACAGAATTTAATTTTTTTTTTCAGAAATCCAGCCCTTACAAAGCTCACTATAATATCAAATAAATTTATCTTTAGACTTTGGCACACTCTTATATTATCACAAATATTTTAATAATATTCTTTTATATTGTTTATTTAAATACAGTCTAATATTATTAATAATACGTTTTTATATTCTTATTTTTATCAGTATATTACAATTACTCACTTAGTAAACTTTGATTTAAGAAAACTCCAAAGAACACCATTTTATTTTGTAAGTTTACAAACATTATCAACAGAATATTCTATAATTTAAGAGGTTATTTTTGATTTTATAGTAATAACTCTCATTATTTTTCCACTGAAATTAGGCATACGGAATAAAAAATACATACATATACATATATTTACAGTTTCATATATACCAAGTGTTCCACGTCTACTTCGATCAGCATTATTTCGAAAATGGTTTGACATAGAAATGTTAAATAGCGAAGTTATTTAAAAAAAAATGCATGTAACCATTTCATAATCAAAAGTACAGGGTCTTTCATGTGCAACGTACAACACACCTCCTTAATGAAATGGAAGGAACTGGATTGATGGTCGAGAACCTATTAGAGTGGCCTGCCTGGATGCCTGACCTGACCCCTCTCGAAAAAAAAAAATGAGTGTGCTGAGAAAGCAACTAATCTCGATGATTTAAAACACAGAATAACTGGTGTTTGCCACCAACTAAGCCCAGATTTTAAAAGGGCTTCTTATACTAGATAAATGTCAAGATGATAAGAGTTATGTCAAGTAGAATGTAGTCGCCAGTTTGAGCATATTTTGTATTATGTTTATGAGTAGTTTATTGTATTTTGTATTGTTATTCTTTAATATTGGCTTCAAATATAGATATTAATTGAAAAATGTTTATGACAATATCGTACAAATGGTTAAAGATAGGACATGGATCAAAAATTATTTAGAAATTAAAGAAAAATCCAATAATAATGGCA
Organism: Aromia moschata; assembly: GCA_029963805.1. Taxonomy (NCBI): domain Eukaryota; kingdom Metazoa; phylum Arthropoda; class Insecta; order Coleoptera; family Cerambycidae; genus Aromia; species Aromia moschata. Next base: position 1,691,831 of record JAPWTK010000023.1, on the reverse strand, counting down.
TATATGGGGGTATTCTGTTTGAATCATTAAAGCTACATAACTTGTTTCATGTTTGAAACACTTACAATATGATTACATGAATTTCTTAAATGGAATACTTTTTCCTTTTCTTTCTATTAGAAACCATTTTTGAGATAATGTCTAATAATAGTAAGTACATGTGGGACACCGGGTGTATATATTTTTAAATATCTTATTCCATTTAGGAATTTTACTGTTTAGTACATTTTCTATAGAAAACATGTTGTGGAATTCTTTTTTATTAGTTTTGAAAAAAGTAATGCAAGTCTCATAATATACCTTCAATAGAATATGTATTATATCTCACTCTCAAAACCTCGATTCATTGTTGATTAATCAATAATCAACATCCAGAATGTATTAATTTAAGAAAAAACAGTTTCATTTTCAAGAAACAATTTTAATGAAGGGTTAGGTTTTCCAAAAAATTAAAAAAAACCCGACAAACTTCCAGTTTGTGTTTTTTTTTAATAACAATGTAACTTCTACTTTTTTTATACTATATAAATGATAAACTTGAAATGGTAGTAATCTGGGAACTAAGGCCAAGGAGTATTAATCTTACTTAGAAAAATGTAAGGGGAATACATACCACATTTTTTTCTCTATGTACTACTCTTATACGTTACTAATTACACATTTGTGAATAAATGGTACTGTTCTTTTATAATACTAAATAAATATTTGGTAGTAACAAAACCAACGTTTTTGTGAATATAAACATATAATACGAACATTTTCCCCTCAACAGATCTTTAGTTTATCAATCTTGATTATTTTAGCTGCATATTTAATAATATTTTAAAAAACATTATTAAAGAACTTTAAATTAGTTTAAAAAAAGACTTGTTTAAAAACCAGACATTATCATGGCAACAACATAAGTTCATTTCTGTACCTCTTATAAATGGGTCTACGCCAGTATACCCATTTATTAACAAATACAAAAGAAAAAATATGATCCTCATATCCTTTCAAATGCTTCCTTACCAAAAATTGTTGGCGCCTTATTTAATCAGTAAGACGATTAGTTCATTTTCAAACTCATTTTCTTTTTTCTGACCACATGATTTCCTAATCTTAACAAAAAAATTAAATTAAGAAAAAAAGCGTTTTTTTTAACTGTCAAATTTAAATCTAATATTTTAGTAAATTTAATAGTATATTTAGAAAAATGTTTTTTTGCGTTTGCATGGATGGTACACGTTACATTTCCAGAGTAAATTAATTCACTTAAACAATTCCTAAAACGAAGAACCGTAAGCAATACCTAGAACATAAATTGACCCCCGTAGCGGGGGTAGCGAGAGGTGGAATTCACCCCCCGTTAAAGCTAACGCACGAGTCCGGTCACTACCCCAGTGGGGGGCGACTGTTCATGCGGTAATATAGTACTCCCTGCGTTCGATGCACTTCTCTCTCATGATGTAGCAGAGCGCTATCGTGATCAAGACGGCTATGGCAATGCCCATCCCTATGCTGACCCATATTATCTCCTCGTTTATGCCCTGGTAGGATCGGCCTAGAAAAGACGGGAAATATTATTGGATACATTCGTGGACTTCTATTTGCCGTTCAATCAATGTGTGCTGCCATTATTGGATAACAAAGCATATTGCAAACCACAAAGTCTGTTGTATGCCGGACAGAGTGGTAAACATTTATTCAAACAATGTGTACAAAAGACGGCAATAAGAAATATTTTCTGATGAAGTTAATTTTATTTACACCGTTAAAATTTTTTGTGATATTACAATATTTTTACAAAACAATGGTTTAGTAAAATTACAAACCAATGTATACCAATGCAAAATTATTATACAGTTCAAGTAATTTCTCAAGACATGTAAATAAAATCACAAAAATGAGTTGTAATTTTACAAATTTTATGTATATATCATACACGTGTTGTAATTTTACAAAACAGTTCGTTAGTTGCTAATGAAAAACGTTCTGGATTTACAAGCATTATTTGCGATTCACTTTATTAAAACTTTAAGCAAAATCACAAACAAATGTTGTAATTAATATTACAATGAATTTATTAAGAGTTTACAAAACATTAAATTTTACAATACATATGATCTTTGAAAAATTTGTATTATCAACGTTACACATTCTCATTTTACAAACGATATCCAACTAAATTGATTTGTAAAATTACAATGTTCGTCATATGTATACAATTACTAACCTTATTTTATTATCTGTTTAGTTATATTAGTACTTTTGTTTTGTAATTTGCCAAAACAAAAACAGTAGAATATGTAAAATTACAACTCCTAATTTAATAAATACAAAACTACTTTGCCAAAATACTTCCAACGCATTTTTTGTAAAATTACCATAGAAATTTTTAACAGTGCACGTATTTCAGTTTTCTTGTAATTGAGACAGATAATACCTATACAGTGTCAGATTATGTTGTGTCCGCTTTTTGTTGTGCTTATTATAAATTACACAGCCACTTCACCCTTGTTGTGCTTATTATAAATTACACATAACCTCAAAAAACACCCTCAAATTTGCTATATACGTTAAACCACAAATCCTATGGTTCCGAAACCTCATAATCCTATAATACAATGACCAAATGACCCCACAACCTAATAATTCCATAACCACATAACCTCAAAACCACATAACCCCATAATCACATACCCCCATAACCCTAAAACCCGATAAAAAAGTTTCTGACGTGGGGGTCTGACTATGTGTACTATATGTTTTTGGGGTCGCTGAATCCGAATCCGGGGTCAGTTTCATCCCAGCACGTTTGGGTTCGACCATAGCCTCAAAAACCACCCTCAAATTTGCTATTGTATTATAGTATCATGCGGATTAAGAGCCATAGGGTTTGTGGTTTTACGGATATGGTGAATTTCAGAGTGTTTTTTGAGGTTATGGCCGAACCCAGACGTGCTGGGATGAACTGACCCGGATTCAGATTCAGCGACCCCATAAACATATAGTACACATAGTGAGACCTCCAGGTCAGATTTTTTTTTGTGTGGCTGTGTTATCTCTAGAAGTGGGTTACGATGTCAAACTGAAATAGTTACTATCTGATCATGATTGACCACGTTATTGTTGCAGAGTAATAGCAGTTTTGCAGTCTTGGAAATTCTTAATTCTATTATAAGACTATGGGTGGTGAATTATAAAGACTGGTATTACCTGTTTGATGATTTGATGGAAAAATGATGCAATTCTATAGTTAGTAAACGTCTAACAAGACATAAACGCTGAATATAACGTACAATTTGTAGAATACTCGATGGAACCCTTCGGCCGAAAACTAAAAGAACGCCCTGTACGTGCCCGAGCGGCCTGAGCTGTCAACCGGGGCAATTATAACCGTGATTTGTTTTAGGGGCGTGCTTATTTAAGATTTTGGTCGCATAAGGGATTATTTGTTTATTTGTATATTTTCTCGTAGATTATGTTTTTAAGGACAAGGCAAGCTCTCGAGGTGAGAGATTGAAAATGTATTTTTTAGTGTAGTCTAGACCATTATAATAAACCTTTCTCGAGCCGTACTTGATACAATTATTATTAATTTTTCCCTGAAATACCCAGAGTTGTTTACAAATTAAAAAGAATAACACAAATAAAAGTGATCTAACTGTAGTTAAAAATAGTGGCACGTTTTATATTTAAATAGCAACATACAGTATGCTTGTTCACAAAATACAGTGCTTTATTAAAACCTCTTTCAATATTCTCTTGATTTTATGAGAAAGGGTCAGAGATAATTTTATATTTGGAGAATTATCTGGAATTATGTCATAACCTCATCCATATATCACCCAAAAATGAATAAATCTTTACTTCGCCATCGTCCCTTTTTAATAAAGTTCCGACGTAAAACTTCGTTACTTCCGGATATCATTCGCGACCTCAAATCTGGATTAATGCCAGATATGTTGCTTCATGAAGTGAGAATTGCTGGCGTCCTAGTTGCGAAATGAGATCTAGTCGGAGAGCTAGTGACGCACGTTTCGTGAAGTGTTTGATGCACCTTGAAATTTTGTGAAATAGTATCTACTGGATAGATGAGCAGGTAAACATGTGTTGGCTTGACCTACCTGGGGACACCAGGTACTGCGCATAAGGGAAAGGTGTAAAAAAATATGGGCCAAAAAAAGTGTTTGATTCAGATGCCAACAAACACTAATCGAAATTTAAGATAATTTAAGACACAAAAATAAATAAGGCAGACACTTTTGGGGGGGTTAACAGGTAAAAAAAACACCCCAGTTATTTTTTTTAAAAATACAAAATGAAGTGTTTGATTCACGCTGAAATTTTAACAGCGTCTTAGTTACATATAATAAAAAATAATTACAACAATTCAGACATTTTTTCTGGGGTTTAATTATCCGCAAACATGAAAATGAATGTTGCTTATAATAGAAAGAGATAGGCAGCTCATGGTCGTAGACATGAGTGAGAGCACTGATCATCGGCATAGCATCGGCAAGGTCTTTCTATGCGCTCTCATTGGCTGTTGGTCACGTGTTCTTGTACAGCTGTACCTGCTATACATTTTATATTCATATTTTGGAGTATAATTTAAAAAAAAATGTTTATTTGGATCATAACGTATTTGTAAACTTCTAATATCTCAAGATAGTAGAATCGTACAATAATAAAGTAAATCATAATGAAAAAATTTAATTCATAGTTTATTGGATTAAAAAAAAATGACTGCTTAAGGTTATCATTAAAATCTCATGATTATTATTGACGAGAAATTTTATTAATTCATTATTATTATTATAAAAAATATAGGTTAGGTATACGTATACTTGATTAAAAATTTAAGTGTATTTTTGCCGTCATCGCTGTCCTCTGATTCTTCTACTGTAGAATCGTCGCTTAAAAAGAAAAAGGGAATATTAAAACAAGTGGTTACAACAACGCAGTACACAACTAGTAGAGTAAACTGGCTCCGAAATATGAATTGAAAATGTATAGCCGGTACAGCTGTACAATAACACGAGACCAACAGCCAATGAGAGCGCATAGAAAGACCTTGCCGATGCTATGCCGATGATCAGTGCCCTCACTCATGTCTACGACCATGAGCTGCCTATCTCTTTCTATTATAAGCAACATTCATTTTCATGTTTGCGGATAATTAAACCCCAGAAAAAATGTCTGAATTTTTGTAATTATTTTTTATTATATGTAACTAAGACGCTGTTAAAATTTCAGCGTGAATCAAACACTTCAATTTGTATTTTTAAAAAAATAACTGGGGTGTTTTTTTTACCTGTTAACCCCCCCAAAAGTGTCTGCCTTATTTATTTTTGTGTCTTAAATTATCTTAAATTTCGATTAGTGTTTGTTGGACTCTGAATCAAATACTTTTTTTTTGGCCCATATTTTTTACACCTTTCCCTTATGCGCAGTACCTGGTGTCCCCAGGTAGGTCAAGCCAACACATGTTTACCTGCTCATCTATCCAGTAGATAATATTTCACAAAATTTCAAGGTGCATCAAACACTTCATGAAACGTGCGTCACTAGCTCTTGGACTAATCGAGTAGACCGTTTGTTTGAAATCATCCGCCTGATTCTGATTTCAGTATTTCGATTATTTGGTTCGACTGTTGACTCTTGATGAACATATAGAAATTTTCAGTGAAATTTTCTTTGTTCAACGTGAAACTTTCGCTCCATTAACACACTATCATTTAGTTTAACCAATTTTGTCGCATAGGGAGAACAAGGCTAGAAAAACTATCGAAGTATACCCAATTTAGTTTAAAACGAAATAAAAACAAGAGCCCGATATTTCCTTTGTAAACAAGCTGCCGACCGCGAACGCGTGCCTTTAGGCACTTTTTTTCAAGATTTCATTTTAATAGTTGCAATTAATTACCTGTACTATTGACTCAGTGTAAATTATCACAAGTACAAATTTACTTAACAAACTTTACTAGGTTTGTGGAGAAAACATATTTATTAATGTTCATTTCTATAAAAGTGTATAATGATATATGCTTTTATATAAGCTTACAACAATGTTTATTCACTAAGTCAGTGACATTTTCTACAAAACGTAAAAATTGCATTGACTGTTTTTGTAGGGAATTCTCATTTCACTTCGAATTGAATTGTTATGGTCATTCCGAATATCAGCTTGTATTTTTTCCCGGCCGTCCGCACTAGCGCAGTTGTATATCTGGCTAACTGCATCTCACATACATACGAGGGAATAAAGCATATGGATAACGTAAGCACTTCCTATACTGTAGCACTGTCGAGAAGCATAGTAACGGACATATCTGGAAGAGACAGTGAATTTATAATATTTTACACTGAGGTTGGAATACTGTTGGTAGCCACCATTACCAACTAAAGTTTTCAAAGAAGGTCATTACCGGCTCAGTTTATATGCATATGTTTTTAGCGTAGTTCTAAAGTATTTCTCTGAGGTTAGGATTTATCTTCCAAAATGATAGAGAGGAACAAGAACTACATTAAGAGCAATCTGACGTCAAGAGTACAGTTGTTATTTTATCTTTTGTCCATTGACATTTCTCGGTGTTCTATTCGATCAGCAATTAAACCTAAATCAATAGTTAACCTAGCCTTGACTACGAAAAATCAAAAACTTATTTAGTTATTGAAACAACTTTTGGACTTTTACTTTCTTCTTAAAACAATTCTGTTCTGGTGTTTCCAGCAGAACAATAATATTATCTCTTAAAGTACAACAAAGACGTGATTTCATTTTAGATTCCAAAAAAATTGAATAAACGAATACAGTATGTGTAAAGCCGACATCGGCCAGTTATGAAAAAGGACAAACGGAAGTGAAACGACATGTGAGACGCAACCATCTTTACGCGTCGAAGGTAGTGGGAAAATAAGACCGGCCCTTCACCACCTACCGCTAGTCAGTACGAATCAACACGTTAGTGTATTTGAAGAGAAGGGATAATATTGTTTTAGTTTAAAATTTTGTTGTTGTGCACGCGTGAACATCCATTAGTAAGCATAATAGCAGAAAATAAATAGCTAAAATAAACTATAATAGCTAAGTAATCTGATCTCTTATGAAATATTAATTATAAAACAAAATGCAGGCACACACCGAAACCAGAGTAACGGCCGAGTCCTCTCTCACGTGGCCGAAGGTATCCCAACCCTTCTACACGGCACGGCGATGCTTATCGCCAATCGAATAAGATTATGCGCAATATTTTGGATAGGTACCTAGTGTTTGTAGAGCGTGTTGGCCTATTTGGAAACACATGTTAGCAAATGAATCTTGTAATTTATATTCAGAATTGCCGTTATGATGCCATGCTATACGACATTCTGGTATTTTTCTTCGCATGAATAAATCATTTTAATAATTTTTTAACAAGTATACTGTTTACTTCAAGTACACTTCTCGCTCTGTCTAGCGGCAGGTGGTGAGTGGGCCGGTCTTATTCCCTCACTACTTTCGATGCGTATGCGGTTGCTTCTTATCTGTCGTCTCACTCTGTTTGTCCTTTTTCAAAAGTGGCCGATGTTGCCTTTACACAACCTGTATATTAATTACTTCATTTCGTTCTAACGTAGAAGTGTTCAATGAAATACCTCGTTTTTCATCGAAAACTACATAGATTTTCATAGAAGCAGCAACTTCTATTTTTCCTCGAGTAAAGTTGCGTGTGCTATAGTCTAACTATACATGAATAGATCGTACTACAAAGGGATGCTGTGGAAGGCAGTAACATAACTTATTTGGACATATTTATTGCGCGACTCTCTGATTTACAGCGCGGAGATTTGCCATTTTCCTCTGGACAATTCCCAATTTTCCCGCTCCTTCTGCCAACTGTTCTCTGTATGTGACACTGGCGCCGAACACCGACCATGTAGAGACACATGATTTATGTATGAGTATCTATGCGTACTTAGAGCGTCAAATTAGATGTTCGTTTAATGGCAGAAAAGATCAATATGATGAGTTGTAGAATGATGTATTTCTTCTTTCTTATCTTAGCAAATAGAACTTCTGACAGGCGTAGATAGTAGATGATTATTGCGATATAATCAATGTTTGAGGTAAAATATGTATCCTTTTAGTTGAAAATTTGAAGCAGTGTTTTATGACTTACACCATAAATGCTATTGCTTGTGTTCTTGTAGCAGGTGACATTGAAATATGCAATATTACGAAAATGACTCCCACAGACTTTCAAACAGTGTTTGTTCTGTAAAATATTGTAACCTCAATGACGACTACAGCCCAGCAAAAAAATAAGTAAATGAGTCGTTCACTTAACTGGAGTTAAAAAAGGCTGTGGCAGTCATGAAGTATGAATGAAGATCATAAAGTATGATATGTATTTCAGTGATAAATTGCATACTACTTTTGTTAGGATCCACCCTGAACTACGTCCACATAAACAACACTCGGCATTGCACAATAAAAAAACAATGCTTATTTTTTTTGTTTTAGTACATCTATTTTTAAGTTACTACATCATTACTGGTTTGATTTTGGAGTTTTCGTTCTCCTAAACGAGTTACAGACCAATGCTAATGACGCCCATCTTACAAAGCACCCGTGCTTGTGATCTTAAAGAATTCAGACTCTAAGGGATTTCATCATGTAGTTGTTGGGTTCATGTGACAGCCTTTCGAATCATCAGATCCTGGACACCACTATCGTATTCTACTCGCAAAACCCTGTCATTTGATACTCATGTCAAGGAGATAGGTAATCAGCCATCTTTGGCTTTGGCTTAACAATGACGTCACAGCTCATCGTATTCTGTTCTTCAAGATTTTTCATTTGATACTGGATGTCAAGTTGGGTTGTGAAGTAAAAGGTAATATGTGTGCTATATTAGAAAGTACACCATATTGAATAATTGACCTATATAAGATACATATGTTACATTACATTGTCACTGAATTTGTACATGTGTGCCTAACAATGCTCTAGCTTTATTAGATTTAAAATTTTGATTGCAAAATTTGATCAAAACATACAGACATAGTCACTAACAGGTGGTAAATTGATACAGTTTGGTAAAAAGGGCATTTTATTGATATTTATTAGGTATTAGTGAACCTCTGAGAAACAATCTGAACCAATGAGACAAGTTTTATCACCTCCAATTGAATAAATTTTGATTGTGATTATATAAATCAGATTCCGACGTCGCTACTGGATATCTCAACTATTGTGGAATTACCTTCGCCGGTTTTTAGCGTGAGGTTTGTAATTCTCAGTCCATCGTTTGCTTGTTACACCTAAAACAAATGTTATCTCATCAGGTATTCTACTCACCGTTGTAATTGTTTGAGATTATGCCGCTGACTTTCCCGGCGACCCTGCCGCCTACAGGCATGTTGATTAAACGCGGAAATTCTCTGGATGAATGTACGATAGTCTAAATGCCGCCGTCTACCCTGTAAAGGAAAAGGCAACGTTTAGGCACATCCTCGAAAATTAGCGAAGTTTGCCGTTAAAGGACCCTACTGTGTTTACTTTGAAGTTGAAGTATGTATCTACTCTGTTGAATAAATGCAAAAATCTTTACTGCCTCGGAGTAATTATTGGTTTTAGTCAATATTTCTATTAAATTATAGTAACACGTGTATACTCGTATACAGGGTAAGAATTTTTACATTTATAAACGATAAATAGTTTCTGCGCATACGTTCCTCCCCTGAATACTATTGGTATAGTATATCCAATCTCAGTTTAAAGCGAAATAAAAAGCGCGGCATATCATTTGTAAACACAGTTGCACCGACCTCGATTATTTGCAAGCGTCACAAGTGACTCAAAGCGTGGCCTGTTTCCTTCCACACCAAATCTTTCGGTTGTTAATCTACTAGATTTCCATGCCTGTATACACACGTACCGATAAATTCATTAAATTCATTTAATCTTAACAAATGAGTGACCCAATTCTCGTAGTGTTCTCAAAAGTGGACATGACCCAACATTACGTCATAGAAGTCAGTATCCAAAACGATTATCGTTAATCATAACTACTATATCTGCTATCTGCTACCTTCAACGGAGGCATATTGTGCATGTATTTAGAAAAAATATACATAATACATATACTATAGAAGAAGAGATACACTCGAATCCCTCTTAAGTCGCCAAAACCGTGCATCATTACCTCGCTTAAGTCGCGAAATTTAGCCTCTCTTAAGTCGCGATCATAACCTCAACTTTTTCGTGTTTTAGCTGCAAAAAAAAATATTTAGAGATATACCACAGCACATGTTATAACGAAAAATGAGCCAACTGAACGAAAAATCAATGTAAGTATACCCAGTCGTGCGTGACAAAGTTCAATTTGCGACTTGAATGAATATTTTAAAGATTAAATATTTTTAAAAGACACCTAACATATTTTAAATCAATAAATGTATTACACAATCATTTTTTTCAATAAAAATTATACATATTCATGCGAGAATCCAATTTCCAAACGTAGTTCTAAAACTTTTACAGGCGGCGACTTAAGCGGGATGGTTTCGTGAAATACTAGGGGGAAACGTGGTGAAATAAGAGAGGATGTGAATTAAGCGAAGGTGAAATAAGAGGGGTTCGACTGTATCTGTAATGAGAAGCACAATTTAAAACCTGGCGCATTCACCAAATACTTAATTGGGATTTTTTTATTAGTATCGAACCATTAAAAAAAAACGTCATTAAAGTTGGCCAAGCAAAAAAATGACGTATTTCTACTCTTATCTTAAATTTATAACCTTATTTAATTGTCAAAGCTGTTACATTATGTGACGGCCATTATTTATTTTACAATAGCGACAGTCGCTTGCTTGTCTTGTCTTTTGACATATGGAGAAGTCAGTCGAGTTTGATGTAATCGAAGAGCTTCGACATAGTGTTTCAGACTGTGGGCTTGCAAATACCACTGAAACTTAACACGCTTATTTACAGTGAGGACGTATAGGTTTGTATAAATTCAATATTATCTAAACTAAAAATATTTTGGAAAAATCCTTGGACACATCGATTTTTATTTTTCATCGCGCATCTTACGCTATAATTATAAGTAGCAGTGACGTCACCATTTTTTTGTACATGATATCAATATTGGTTTAAATAAAACACTATATTTTTTATATAGTGGAAAAAGTAATATACAGGATGTTCTATGAAAAAAAGGTCGATGGCGTCATGTACAAAAAAGTGGCGCCGTTAGACACTAATGGGATATATTTTATTTTATTTAAAATTAGTTATTTAAATTACTGATAAATTATTTTGTTTTTAAAAGACAAATACCGTCCTTTAACACCTTATAAAAAGTCAAAGGACAATATTCTAAAATAAAGTAGGTACTGTCTTTTGAAATAAAGAACTGTTGGCAATCCTACATATACGCCAATGTAAGATGTGAATGGTATGGATTTCTTTTCATCGTATGTTTCATAGAAATCATATATAAGAAAAACACGCCATTTTCCACACGCTTTCAGTTTACATTCGAGACAAAAGTGAAAAAAATGTAAAACAGTCCCGTGAATCATCCCTCTACCCAATTTATTACAAATTTATGCTTCTCTCCAAAGAGGGCTATTTGCATGTCATGCTCTGTTTTTAACGGTTGTTTTACAGTTTTGGATGGTATGCTGACTCTGCTGATCTCAAGAATAGATGTTGAAATTATGCACGGAATAATATGGATTCAATATTCCGGATCCACTTTACTAGCGAATTTCCTTCAAAGCTCTGTTTTTAAGTTCACTTTCCAAAAAGAAGATGAAAACAAATGTTTATCACATTTCACAACATTGGTAAATGAAAATAAACTTTAGACTCTATTTTAGCTTTTGTGTAAAAATATATTTATACAGGGTGTTTGGCTACTCGTGTTACTTCGAGATCGTACAGGACGCTGAACAAAAAAGTTCTTCTTCATTATGGTCCGATTCCTTTTCGTTTTTGAGATATATCCACGTTTCAAATATTTCAAAATTTTACGACGTATGGACGAAAAACGTTTAGAACATCATTATATCGAACGCTACAATAAATTGACCGTTGGATTCTACGTTAAATTTGTTACAAGAAACAACCTCGTTTGATCTCAGAAAAAATTTCAACTCAAGTCAGTAGGCATCTGAATTTCCAAAAATTTCCAAAAGTTTACAAAAGTGGCTAAACTGTGGCTAAACGGGCGTCAAAATGACCATGTATCGAACTTGTGTCTCAAATACAACATTATACTTTTGTATACAACAAAATTTTGTGAACTTGGAAATTCAGATATTGCCTTGAAATTTTTTCTGGGATCAAACGAGGTTGTTTCTCGTAGCAAATTTAACGTAGAATTCAAAGAATTTTGAAAATTTGAAAAATTGAAATTTAAAAACGATCGAACGAAGGAATCGGACCATGTTGAGGCAGACGCTTTTTGTTCAGCGTCTTTCCTGTACGATCTCAAAGTTTGTAACAAAAGTAGTCAAACACCCTGTATAATTCGATTAACACTTCAGTACAATGGTAAAATGAGCCAACATGAACAATTTATAGGAGTTTTCAGTTTTGGATTATTTAAAACTTTTAAAAAATATTCTATTTATATTTGAGGTAATAACTAGATTCCGGAAAGTGTGCCACAACGCAGGGTTAAACTGCGTTAAAGTATCTTGAACACTCGCACGGGGTCAGTGTACCAGAGTTCCATAGCGCGTTACTAGACACGGTCAGTGGATTACGTATGCACGGACAAGAAATACCCGCGTGTATAATTTACAAGACGCTTAAAATACGGTTTACACTTTAATTATCATAGAGTTGTCTAGTGTCGACCCTGCGTTAAGTCACACACTTCCAGATCCTAATAATAACATAACCTCAAATAAGCTTTTCCAGGACTTGGTACAAAAGTGTATTCTAATGTGTATTTATTCTATTTACGTTTTTTCATTTTAGTAAACAGCTTTTGAATTTTCAATATCAACTTTTTATGATGAGCAGATCAGACAATAGATTTGGTATTGGAGGAAAACGATTTAATCTTAACATACCGGTAGTATTTTGTTCTAATAACCCAGTTGGCTACTGCAGGTCTCTTTAAAGGGTTTATAGTATAGTCCTTCTATTCTGAATTGAAAATGATAAATACGCCTGGGGAACAAAGAAAGCGGTGCAACTTTATGGTTCCATGGGCGTGCATATATCTTTTATAAATTCGAAAATTGTTGTATACATGTTTTCATTCAAATCAATATAGGAGATTAAAATTAGCCTGCATACAAAACTCTTAATATTTCTATTATAATTTTCTGTAAATAATGCTCATTTATCCAGACAATCTCAAAAAATTGTCTGTTGTAATAAACCTAGCTGAAATACACGTCACTGGCGTTTTAAACAAGTAAGAATTCCTAATGTCGTAAATCATTTTAATGACGTCATAATGTCGTAAATCATTTTAAAATTTTATGGCACAGTGGACCTAATAAGTATTTAACGAATATATTCGATGCAAAGCGCAATACTCTAATGGGTCACTGCAAATCGTTGGCTGGTGTTAGGCCACAGCGAAACGTTGCCGGCTCTTCAAAATTTTCTTAGAGTATAGTACATAAAGTTAACATATAATTTTTTAATTTATAATTATTTTTTCCAGCAATTTTAAACGCTTTTTTTTAATGCTAACTAATACATTTATATCTATGTATTTTTTTTTAAATATTTCCAAACTAGCTCTCTAAAAACGTCACGAACTAACAGTTTACTAAAGTATGAAGTATAATTGTATTGTGAGCTTAGCAATTTTAGAAAATATATCTGACAACCTTGCTTTCTTTTTACCTATTTTCAATTTAGAATGGATATTCTATACATGAAACTACGATTCCTCTTTTAAGTACCCAAATTGAGGCATTTCTTCTTCAGTCCGACTGAGAATCTGATGTCTCCCTCAGCGAAAACGACACCGAGCATCATTTACTAAAGACCGAATCTTGATCAAGTCTGTCATTAAAAGTTATTTCTTTTTAAATAGTTAGTCAAGTTATAGGTGAATTTTCAGCCTGACATATATGTGTTCCCAGCAGGTCACCTTCAAGCAAAACAAGCAACAGCAGCTGACGGCAGCCCGTAGCCCCTTTAAACCAGGCGTGAGTTTTAATTACCTACAGCGTTGTTATCGCAAGCCGATAATGTAATCTGAATTTGTGGCTAGAATGTTCATATTCCGACCTAAATGAACGTGAACATCGGAGCACTGAATCTAATTAGGGACATGCTAGAGTAATTAAATAAATAATTGATTGATGAGGTTGTTTGTGGTGAACGCCGGGTCGAAGAGAGAGAGAGAGAGAGAGCAAGGGGTACGCGATTGGTTAGCCATATACGATCAGAGTTTTTGAAGAGTAATTACGCCAAAGCAGTGTTTCCAAGAGTCTTCTGCTTTCTGCAGTTGAGAGGTAATAGAGTCCAAAAAAATCCGTTTAATGCGAAATAAAGTACCCAAAGTTTTAGAAGTAAAATATATTTAATAAAAATAAATCACTAACATACAAGGTGTCGTTTTTAGTGACATCGCTTTAAAATCATAAGCTACTAAAATACATATGTATATCATTTTGTCGACCTTTCCTTAGTACCAAAATTGGAAAATAATAGAAAATGTAAAACGTATCGCGAATTTAAAAAAAAAAAAAACGTTTTGAAGTCCCAAGACTCTAGTTTTCGGATCTGTAGGCCAAAATTTTTAGAACCCACGGTTTTATCGCAATCCGAAGAAATAGCGCGGAAATTTTTTTTCCAAATTTTTAGCTCTCTTTTTTCTCACTCCACGGGCTCGCAATTTTTTTTTTCGGTTAAACGACCACATGGATTGGATAGCCTGTTTATTCAGCTCCAATTTCCTTTTCTTAATTGTTTGCTACGTCCATTTGTCGCGGAGATATCCGAAGTTGAACGAAAAAGGACCCTTTTGTCTTCAACCATCGATATCTCAGCAACCAATGATCGTACAGGAAATTGAAGGACAATTTCGGAAACTCGAATAAAACCCCTATAAAATCCTGTCAAGATATTTAAAAAAAAATTTCCACCCTCAATGTCGACTTGAAAAAAGTTAAAAAAGTTACTTTTTTCACTTGTTTTGGTAAATCGACTGCATCTGAATTTGAAGGGCAAGACTTTTTGAAAATTTTTTATACCTCAATGTACCCCCAATAGCCCTGTAAATCTGCAGATCGATCCATCGTGCGGTTTTTCTGGGTCGATCATTCAGTTTTGAAAAAAAAGGAGCAAGATTTTTATTCTTAAACATTGTGTAATCTTCATAAAAATGGAAAAACCAATTTTTTTCCACTATTTTCTTAATTCTGCATCAGTCATTTGATAGATTTGAAAAAAAAAATCGAAAATGAAAGAATTTATTTTTGATTAAATTTTTTTTTGTTTTTTTTTTTTTGTAATTTTTAGCTAGCTTAAAAAAAAGTAAACCATTTTACAAGCGATTTCCCCCTTCCGTACTTCAATTTTCTTCATTTTAAATTTGTTGGATTAATTAAAGGTTGATACCCCCAAGGTGCATCGAATATTCGTTCTACGAATATTGCTACAATTAATTTTTTACTTTTTCTGCGAAGCAAACAAGTGAGTAAGAAACAGTTTTTTGTCAAAACTAGTCTGCTTTCTTGGTAAAAAAATAAACAAGGGTTTTTTTCAAAACTAATCTTTATTTAGACAAAATATTTAGATTTTTTTTGAAAATTAACATTTTTTATTTGTTATTAACATTTGCGTAAAATGTACTTTTTCAAAAATGACTAATAGCGGAACAGGTTCAATTAGTACTTTATTTCACTGGCTTGCTATGATGTTTGATTTGTATTATCGCAGATTAGCACGCTAGGAAAAACCTATCGTGTACGATCAGCTTTAATGCATCGTGACTACCTGTAGGAGTGAATTCGTTGCTCAATGCATTGTATACCTATGTACCGGAAATCGATAGCAATCGCGTAGGGTGATATTAAAATAGAGATTCATCCGTGTTTTCATTGGGAACTCGTGTCGAACTGCCTGAATGGAGAGGTAAATACATACACGTATTGGAATCGAGGTGAGGAAAAGTTCAGTTTGTCAAACTCGGGTTAACAAAAAGCTGATATATACATATTTTTTATATTTAAAAACAATTCTAAGACCTGTTTTTTGGCCCACTTTCGAATTTAGGCGCAAGACGAACCTATTGACGTTTATTTTTTGGAGATAATACGAAATTGGCTTCCTATTCATGTGAGTCCTCAACAAAACAGTAATTCACTTCTATGCGCGTTGTCTTTCGTCTTCTCTTACAGCTTGTATTAACATTATTAAATTATTATCAAACTTAATTTAAGTGCCCAAGTAGTTGTCGACAACGAAAGCACTTGAATATGCATGAGCAATTTAAGACTTTTCGTATCCTCTCCCTTCTTAATTTCAATCCCTTTCCCTCAAAAACGAGTTGTTTTTCTCTCGAGCAAACAGCATTTCAACGGAGCATCATAAATCTTTAATTTTAATATGGACCAGTCCTAAAACAGATTTGCATATCACTTCTGGAGATTGCCTCTTCTTTTAGAATAAATATGGCAGATCATTATAAAACTGGAAAGGGTTGATGGAGCAACAACATTTGGTATTAAAAGTAGTGTTATTTTTAAATTTAAAATATTTCAATGTATCAGTAAAAGGGTATCCCCCCATAAGTATGGTGAAATGTCTCCCTTTTTTTTTTTTTTATTTTCTTCGCATGATGAAAGTGTTTCTTAGGGCTAATTGTGAAAGGTAGACCGAATTTTAGGTCCAAGAAATTTTCCTCTCAGCTAGGTATGGAAAAACCCCTGTTTTTTACGTTTTATTTTTTTTCTCGGTTTTTAACTGTCGAAAAAAACTGAAAAAATTCATGAGTACAGAAAATATGATTAGTTTTATGTAAAAATATTTTCAGGCTCATTCAAGATCATTATGACCTCTAAAAAAAATATTCAAACTTTAAAAATCCCATATCTTTTAACCAAAAAAAAGCTTCAGGCTCAGATTTTTTAATGTTATATTTTTAACTATTTTTTTACTACCTCAAATTTTTTCAGATTTTTTTGAGTGGTGGGTCATGCCCAAAAGTGCGAAAAATAAATTTTTTGTCCGTGAAACGACTTAAAACGGCTTAAAATCATCAGTTTATAGTGTCCTGATTTTTTTTCTTGCACTAAAATGACTTCAAACAATTAAAAAATATAAAAAAAGACTAGTTTCGATAAGTGGATTTTTTTTTTACTATTTTTAGTGAATATATTTTTTAATTTTTTTGAAGTCATTTGAGTCCTTTTAGTGCAAGAAAAAAAATAAGGACACATTTATAGGACATTTTAAGCAGTTTTAAGTCATTTCACGGATAAAAAATTGATTTTTCGCACTTTTGGGCATGACCCACCAATCAAAAAAATCTGAAAAAAATTTGAGGTAGTAAAAAAACAGTTAAAAATATAACATTAAAAATCTGAGCCTGAAGCTTTTTTTTGGTTAAAAGATATGGGATTTTTAAAGTTTGAATAATTTTTTTAGAGGTCATAATGATCTTGAATGAGCTTGAATCATATTTTCTGTACTCCTGATTTTTTTCAGATATTTTCGACAGTTAAAAACCGAGAAAAAAAATAAAACGTAAAAAAACAGGTTTTTCTTCATACCATTTTTGGTCCTAAAGTTCGGTCTACCTTTCATAATTAGCCCTAAGAAACACTTTCATCATGTGAAGAAAATAAAAAAAAAAGGGGGGCATTTCACCCTACTTATGGGGGGATACCCTTTATGTTATAAGGTTCCATGTGGCACTAAAATATGTACATTTCTTTAGATTTAGGAAATGGATTGCGTCTTTGACGATAAATAGTGTATATTTTATTTGAAAACAGTTAACGGTGTATCAGTTCACAAATAATGTTTTCTTATAACTTTTGGGAATTTTCGAACTTTTGGCTTTACGAAAACGGATCTTAATGAAATTTCTAGGTTTTCAAAAACAAGCAAACGAAATAGCCCCTGGTAGGACGTTATTAATGCAAGTGATGTTATATGAGCTAAGCTAACGTCTTGCTCTTAAGGCATTCGAAGGTATAATGATTGCGTTAACAAGCTAAGTTATCGACACCACATACTTAGGCTGTAATTGGTAGATTATAACAAGTGATCTAATGCCTTTTAGCCAATCAAAGTAGGTAGCTGTGTTACTGAGACATTGAGTCACCTTTTTTACTAACCAGAGGCGTAACATTGAGGTTTTTATTTTAACTAAACAATAATGACACTTCTTAATGTTATACATAATTGCAATACATAATTACAAATATTATAAAAAAATATTTTGTAATATTACGCCACTGTCTAAGTATATTTAAAACAAAAAAAGCTGACTTGATCCATTACACAGGTCTACAAAAAAAAAAAGTTCTGTCTTTGCAATCAGACCCATCATACCAAATTTGGCAAAAAAAATTTCTACCGCATCAGTTTTTCTCTACACCCCCATAAACTCTAATAGGGGAAATTTTTCGAAAAAATGTCTATAACTATTTTTTTTATCTTTATTTTGTTTTTTTTGGGTCGCTGATCACGAATCTGAAGTCAAGAATAAATTTCGATGACAGCTGTCAACAAGCTGTCAAATTTCACTAAAAAGTAAAAATTTGATATTAAATGCATATTCCTACGTTTTTTTAGGACGCTCATTACTATTTTGTTGTAGATATTGTTATATTTGTGAATGAGCTACTTAGATCTTTTTATTTACATATATTTTGTTCTTTTTCTTGTTTTGGTTTTTGTAACTTATACCGGGTGGACCATTTTAACCTTTAATAGGAAATAACTCGGCCGGTCAGCGAAAAAATAAAAAAAGTTGTAGGTATACAGAAGTTGTTGGGCAAGGAGGGGGAAGTACGACCGCAACCTTAAATTTGACCTCGACGTTGACCTTGAGGGTTATTTGAAGGTCAAACCAACTTTTTCAAATGGAAACAACTATTTTTGACCCCGATTTGAAAAGAGCGGGAAATTTTACGTCCAAAATGGTACTTGTCAAAAAGGTCATGGCAAGGTCGAAGGAAGGTCAAATTTTCGAAAATTGTTAAATAACGAGGGCCAGCTCGTGATAGAGGTTGGAAACAGTAATTTTTTTCGGTTTTTAAGGTTATTTCAAGGTCAAAGTGATTTGTCAAGCGTGGAACCCTACTTTTGACCTCTGATTTGAAATGTTTAACGCCAAGGTCATTGGTATCAGGAAGTGACCTTATTCGACCCTGACAACTTTAATCAGAAATTTTGAGGCACTGAAACCAAATTGCCAAATTTGGTTTCAGTGCCTCAAAATACATAGGAAATGATGGGTTTGCTTGCAAAGACAGAACTTTTTTTGTAGACCTGTGTTATTTAACAATGTATCATCACCATTGAAATACTACGTTGCAGTTGACGTGCATTTCGCTAACCATGTTTGCATAATTAGCAGATTATATGAACTAAATTCTACCATACTTGGCTACTCTGTTTATATTAAAGTATGTCATAGAAATATCGGAGAGTGGAATTGATGTTTTCTACGTGAAATACTAGTAAAACAAATTTATATCCATTATTTATAAGAGAGTCTTAATGCTCCAACTTATTTCGATCTTTGCTCGAGTCGGAAGACTTACGATATAAATCCGTGAGAGTCGGTATCTTGGGTTACACGGAATTTCTGGCTCACCATCTCAGCTTTACAAAGTACTTTGAAGTTAAAATGAACATCAAAACTAAACATTTAGTTCGCTACTTCGTCTCTCCCATTTTAACTACTTTATATTATAATATCCATTAAAAGCGTATTTTACTAAAAAACGTATCCTTTAAGGACATTTTGAAGATAAGAAAGATAATAATAATAATATATAATTATGAATTAATTTGTAAAGAATAAATAAAAATGTAAATCTGAGCCGTGTGCATTATTAGTGTAATGCTCGAAAGTAACTAGTAGCCTTTCGAAGGTTGCCATAATTTATTATGAATTATATCACACTATTTAACATATTATACATATACACGGTGGAGACTTTAACTGGAATATATTCGCTAGCGAGGTGGTGAATGATTTTTCAAAAAATTCCCGAGACACGTCAACTTTTAAATGTATTTACCTACATTTTGCAAGTAATGTGAAAAATATAGCCCTTCAGGGGTGGCTGAAACCACCCTCGAAATGATTTTTTCAAATGCAACCCTATGGCTTGTGACCCCTCATTGTAAAGCTGGTGGAAAGAGGAATCTAATGCACTGATCAAATTTTAATTTTTAGTATGTTTGTAGGGTTGCATACAATTAAAACGTAATTTTATAGTTTAATTTATTTTTAACGCAACAAATTCGTACTCAAAATGTGTGTTGTTTAGTTTTGGAATGTAAACCTTACTTTTCATATGTCCTCACAAAAAAATTCCAAGCAATTTTTTGCCACAACTGATATTTGTTATTTTTTGCTAGTGTTTTTACACGGCCGCAAAGAGTAATTTAGTTTGTATGCTGTATTCAGAGTTTGAAACGAAGTGTTATTTTAAATTGGTGAAAATGTCTTATTTAACTGAATCACTAAAAATCGAAATTTTGATGATGATTGGATATGGTGATAGGGCGCGAACTCAATGCGAAGTTGTTCGCTTGTTTCGAGAAACGCATCCTGACTTGCCACCACTAAATCAAGGTACCATTAGTAAAATTGAGGCACAATATCGAGAGATGGGTCATGTCAGGAAAGTACCGAGTAAGAGGCAGGCTGTTGTTGATGACGACACGAAGTTGAATTTGTTGCTTGCTCTAGAAGAAAATCCAATCACTCCAGCCCGTCAACTGGCCCGTGAGAGTAATCTTAATCACAAAACAGTTTTAAAAATACTTAAATATGAGAAAAAACGCCCATATAAAATGCAAGCTGTTCAAGAGCTACTTGAAGATGATCCAGATCGACGAGTGGAATTTTGCGATTTATTGATGACTTGTATTGATCAAAACCAGTTATCTTTAGAGTGGATAGTTTTCTCTGACGAGGCTACTTTTCCATTAAATGGGCACGTAAATCGCCAAAATTGTCGTTACTGGGCTGAAGAGAACCCCCATTGGATGAGGAAACTTCATACTCAGCGCCCACAGAAAACTAATGTGTGGGCTGGAATAATACAAGATAGAATTGTAGGATCATTTTTCTTTGATGACACTCTTATGGAGCAAATACTTGCGTTTACTCCAGCACGAACTAATGCCAGTGCTATGTCATTTATATCCAAACCCCTTAAACCCTAACTTGACCGACGAGAGGTTATGGTTTCAGCAAGATGGGGCCCCACCACACTATGCTGCCATTGTTCGTCAGTATCTGGACAGAATTTTTCCCGGTAGGTGGATTGGGAGGCGAGGTAATATTGAGTGGCCAGCAAGATCTCCAGATCTTACACCACTGGATTTCTTTTTGTGGGGACATCTTAAAAGTAGGGTTTACATTCAGAAACCCAACAACATAGCAGATCTGCAGGAAAGGATAAGAGAGGAAATCGGAAAAATAACACCGCAAATGTTGCATAATGTAAGGGACGAAACCTACCACAGACTGGGATGCTGCCAACAAGTGAATGGTGCACATTTTGAACAATTGTTACGTTGAAAATAAATTTAATTTTTAAATTGTTTTAATTGTATGCAACCCTACAAACCTACTAAAAATTAAAATTTGATCAGTGCGTTGGATTCCTCTTCCCACCAGCTTTACAATGAGGGTCACAAGCCATAGGGTTGCATTTGAAAAAATCATGTCGAGGGTGGTTTCAGCCACCCCTGAAGGGCTATATTTTTCATATTACTTGTAAAATGTAGGTAAATACATTTAAAAGTTGACGTGTCTCGGGAATTTTTTGAAAAATCATTCACCACCCCCGCTAGCGAATATATTCCAGTTAAAGTCTCCACCGTGTATAACGGAGGCTGCTTGGTCATTACGGGACTACTGCAATAAGTACGAATTGAAGTCACCCCTATCACATGCTACGCGAGTTGTCTATGTGTTGCGTTGCAGTATGCCTTTACTTTAACAATATACAAACCTAGAATGTATAGCTAAATTTCTGCAAAAATATGATATTGCCTTATTAATAGTTGACAAAAAATAATTGCCTGGTTTTGGTAAACAACTTGCTTTCTATACAAAAGTATAAAAAGAATTAGAAAAAAACGAAGGACATTGACTAAGATGGGTAAACAAGTACATACAAAGTTCATAAACAAATACAAAAAAAAAAACGAGAGACCTTTATAAACACAATAGGCGATGTACGTAAAATATCTACCTACTCATACATTTCTCATCGAAACCATAAAAAATGGAACTAAAAGAATTTGAAATAAGTTAGAGATCTATTTTTAGAGATTCGTTTTTATTTACAACATATATTTTTTTGAATAGATACAGTGTCCAATAAGTCATTTACATAAGATATACGATTCAATATAGGAGCATATCTAATTTAGCATAATATTATTGTTGGAGGAGAATTGAAACCCTCGGCGTATAAACAAATTCACACTTGAATAGTTTTTCACTTAACGTCGAATCGGCTTTTTGAATTCAACGCGCGTTTCGCCAACCATATTGGCAACATCAGGAGATGATTGGAACTAAAGTTAAATCTAATTATCTATTTTATTTAAACTAAAGTTCCCGTTGTGGTTCACTGACCCGTGAAAGTTGCATTTCGGTGAACCGTAACGTTTATCCTTATTTATTAACCAGAACAGTAAAATTTTAACCTTATAAAGAATTAACAGAACAGACTGGCATCGGCCCATTATCTATTATATTTCAATATTATATTTAATAATTTCTATGCCTTAAAGTGGATCTAACTGTCTACTGTGTGTTTCATTTCTTATTAATCTTTGGCCACTAATGTCCATCCTATGATTACACAGACACGCAAAATAAAAAAAGTAGTGAGTTCATCAAGCGTGACACCACATTTCCACATTTTTTTGCCGCTGAAACAGAATCTGAACTTAGTTTAGTTCCAGCATGTCAGTATTTTTCGCTGAAACAAAATCGGAAAACATAAAAACCATAAATCACCACAACAGAAAATTAACTGTTATGAGCAAAGAACAGTATAACACAGTGTAAAAACAAGCTTGGAGTCATAGTATTGGAAAATCTATCAGTAACAAAGCTTGATTCGAAAAGTCTCGTCGTTTTCTAGCCTCGTGATATTTTTCACAATAATCACGTAACCAGAAGGACTCTTAATAGCAGTAAACCAGAATCAAATAACCAAATGACCTGGGAGACTGTTGACAACAGACAGGTGAAGCCTAATTGCTACATAACCACATTCGGTAACCTGGAAAGAAGAATACAAAAATACTAAAATGGTTTTAGGCACAATAAAATATAAAGAGGTGCGCAAAATTTGTGGTGATCTCAAGATTCTCACTATGATTTTGGGTCAGCACTCTGAAAATAAGATGTTCCAATGCATTCTACATTTATTGGATAGCAGAGACGTGATAACCATTATATCAAAGTAGATTGGCCTGCCAGAAAAACAGTAAAACCTGGATCAAATAATATCATCGCGGAGCCATTAGTATAACAAGTCCTCCTCCCTTTTCTTCAGATCAAACTTGGCTTGATGAAACAGTATGTTAAAGCATTGGATTAGGAGGGTGAATGGTTTACGTACTTGAAAACTAAATTTCCAGAAATATCTGACGCTAATTTGCAAGAAGGAATATTTCACGGTCCTCAACACTGTACGGTTTTGAAAAAAAATGATGTATTAGTGGCTACAACGAATAATGAAGAAAAGTTAGCGTGGCTTAGCATTAGGAGGATGATGCATTACAAGCTACACTTTCTCCATTTGCATTTAGACTACTTCCCAGAAAATCTTGGAGATTAGAGGGAAGAGCAAGGAGAAAGATTTTGTCAAGATATCGAGGTAATGGAACGACGACAACAAGGTAGATGAAATGTAAATATGATGGCAGACTTCTGTTGGAGGTTCAAGAGAGAATATCCGAAGAAGCGAAAGCGAAACCCGCTTCTCAGATCATTTGAAGATAAGAGGGTGAGAAAACACAGACGATCAAGAGATATACGATCATCATTGACCAAATCGAACATTAGGTGTGCACTATTGTCCTCTAGGTTATGTGGTAATTAGGCTTCACCTGTCTGTTGTTGACAGTCTTCCAGGTTATGTGGTTATTAGATTCTGGTTAACTACTATTAAGAGACCTTCCGGTTACGTAGTTATTGTGACAAATATCGCGATGCTATAAAACGACGAGATTTTCCGAATCAAGCTTTGTTATTGATATATTTCCAAATTGGATTCTTCCCATCTTGCTTTCTTTGCTCATAGCAGTTACTCATATTTAGTTTCATTAACACAAAAATGTTATAGAATGATACATTTTATCATTCATTGAGCTCAACATTCTTACATTCATAGCGATTTCTACTAATTTATGGCTTTTATAAGGTGTTTTTGGATTTTAGCGAAAAATTCTGACGTGCTGGACCTAAACTAAGTTCAGATTCGGTTTTAGCGGCAAAAAATACACGGAAATGTGATGCCATACTTGATGGGCACTTGATGTATTTTTTTTATGGTCCTGTGCTTATTGTCAAAAGAATCCTGGGCGACACAAGATATTTCTGCTTTACCTAATTTTAGGTGAACTAAAAATTTCGAAAACCAAAATAATAACCTCGAACAATTTTAAAAAATAAAGTTGTGTTGCACATACAGAGTAAGTCAGAAAGAATGTGCAAACACTAAACTGAAGATACTAGACACCAAAATATTATGATTGAGCTCAACTTCCCTTACACCAATGTTTTTTTTTAAGAGATACAGCGTGTTCGAAGTTTAAATTTTATTATGAACTTTCTCAATAATTGAGAAAGTTTTGATAGTATAAATCTGAAAATTGGTAATTGTATGTTTTTTACTATGAGAATTACATGAAATTTTCATATCATTAAATTATTAGAATATTATTTGTACAAAAGGACTAACTAGTAATCAGAAAATGCCACGACAATAATTTTTCTAACAGCTCACTATTAGAATCTCTACAATCACTTAGGCAAAAAAATATTTTCCCCCAAAAAGTAACCATGGTACTCCGAAATCTATCACAGTGGACGAAGATGGAATTTTAATTCGTGTTTCGGAAAATCCGGGTCTGAGTACTTGTCGGTTAACGGCGACATCGGGGATAAGCCAATCGTCCATTTGTAAAATTTAAAAAAAAGAAATGCTCCATCCATGTCATTATGCTTCTGTTCAAGATTTACCAGGTCGCCTACAATTTGCTCAGTATCCATAAAATATACAAACCGAAAACCCAGATTTTCTTAATAAGATTTAGTTTACCGATGAGGCGACATTTACAAGACGGGGAGTTTTTAATTGGAGGAACAATCAATTGTTAGAATTCACATCCTTTAAAAGAAAGACATTTTCAACGTGAGTTTAAGGTAAACATTTGCTGTGGTGTAATTTCTAATTTTGTCATTGGACCTTTGAATTGCCACCCAATCTACCTAACTGGACCTTGGTATTTAAACTTCAACATCATTTAAACAAACTCTTAGAAGATGTACCACTCGCATTAAGAGAAAATGTGGTTTATGCACGTCGCGTCGGAGCGCCACCACAATTTACCTTGCCAATACGCCAATATTTGCATGCTCATTTTCGTCATTGGTGGATTGGCCGTAGAAGTGAGTTTTTTTCTCACTTTTTTTTATTTGGGATTAAATAGCACCCCATTTCACTACTTCCCTTCATCTCAAGTTCCAAAGTTTTTTTTTTTCATTTTTTATGACCTCAACTATATATTCCAGCCGGCCGTTGCCTGCTATTAATTTTTTCATCTCAAAAAAGGTAACGGCCCCAGCCTATAAGGTGTTTTTGGATTTTAGCGAAAAATTCTGACGTGCTGGACCTAAACTAAGTTCATATTCGGTTTTAGCGGCAAAAAATACACGGAAATGTGGTGTCATAGTTGATGGGCACTTGATGTATTTTTTTTATGGGCCGAAAGATTTAGTTTACCGATAAGGCGACATTTACAAGACGGGGTTTGTTTTGCCACCGAGAAGTCTAAACTGAAACCCTCTGGACTTCTCTGTATGGCCAAACTTTAAAGATTTAGGAAGAAGTTAATTCTCTTCAAGAGTTGCGGCAGAGAATACAACAAGCCGCGAATACATTTAAAAATAATAGAAATATTTTGTTTAACATTCAGACATTTAAGAAGGTGTATTTTAAAATGTATTGAGGTAGGTGGTGGACACTTCCTACATTTGATTTGAATTTTGTCATTATCACTATTACCAAAAATTGTTATTTTTATTTACTGTTGCTTTGGTTGCGTCTATATATAAAAAATCATAACAATATACATTGAACCTTTTAAATGCAAATAACTTAAAAACCGATAAATTTAGACGACCTAAGCAAGAGAACCTTTTCTCTGTGGAATTGAGCATTCTTTTAGATTCTTTAGAATGTTTTGATTTACTTAAATAATACGGCGAAACTAGTGAATCCCTTTAGAATCAACGTCAAAATAAGCCTAAAATTCGTAATTCTTAAACCAAAAAACATAAAACTACCAATTTTCAGATTTATACTATCGAAACTTTCTTAACCATTGAATTATTATTACCACTATTGAACATGCTGTATCTCTTAAACCAGCGACATTGGTATAAGACATGTTGAGCTCAATCATAATGTTTTGATGTCTAGTATCTCCAGTTTAGTGTTGACCCATTCTTTCTAACTCATATATTAAAATACCTTTGACGAGAATTATCACAAGATTCCCCCTTTCCATTTATAAAATTGCCATAGCAACGCCCTGTGTGTGATGCATCAATTGACGCATGTCACTTTTACATCGGAAAATAGTAAAAGTAGAACGATTTCAACTGGTTTTTGAGCGGTGTCAATATCTTGCTCCGTTCAACAGTTAGAGTGGGGAATGAGGTGTACTTTTAACGACCGCATTGTATTTGTATGCTATTCGCGTGAAATTACGGACACATAATGGATTCTTCATTACATTAGGATATTTTATTCAAGCGCTCTCGGCTACTATACCAGAATCGATCGAGCTTACAGTGGAAGCTGCATAGAGTATCGGACATACCCGTTGGGACACTCAAATCCGCTTTTATCCCCCCAAAGCCAATGTGTACATAGACGCTCGGAATTGGAGGCCTGATCAAACGGACAATGGAAAGGAAAAGTAGTCGGATTTTTATTTTCTGACGCTTTCACAGCAACATTCAGTGAGGTGGTTTATTGTGGCTCGAGTGGCAACTTACGGGTACCAAATCCGGTTTTATGTTGTATCTATTCTATTGGGTGGTCATGATTATACGTCGGGAAAACGTATTTCGTGTTAGGACGGCTTTAGCGCTTGATATTATATTCTGAGAATCATGCATGTAATATTTATGGTATTTATGGTATGATACATGATCAGGAAATCCTATAGAAATAAGAGAATCCCAATCGTCACTTACAACCTGTAGAAAGACACTCCAAAGTAGTTAATGCCTGTATGGATTCGCTAGTATGACTAGCGGAAGACAACGCGTCGCTTAGAAATAGATCAAATAACACCAGGGTCACGAAGGGAAGGAAAGAGCGGACTTTCTTGTAAAGAAAGAGGTAGAAGTTCCGTTGATAGGGCCGGAACTTGCCTATGGTTTGGACTAAGAGTGTTTTAGGGAGGAAAGAGGGTGACTATCCTCGAATAATTTCGCCACAATAAAGTTAGCGGTTATTCGAAAGCTTATGTTAAAAGATTGGCATACCCGGTATCTCGAATTTGCAAGTAATGCTTGAAAGAAGTGAGACAGAGAAAAGATATATTGTAAGTGGTGGTGTACCAGATGTTAAGTCTTCCTCTCATCATTGGAACAACTGCTTCTCTGAGATTTCGAGGAAACTGGAATATAGACAAAAATGAACTAGGCTCAGTTATACCATTAGAAAAGGTGTCAATTTTTGCGTGATTAGATATTTTTGTTATGATTTTTACGGTTTTAAATTGATGTCATATGACCGGAATCCAAAAAAACGGAAAGATCAAATGATACATAAACATACACCTTTTCTTGTCAGATAACAAATTTCATTTTTCTATGGCTTATGGTTTTTTGCGGAATACGCCGTGTGAAATGTCGAGATTCACCTGTATATTGATAAATATTAAAAATGAAACATTTTTTATGGGGTATATAATTAACACAAGTGTTTTTTTAGAGACTTAGAACTAGGTATAAAGTAATTTTATTCATGATCACTAGTACCCTCCCTATTTGGGATGAAGGTGAAAATTCATCATCTGATTCCTAATTCGATGGGGAAATGGGTTTTCATTTCTATACCTAACTGAAAACGAAGTCAAATTATTAGAGCAAATAGTATTTTTTAAAGACTGTACCAGTTAAATATAAAATACCGTATATATATATATATATATATATATATATATATATATATATTTAATATACACATATACATATTTAAAAAAAAAACATACTTCCTACAGGCCTGCTTTCAAAAAAATCAACTTTATTATAACTTTAATTTTAAGAAACAGTTTCTCTTATAACTCTTAATTATTTTAATCTAAGGTCTGGTAGTTTTAGTCCCGGTTAAGGCGGATTAATTTAACTGACGATTAGACGTAAAGTGTTTTCTACACTTTCTGTATACATTTTAAGTCTTATTGTCTGGTTAGTTAATCGGCTTTATCCGGGAGTAAACGTACCGGCCCTAAGTGTATTCTAATTTCCAGCAACTGTAAAGTTCCGCTGTTATTAATTTTAACATTTCACGGAATCAGTAATTCGTATTTTACGCTCTGTTTTGGTTTGGCACTAACTTACTTGAAGCCTTACTTGAAGCTTGTGCCACACACCAAACCAACAGAGAAGAACAGTGAGGCTATTCACAGGGCTTTGCCCACTCATACAACATCCTACCAGAATTGAGGTGAAAGGTAATCTCAATTTTATGAGGAGTGAGAGGAGAAAGAACCCCTTTTTTTCTAGATGTATACTAGATATATGCGGGATTATTTTACATACAAGATATGTGAAAAACATTTCCGGTTTTTGCAGAAGTGCTATGCACTATAAATATTCAAATAGAATATGGTCCGTGGATATGGAATATTATATATACGTGGATACACACTTTCATTTCCACGTGGTCCTTTTATAACTAAAATTATTTTCTACACATTTTTATATTTGAGCTAGACACTAATGTAGATAATGTTAATGGATTACGTTACGAGTATAAATAGCTTGCAAAAGAGTTGTTTTCTTGTAGATATGTGTTAATACAGGTAACGTTTTTTAAACCATTCAATCATATATAATTTAGTTTATAGCCAAAACTATAAAGATTTCCATGATGTAAGAAAAAATATGGAATGCCATTTTAAAAATTTTGATGTGTAAATTAAGTAATGAGACTGGCAACGTAGCGCCCAACCTAGCAACACTGCAGTGACGGGACTTGGAAGGGCGGTAGGTTAACATGTAATGCACCTTCAGTACAAGTTTGAACTTGTTAGAGTCATTTGTTTCTTCTTTGTGACTGCTTTCTTAAACCGTTTTTTTTTGTGAGTTTTAAAATTGAGTGACATATTTTGAGTAACGGTGTGCTATCAGGTTTTACTTCAGACTTGGACACAGCGCAACGGATACTTTTGCAAAACTTCAACACATCTATGGAGACAGTGTTTTTTCAAGAGCCCAGGTTTTCGGTGGTTTATTTTCATTACATTCTCAGAAGGAAGAGAGTCGATTGAAAATGAACCACGCAGCGGAAGGCCTTCATCTTCAAGAACCGACGAAAATGTCGAGAGAATACGGGATCTTGTGCGTTCAGATCGTCGGTTGACGACAAGAATGATCGGGGAGGAGTTAAATTTGAATCACACCACTGTTCATCAGATTTTGACTAACGAATTGGGGATAAGAAATATCTACGCAAAAATGGTTCCAAAAAAACCTTTCGCAGGAACAAAAGGACATCAGGAGAGAGAGGTGTCTTGACTTTTTGGAATCGATTGAAAATGATCCCCATTTTATGGAACGTGTCATTACTGGTGATGAGATTTGGGTGTTTGATGACGACCCGGAAACCAAGCGCCAAAGCATGGAATGGCATACTTCAAGCTCTCCAAGACCCAAAACAGCAAGAATGAGTAAATCTAAGACCAAAGGCATGTTGAATTGCTTTTTTTATAGCGAGGGAATTGTCCACAAAGAGTTTGTGCCTCCACGCCAAACAGTAAATCAACACTTTTACAGAGAGGTTCTTAAAAAACTTCGAAAAAGGTCATGCGTGTGAGACCAAACATAAAGAACAGCTGGATGTTGCATCACGACAATGCGCCTTATCATAGTGAATTTTTAGACAGTAAAAACATTCCTGTGACTCGTCAGTCTCCTTATTGGCCTGACTTGAGTCCTTCTGACTTTTTTCTCTTCCCGAGATTGGAAAATCACCTCAAGGGACGTCATTTTGGGACCATAGAAAACATTCAAACGGCTGTAGCCGACCAGCTGGGGGCTATTCCAGTTCCAACTCATAGTTCCAGCACTGCTATGAGGAATTAAAGAAACCGTCTCCAGCTCTGTGTGGCTTCCCAAGGAAGTTATTTTGAAGGAGACAATACTGAATTGTAATTTGTAACGAAATTTTCATTAATTTCGTTACATCCTCTCACACCAGGTATGTATCAAACCTTAAAAGAGAATAAGGTAAGCTGCTATTTGAATCCGTTATCTCACTTACATTAGGAAGTGCTTCTAGGCTTAAATATCTATCTATGATTTGCCTTCGATACTTACTTTGGATTCTCTGCTTTGCGCAATCGCGATGACTTTAAAATATCGTTTCCGCACAGGGGATAGGTCAGTTTCGGTCGAGGTTTCGAGCCATATGGGTAAGCTGTTTGATTCAGATAGATAAATTCTTGAGTAATTATTAAATCTTCTGTTATTTGTTAATCCCTTTAGGATTGATACATTTCTATTGAGCGAACCGTAGTGGAATCACTAAATCTTGCTGTGCATACTAGTATGTTTCTGATTTCGTTAGGAATTTATATGTTTTTTCGAGCACGAGGTGCCGTATCTTAGGGAGAGTTGGGAGTAACCGACCTCTTAGTTTTATGCTCTATGAATAGAGATTTTGGGGTTTGTAATTTTTTAGGTACGACTTTTAACGGAGCCTAAAATATCCACCTGTGGAACGAGGAAGATAAGCTATAGATAGCCAATAAAGACAACGTGACTGCCACGGCCATTTTGTGTTTTCCGAGTCAGGAAAATCTGAGGGCATCCACGTGACCACTGGTTCTGGAAGTCAGGTAAGGCTTTTACTCTTTTTATTTTGGCTGCATGCCATATATTTGTTTAATTTGATAAGAGGAAGACTAAGCCTTGCCTGAACTTCTTTTAAAGAATTTTTTTGTTATCTATAGCGAGAAATCTCTTATTCCAGTAACAGGTTATCTTCTGGGGTTTTTTGTAATTAATTTTTTTTGGAATTCCACAGCTAGATTAGGTACTACTGTCACGGGCTCTCTCTGCGGAAATTTATATTTTTTTCTTATCTTGAATTCAATGGCTGCCTGAAATTGTACTGCTGTCCTGGACAGGGGTATAATTTGCGGTTCGAGATTCGACCTTAACTCACGTAGCTTGAGACGCATTATTGAAAATATTTTTTTGTCACTCGTTTAAGTAACATTTAGAAATGTAAGACCAGGACGGAATATACCGAGGGTCTCGGTGCATAATGTTTTTATTGGTTAACTTATATTTAGATGTATTGTTACCTTGCTCTATAGCCCACTTTTAGGCTAAATTTTATTATCATTTTTTGTACAGTTTGCAAAGAATTGGTAGTTTATTTAAGAATTTTATTGTAACCAACGTACCAAGTCTAGCTCCATTACTAGTTATATCTCAACTTTTTCATGAACATCTCTGAGCCACTGGAAATCTAAGAAGTCCTACCCGGAGTAGCTGTCAGGGAGATAACTGTGGACACACACCCCACTCCGAAGGCACCTGACCTCCAGGCTCGTGTAGCCCGACCAGTGCACTGTTGTCAATCTACTCAGGACCTTATACCTACTGTGTGTAACGTCCCGACTCCAGGTTACGGTGGGGTAACAATTTTCCACTTCTAACATTGGCCAGAAGAGTTTCTAATCAGTTATTGTACCAATTTAAGTTGAGCTAGTAATCACTTATAAAAATGTTTGCAATTGTTTGCATTTTATTGTAATATAGATCTTATTTTAATCTAGTGTATTGTCTGTCCTTTAGCTGGCGCCCAACCATTTTTACAGGTTACAGTTGTTTTATAACAAAAATCACGTACTCACGACTCCCCTGAGCTGGCTAGAGCTAAGTGCTGTAAGCTCTGGGGTTAGTCGCCAATCGAAACCCTCAGGGTTAGCCAATTGCAACATTATATTCGAATAAACAAAATTAAACAAATCAGTCTCATTAATTAATTTACACACCTCGTAACATCTATACAAATGCTAAATAAAATCATTTCATGTTACAATATTCAATTATCAATTCATAATTGATACAGTTAAAAACAGTAGCTTAGAGACATTCCAGTGTAGACTTTCTGTCACTCACTCGAAAACCTCGGTCAGAGTTGAGGTTAGGTCGAGCTCCGAAAGTGCAACGTAACTAAATAAACGTATTCGTAATGCAAGAGAACGCGCACGGCTTTGGTGGCAGCGAATGCAATTGGCGAAGTTACTGGCAGCGCTGTGTCGTCGGAAAGTTGTCTCAAGTAACTTTAGGAAGCCTCCGCTGCTTATTTAATTGATTATATCGCGGATATAAAGTTAGATTGCTCGGGGGGAATGAATTGAATGTAGACGGAAACTATCCGTCTTACTCCGAGTAAATAAAGCGGGATATAGGGAAAGAAATTTTGGGACCCTTCTCCAATCGGATTGAATTAATTTTCATGTTTTCAGGCGGCGTGCCAAAGAACGGATTTTCTTCTGAAATAACCAAGAACCAAACCTCAAATATGGCCTCTTATGAATAAATCTTAAGGATCAACGTTGCCCAGATAATTTTGGGTCACAAGGAAAAGAGTATTGGCAGCGAAGAGGAAAGGAGGGTGATTTTCCCGGCTCTTTTCGCCACTACAATCGAGACAACGTTTATTGAACAACATATGTTAAAATATTGGGTATATTCACTATGTTGAAGTTACAGGCAATTCTGGCAAGGAGTGAGAAATATTGGAAATTATGGTGTAACAGATGCTACTTTTCCTTTCACCTTTGGACCAACTGTCTTCTACGGCTGTAGTCACGTTATCTAAGACATTCGTTTGAAGTAGAAGTTCGCTTGCAGTGGAATAGGTAACTCATACCTGTCAATCCTAAATACCACACTACTGTAATAATGTGGAAGCAACAACCCTCTATGCGCAGAGCTTAAATCTTAACTGAACACTAGTTTACTACTACAGCATCAATAGTTCTTCGAGTCTTGTCCAATCGTCCTCTTTCTTGATTTACTTCAAAAAAATGTTCAGTGGATCAAAATTCCTGAAAGAAGGCTCGTTGGGTAGGCGGAACCGTCCTTTGCACTTGTGTGAATCGATAATCGTGAAATTCGTGAGAGAAGCTAGGTAAGCGCCTGCGAGGTAGGCCACCCAAACATGCCCTCGCTCGTAAAATTATTGGAAAAAGATGCCGTTTGTGTGGTCTGTCGCGTAGGTGCTAGTCCAGTCAAGGGTTCATGAGCCCAAGTCACAGTGAACATTTGTCGCGTCGTACCAAGCATCTCTCAACGATTCAACGACCCAACGAGTTGGAATTTTCTTTCAGGAATTTTCATCCACTCAAGAATTTTTGGAGGTAGTCAAAAAAAGGGGGTGATGGGACGCAAAAGAGGATTTGAAGGAGACTGGAAAGGAAGGAGACTGTTTACAACCCTTTAGGGCGGCAAATTTTTAAGGGGGTGAACCAAACGGCGGTGGTGAATGATCGATGTAGGTGTGTTTTGAAGGGGTGCTTGAATTGTCAAAGGGTAAAAGTGAGTTGTGGCACTCCACACCAATTTATTCGGTAACATTAGGATCAATGGATCCTCCCAACAAGGGGTCAAACCACGCAAAACCCTACGTAAATGCAAAGGGAGGGTCTGGAAATGGGTTGAAGAGATGAGAGAGCCATCAAACACACATAACTTATTGAGGAGCTCTTAATGTGTGTCGGTATCTGTATGTGTCTGAAATTGCCGTCAAAATCTTGTTAATTCAAATTTCGAAATGGGATTGTTTTTTGGGGTGTGGACAATGAACCGTCCGAGTCCGAGTCACGAGTCCGAGTCGAGACACAATGTAGTGACTTCGAGGAATTAAAAACAACCCTATAATTTATCGAAAATTAAAATGGCGCTAATCTAAAAAGTGTTACTATGAGAGCTGAATAAAGCCTGAGAAGATAAAAAAGGTGGTAATGAAAATGTTTTTATCTTTAAACAAAAATTAATTACGTTTTAGTACAGCTGTAGAATATTGGGGATATAGTAGGAATAAAAGGATAAGGAAACATCTTTTACGTAAAGGGTTTTTATGTAAATGAATAGAAAAAATATGAAGCAATTTCTTTAAGTAAACTCGTCTGTACACTTTTCCCTGACAACTTCAATATTTCCCTTCCCCAGGACTAGGTCCGCACGAAATACAGAACAATTTTAGCGTCTCTAATGTAATTTTTCTTCGGTCGGAAAACGCCGACTGAAATTATTACCATCGCTTCTGTTTGTTCTTCTTATTTATGAAATATTCAAGTCGGCAGCGGCAAAATCCACATCTAAAATGATGAATTTGGGGATTAAAACGGCGCATTCCTTTTTGCAGGTCTCAGGAGGTCCCCTGAGGCAGGTCGGCCACGCTACACAACTGAAAAGTTTATCTCCCAGTCTAAATTAAACTTCTCCCCACCCACTTCCTCCATTTAATGTTACAGGGTTCCATATATTAATAATGAACGTTATTACGTCTCCAGAAGATATTATTTGCGACGATGTCAGTTTAATAATTTATGTTTTCGAGGGACAAAGTACGAAATTAATTCTTCATTTGACTGAAGAGAAAGTTACTAACTTTTTTTCTCAATATCGCGGTTGTTTTGGAATTTCAATTTGTTTGATTTACAGTGTCCGCCATAAAAACACACTGTATATCTATTGCAGTACATTTTTATGATTCACAAAATTTTGCATTGAATGTTCCTTAAAAAAAATATCGACCATTTTTAATATATTCTTTGTTATCCAAAATCTCGAATTAGAAGTAATTCCACATTCACCCTATCAGACCTTGTTCCAAAAGATTTCTATTGGTTTTGGTCTGTATTAAACTCTGACGAAATGAGTTAAAAGTCAGATACGCCGTGGATACGATCTTCAACACTATAGAAGTGAATTTTTTTACCATTACCATTTCTATTACGTTCTCGTTTCTTCTCATAAAACTTCAATAAACCAATTTGCAAGAAAGAACTCTATTAGGATCATTTGCATTAGACTTGTGGGAGACAAATTTATCCCGAAATACTCATCAACCACCCAAGAATATAATATAATTCGACTTAAAAACTTTCTTCGGCTTACCGTGGCTTCCGCTCTCGTTGGAGAGCAACGTTATATTTTAAAATTAATTACTTCTGATGTAACTTTACAAGCCAATTAGAACATTTTGCCTTGATCTTGTTAGCTTACAAAGTTTTACATTCAGTTCAGTTCAATTAAGAATTTATGACTTACGTTTGTATGTGTCAGCAAAAAATTGTACAGCTGTAAACAAAAACCTTTCCGCTGTATTTTTTAAATCTGAATGATTAGTAGTGTACAATGTAATCGTGATATACGAGGTGTGGCAATAAAATAACGAGACTGTTGCAGCAAAACATTTTATTTTGAATTTATACATTTTTAGTTATTATCACCTTCAATATACATGTGAACCTTCTATCCATATAACGTTCCATACGAATTTTCCAGTTCGAACAGTGCTGGAAGTCTTCTTGTGAGAGCTACTTCTTGACGCGTGCCGCATTTTCTTTCACAGCTTCAACAGACTGAAATTTTGTTTTATGAGATTAAAGGATAAAAGTCACATGGTGCAAGGTCTGGTGAATAAGGGGGATGGTCCAACACTGTTATGTTGTACTTGAGTAGAAACGTCTTAACAGACAATGCAGAAAAAGCCGGCGCGTTGTCTTGATGGAGCCCATGACTTGTTCTTCCACAATTCGGGTCGTTTTTTTCTTAGTCTTCCACGGAGTTGAGCAAGAACCTCAAGGTAGTAATGTTGATTAATACTTTGACCTTCTGGAACCCAGTGAAGGCACACAATCACATGAATATAAAAAAAATCATGATCACTTTGAATCTTGATTATCTCATTCGAAATTTTTTAGCTCTCGGTGAAATTGGGCCCTTCCAATGCATGGATTGGCGCTTAGTTTTAGGAAGTGAACACCCAAGATTCGCCACTTTTCGCGAGCTTCTTTTTGTTCAATCGTGGGAATTTTAGGCACCATTTTCTCACACTTTTTGCATGTTAAAATTCTTATATAAAATTTGCCTTACGCATTCTTTTTCAATTCCTACCGACTTTCTCAATATTTTCATCCATTTTTGATGTGGAAGGGCGACCTTGGCATGAATCGTCTTTAACGCCTTCTGGGCCATCTCGGAAACGCCTAAACTACTCAAAAACTCTCGCGCGTAATAAACATTCTTTTCCATACACTCCTTTTAATAACAATTAAGTTTCAGTAGCCCTTTTTCCAAGTTTCATATGAAATTTCACGACGATTCTTTGCTCTATTATTACAGTTATCATGTGTCCGGCAAAAAAAAATAGTTCCTACAGCTGTCTAGTCTGAAGAAGCTACACAGCTGTCGGTCGTTCTCATTGGCGTATAAACATCAGTCTCGTTATTTTATAGCCACACCTCGTATATTTAAAAAATGCATTGCAACTTCCACATCTAAGTTTCGCACTTCTCTAGTACGACTATGTCGCACCTCCTGCTTGTTCTTTCCTCTCGAATCAACAATGTGAAGATTTTCATTGTCTCGTCTATGGCAATTTCATTCTCACTTTTAAACGTTATGCCATCGTTATTGCAAGCCGATGTATGTATAACGTAAACAGTTTTATAACTATCACAATATTTACATATGTATTCATTTCCGAACAACTCCTAACCATAAAACAAGGGTCGTCCACTATTAATTTTTACGAGCTTGTTCTCCATTGTTCACAAGCTGTACCAATCTATTGTGTCCGCGACATGAGCTTCATCAATTTCACCTGATAAATCCTTTCGCCTCGAATTATATCACTGTCTGTCGTTCTGTCGACGCTCTCATTCAAATTACTGGCCACGGATTTCCCACTGTCCAAACAGGCGTTGGGGTTGAGAATCCATAAAAAGTTGACGTCAAAATAAGGTATTAAAAATTTTGACTGGAATTGATGAGGACATAGGCGCCGACATTAAAAAATATACAGGAGATATTTTCAAAATTAATACTAATAAGTAATAAACGATGACAGTACACATAATAAAGATATTTTTTTCTAATGGATGCCTATTATTATAGATATTTTATTTACTGAACATAGACTTTTCTTACAATAAAGATGTTATACACGTTAGTTGACTTGTTTTTATGTTTTTACATTATGTATTATGTAAATTCATTTTAATGTATTAAACTGTGTTACAAGATATCCTAATTAAACAAAATAAAAAAAAATTTTTTTGGTGAGAAAATGCTAGAGGTTAAATATATCCGGAAAATTGATTGCCTGAAAAAACGTTTTTACAGAAAAACAAAAAAAATTAAAATATTTCGGAAAAATTAAACTCTTGTCATAAAGTAGAACAAAGCTGTTTAATCATTAATTTGGAAGATGTTAGATCAGAACACTCAGACCCAGACTGTGATGAATATGAAGATCAATAATGTTTAGGCTAAATCTAAATAAAGTTACTTTTATTTCGAATTGTCAGTTATTTTTATGTTTGTATATATTTGAAATTTTGTTTTATTTCTGTTGTTTACTTCTAATAGATTTCAGTTTTAATAGTGTAAATAAAATATTATATTAAATTATGTAAATAAAATATTATATTAAAGCATGTAGGGTGTCACATTAATAATGGGGCACATCAAAACTACAGATTTTTTAAGTAAAAATTTTGTGATTTAGCCAGACATAATTTAGTGCAGAAATTAATAGTAACCAAGATGCAGGGTGTTAAAATTATAATTAGGATTCGGGAAAATATGCTGTCACCCAGAGCCGGCATTATACAAGTCTATGATAATTAAAGTAAAAACTGTATTTTTAAGCGCACATTTCTTGTATTGTATCCCTGTATATCCACGCCACTCTCCGTGCATATGAATGTTATCCCGACCGAAGGCTTCGCGGAACCCAGGGCTCTGTAATACATTTTCTTCGTAAGACAGCGAGCTATTCCGATAGCGACCTGCCGATGGGATAATCGAGTCGACCGCCGCATTGGAAACAATTTTTTGTCGAGAGTGACTAACTCGTTCGTGTACTGTATTTACGTACCTATTTCCTGATTTTATATGGATTTCTGCAATAATAACGGTTGCATTACAATTTATGAATAGACTTAAAAAGATGATTGAAAATAACAAACATTTTACAAGAGACGGATCACATATTTTATGTATTTTGCAATCGTCGATATATGTTTCATGGTCGCCGAGAATGTAAAATATATAATATCCATAAAAAAATATACCTGGTACGGTTAGAAAAGAGAAATGATTTGATTTGTGCATAATGTTTTGCGCATGTAGCGTTGCGGGGAACGTGGTCGACAATATTTGGCTTTAGACGTTTTTTTTTTGCCAAATCTGTATCCGATTTTTCATTGCCTAGTAGCCATATATTTCGTAATATATATTTACAGAACACATATCAACGTGTCATGGGGCATATGAAAGAAGACATACGTAATAAATTTCTGTGGCTGACAATGGACGAAACAATAGATTTTGCGGTAATAAGGTCGTTAATACTCTCGATATTGATAGTTAATAAACGAGTTTTGAAAACAGTGGCTAAAAGTAGATAAATAGTGGTAACACATGTATTGTCCTCTGTAGATGTAAAAAATAATAATGTACTGATGTTTCTGACAACAAAAAACTGTTAGTAATACAAACAACTGTGCGGAATTCGTGAAAATAATGTGCCTGTAATAAAGAGGAAGACACAACTTCCTCTGTCCATGTGAACTATTTTAAATTTGCACCTTTAACTTCAGTAGATGTGGAACGACCATTTTTCACCTACAACTACATATATACGGGCCAAATCGGTCACATTTAACGAGGATAAATGCAGAAAGACTACTGATCGTGGCAACATATGCTCAAGCAACGAGGAGTCGGTATTTCTGAATGACATCAGCAATAGTGTACATACGTACATTATTAACACGTTTTTATTTTTTTTTTTGCAATTTTATTTATTAGCAGTACACGTTCGGAACCCTTAGCTATAATTTTGTTTTTACAATGCTTATCTGCTCAAGACAGTTTTGAAGGCAGCAGAAGGAAGAAAATCGAGGGCAGCTAGATTTTAAAATTTGTAACGATCTTTAGTGGCATTTTACCCAATCTAAATATTTACAAAAAAAATCAGCAGTTTAGCTCTGCTCATTATTAAAGGGACACCCTGTCTTTATTACCGAAATACATATAACCCTGTTATTTATCCTGTACCACATTACCGAAAATAAGTATTTCCTTGACTAATTTGATTTTTATTTAATTTCCTTTTTATTCCAATTTTTCCAATTTTCCAAGGTCATAAAAGGAAAACCCCCTTTTCTCCAATTTTTTCCCGATTTCATTTTCACAACTATTAAATCTTTAGGTGCACTCAATCTTACCTGCTTAGTCGAAACGTCACTGGGTAATACGAATCTTTCCATCACTGAATCGTTGAAATATCACTGACTTGGAAACGTTACCACTGCCGTATCTACCGTGAAACCTGACTTTACTAGCCTACACCGAGTTTATGAGCATTAAAATTTGCCGAAACGAATATTGAAAGTTGGGAGTGTGCTGCTGAAAGTTGGGAGTTGTAAAATCTTTACGGGTCTCGATATGAAGGTTTAAAGTTAACGGGAAAAGTGTTTACATTGTGTTTAACTACATGTTCATCGCCATTTACAGTGTCAGCCTACAAAGAAGAGAGGCTGTTATTAAAAAGCTTGAGAGTAGTTTTTATATCAATTACGATTTTAATCAAAATTTGATCAACATCAATCATTTTAGTGAGTAATACAATGAAAAGTGTCGGAAGCACATCATAACATCGTTATCTGTGACTTTAAAGGAAAATGCTGAACATGAAACACGTCAACTATTATTTATGAGATAATTCATCTTCCTGGATGGATTTGATAGAAAAATATGTCACAATGTTTGCAGCCTTGATGTTATCTTTTTACCAGATTTTTCCTAATTGAACCGTCCATTTTTGTATCAAGACATGAAGAGTACTGACAATACTTTTTCAGAACTATGAAAGAAAAACCGCAGCGCTTTGAAACGGTCGGGGTTTCTTTTGGGGTACTTTAAGGTTGAAAAGTTGCAGTTAACATCCTTAGTCTATCCATTATTTGCAAAGTTATGCCAAGTTATGCAAATATATCTAATTATACAATTTTTTACTTCTTTTTCAATCAACAATTTCATTTCGAAAATGTTTGTATTGAAAATAAACAATTACTACTACTCGTAAAGGATACTTTGTAGTTGTAGTCAAAACCCTACTTGAATTTTCTGTATGTTCAAAAATCTTCGTAAAGGACTCATTACAGGTCAAATTAAAGCGAATTAAATTATCTAAGAGAAAGGGTATCCCCCATAAGTATGGTGTAATGCCCCCCCTTTTTTTTATTTTCTTCGCATGATGAAAGTGTTTCTTAGGGCTAATTATGAAAGGTAGACCGAATTTTAGGTCCAAAAAATTTTCCTCTCAGCTAGGTATGGAAAAAAACCATGTTTTTTATGTTTTATTTTTTCTCTTGGTTTTTAACTGTCAAAAAAAATCTGAAAAAAATCATGAGTACAGAAAATATGATTAATTTTATGAAAAATTTTTTTCAAGCTTATTCAAGGTCATTATGACCTCTAAAAAAATTAATCAAACTTTAAAAATCCCAAATCTTTTAACCAAAAAAAGCTTTAGGCTCAAATTTTTAATATGTTATATTTTTAATTGTTTTTTTACTACCTCAAATTTTTTCAGATTTTTTTGAGTGGTGGGTCATGCCCAAAAGTGCGAAAAATTAATTTTTTGTCCGTGAAACGACTTAAAACGGCTTAAAATCATCATTTTATAGTGTCCTGATTTTTTCTTGCACTAAAAAGGACTCAAATGAGTTCAAACAATTAAAAAATATGTTCACTAAAAATAGTAAGAAAAAAAATTCCACTTAAATCGAAACTAGTAGTTTTTATCTTTTTTAATTGTTTGAAGTCATTTGAGGCCTTTTAGTGCAAGAAAAATATCAGGACACTATAAAATGATGATTTTAAGCCGTTTTAAGTCGTTTCACAGACAAAAAATTGATTTTTCGCACTTTTGGGCATGACCCACCACTCAAAAAAATCTTAAAAAAATTGAGGTAGTAAAAAACAGTTAAAAATATAACATATTAAAAATCTGAGCCTGAAGCTTTTGTTGGTTAAAAGATATGGGATTTTTAAAGTTTGAATAATTTTTTTAGAGGTCATAATGACCTTGAATGAGTGAAAAAATTTTTTTCATAAAATGAATCATATTTTAATTAATTAATCATAATTAAAAAATAAAGTGAACCCCAGCGAAAACAACATTTGTCTAAACAGTACAAGACTTATACGTGGTGGACTAATTGTAAAGTGCAATGACAATAACTCATTGTTAAAACTGAAAACTGAAGTAACTAATAAGTTTGGAGATAAATATGTTGCATCAGAGCCAAAAAAGTTTAATCCGCGCATGAAGATACTCCGTGTGGAGGATTATGATAAAGAAAATTTTATAGAAAATTTATTTCAAAATAATTTGGGATTAAAAAATGCGTCAGGTGACTTAAAAATTGTGACAGTAATTAAAAATCGTTACAATCATTCAGTGACTGTTGTTGAAGTTTCTCCTCTCCAGAGAAAATTAATTGCTTCCAAAGGTTTTCTGTACGTCGGCTGGCAGAAGTGTCAAGTAGAAGATCACCTAATGATTACTCGGTGTTTTCATTGTTCTCAATATGGCCATACACAAAATAAATGTAAAAAATGAAAAAAAATATATGTTCCTTGTGCAGCGGTAAACATAATAGGACTGAATGTACATCAGAAATTAAAAACTGTATAAATTGTATTATGCATAATCAACGCAACAGGAACAAACACGTACCGAGTGATCATGCTGTCACAGATCTTAGTAACTGTCAAGTTTATCAGTATAAAATAGAAGTTCTTAAGTCAAAAGTTAATTATGAATAAAAATAAACGAATCCAGTTTAAAGTAGGTCATTTAGATACTAGATCTGTTATATCGAGTTTATTAGATTTTTCAAATCTAGTTGTAACAAATAATTTTGATGTTATGATGGTGTCTGAAAGTTGGTTATCTGAGAACATTCCAAATGACGTTATAAATGTTGATGGCTATCAGTTGATACGTAGCGATCGTAGAACAGGCAGAGGTGGGGGTGTTGCAATATATATTAACAATAAATTTAGTTTTGAGTGTATCGAGAGAGAAAATCGAGCTGACATAGAACAGTTATGGATTAGTTTAAAATTAAATAATTCCAAATTAGCTATAGGGGTCGTATACCGACCACCCCAGGGCAATATAACGCAATTTGTAGAAGCCGTTGATAACATTCTTGCAAACATTGTGCCTCTATATGACAAAATTATATTATCGGGAGACGTAAACATTAACTTATTTAATCTAAACAACCAGTTGACAGCTTTGTTAGACTCTTATGGTTTTCGTCAGGTTATTGATCAACCTACCCGCGTTATACAGTATTCATCAACATTGTTAGATCCGATATACTTAAGCGAGGCTGATATTGTAATAAGTGCAGGGACCATAAACGCAGACCATATTTCTGATCACAGAGCAGTGTTTTGTAATTTGAATATACTGATCCCTAGATTGAAACAAAAAAATGTATACATACCGCAATTTTAAACATTTTAATAACGAGCAGTTCTTACAGGATTTAAATAATATACAGTGGCAAAATATTATTTATATTGATGATATATGTAGTAAAGTAGAATTTATGACATTAAACATTCTTAAATTATTTGATACTCACGCACCCGTTCGTACCGTTCGCATGAATAAACCTCCGGCACCTTGGTTGACTGACAACTTGAAAAGATTAATGAAAGAAAGGGATAAAGCATTTACAAAATTTAATCAAACAAAATCAAATGCAAATTGGAATTATTATAAAAACCTTAGAAATTCTGTTTCGGCAGCAATAAGGAGAGAAAAAGCTGCATACTTAAAATACTCTAAAGAAAGTGACGTTATTGAGTTGTGGAAAAGATTAAAAATTATGAATATACAAACAAAGCATAAGATTGAAATACCAGATAATCTGTTAGACCCGAATAACCTAAATAATTATTTTTTATCTGTTTATAACAAAAAAAACATCAGACAAAGAGATCCTAAACTTTTTATCTACATAATAAATATAACACAGATGTACAATTTTCTTTTGGATGGTTACAGTTGACGAAATTGAAAAACTAGTTGCACAAATTAAATCAAATGCGTCAGGCCATGACAACATTAGCCTGAAAATATTAACTCTTTGTATGCCAGTCATAAAATATTATGTTACGCACATTGTGAACTGCTGTATAGAACAAGGATTTTTTCCCACTCAATGGAAAATATC
The DNA here is from genome assembly GCA_029963805.1 of Aromia moschata. Taxonomy (NCBI): domain Eukaryota; kingdom Metazoa; phylum Arthropoda; class Insecta; order Coleoptera; family Cerambycidae; genus Aromia; species Aromia moschata. The sequence goes on along the minus strand of JAPWTK010000023.1, from coordinate 1,647,610 downwards.
TATTATATTACCACTGTCCAAAATAAGCAACCCAAATACCTTTAATGACTTAAGACCCATTAGTTTGCTTAGTGTATTAAGTAAAATCCTGGAAAAGGCGGTTTATAATCAAATTGCAGAACACTTTACAGCTTACAATCTGCTGCCAGAAAATCAGTCGGGATTTAGAAGTGGTCACAGTACAACCACAGCTCTGTTAAATATTTCGGACACCTTAACTAAGAGCCTTGACGAGAGACTAGCAAGCGTACTGGTTTTGTTAGATTTTTCAAAGGCTTTCGACTCAGTAGATCACGACTTACTGATTGCAAAATTACAATATTATGGCTTTGATAACATATCATTGTCATTTTTCAGTCATATTTAAAATCTCGGCAACAAATAGTACGCACTAGATTGGGTTTATCGTCTATAGAGTTAGTGAATTCAGGAGTACCGCAAGGTTCTATCCTAGGTCCATTTCTATTTTTAGTGTATACTTCAGATCTTTACAATGTTGTCAGGTTTTCGGAAATCCACAGTTACGCGGATGATACTCAATTAATTTATTCTAAATTTAACTGCACAGACTATGAATAGCTTCCAAAAGCATCAACGAAGACCTCAGCAAAATAGCAGAAAACTGCATTAAACACCAATTAAAATTATCCCAGCAAACAGCATTACTGTTATTTTGTCCTAAAAATGGCTATGACAATCTAAAGTCAAAATTAGACATTAAAATTGACAACAAAAAAATACCTTTTGTTGATACAGCAAAAAAACTTAGGTGTCATAATCGATACAGAACTAAAATTCAAAGAACATGTCAATTCATTAATTAAAAAAGGCTTACATATGTTTAAAAATACTATATGCGAATAAAACTATTTTAAACTATAAAACAAGAAAAAAACTGTGTGAAACAATTTTGTTGCCGATATTTTCTTATGCTGACATCATGTATTATTCCGGTTTAGACAGTGCCACTAAAACTTCTATCCAAAGGATACAGAATAGCTGTTGTAGGTTTATCAACAACCTGAGAAAATTTGATCATATCTCGGAAAAGTTTCGTCAACTGAATTGGTTAAATATGGTCAACAGTTATAAATACCATTTAGTTACTTTTGTACACCGTTTGCTAATAACCTCAACTCCTGGATACCTTAAGACTAAATTATTAACCAGAGACCAAGTTCACAGTCGAGATATTAGGCACAACTATACGCTCACTATATCAATATATTACACGTCAACATTTAAAAAGTCATTTTCCTACAATGCTGTACTTTTGTATAATTCTCTTGACAACGATTTAAAAAAATTAGGTATAAAAAGTTTCAAACATCATGTAAAAAAACTGTTACTACGAAATCAATAAGGGAATGTTAAGTAATCATTCTTTTTTTTTTTATATCAATATACACATTGTTTTTCTTATTTTTATATAATTTAATTCTATTCATACTTGTTTACACGCATTTCATAAATTTTATGTTTTATATTATCTTTTATTTCTTGTTATATATTTTTTGTTATTTATTTCTTGTTATATATTTAGATTTATATTATTATTTTTTGTCTTTATTTTTCTTTTTATTTAGTTGTAGGGGTTAAACAAATATGTTTTTGTTATTTATTTATTTTTTTTTCATCACATTTATATATTTAGCAAAAGTTTAAAAGGGTTAAGTGGAAGAGTGCAGCCTAGTCTGCAAACTTCGCCCGCAATGAAATGTACTCTCGTTTCATTAATAAAGACGTTTATTATTATTATTATTATTATTATATTTTCTGTACTCATAAATTTTTTCAGATTTTTTCGACAGTTAAAAACCGAGAAAAAAAATAAAACGTAAAAAACAGGGTTTTTCCCATACCTAGCTGAGAGGAAAATCTTTTTGGACCTAAAATTCGGTCTACCTTTCATAATTAGCCCTAAGAACCACTTTCATCATGCAAAGAAAATAAAAAAAAGGGGGGCATTTCACCACACTTATGGGGGGATACCCTTTATGATGAACATATCGAAAAAAATTTATAGAGGTCCGTGGACCTTTTAAAGGACGAGCAAAATTTTCGAAAAATTTCTTTCGATGGTTTTGTTATGGTTACTCAAAAACTGCTGATGCTAAAAAAAATTAAACTCAAGATTCAAAAACTAGAAACTTGGAGCTTTAATTATTTTTGCCTTTTGTTTTCCCTACTACCATTTTTCCCAAGTTACAGCTCTTTGAACATCACCTAAAATTTGGGATTTATTTTACATCACTTAATTTCTGCGCCTAGGGTATAATGATCATCAAAGACGACACCATACATACTAGATCTGAAACTTTTTATTGTAAAGCAGAGTCGCATTTATATTGTTTAAATAAAGACGTCGTAGGCTCCACATATGATATTAAAATTTTCATGTCTCCATACAACAATGGAGTTTTCATAAAAAAAAAAAACTGGAGGTGACACCATGGCTATAAATATAATATTTTTGACAAATCCATAGGACAATAAAAAAAGTTTATGAAGACAAATTGAGGTGTTTCCTCTAAACTCATTGATAAATGCATTACGAGATGTGGCTATTAAGCAACCGAACTGATGCTGCTACCAGCGCGCTGCTGTTGCGACAAGTTTGAACAGAACTGTGTCTGGTGATACTTTCCCCACCCTGAGCTCGCTGGACAAGTCAGTGGGTTGCTCAGTTGAATTGTAGCAGTCGTTCGAATTAAGCTACGCACCAGTGACGCGCCGAAAAAATGTTAAGTGTTCAGATGGAGCAACGGGTTAACCTCAAGTTTCTTGTTAAACTGGAGAAAACTTTTACAGAAGCTTATGCAATGTTAAAAGAACTGTACGGAAATGAATGTTTTTCCCACATACAAGTTTTTGAAAATTGTTTTAACGGTTTAAAGAGGGACGTGAAACGACCAAAGGCGATCCGGGCCCCGGACAGCCCTCAACATCAAAAACGGACGAAAACATCTTGGTAAATTAATCCGCGAAGATTGTCGTCTAAGCATCCGAGGGCTTGCTGGAATAACAGGAATCGACAAAGAATGTGTTCGCCAGATTTTACATGAATCGTTCAACATGCGCAAAGTTTGCGCAAAAATGGTGCCAAACTCCTCACTCCCGAGCAAAAGGAATTAAGAATGAACATTTGCGCTGACTTTGACACTGATCCATGTTTGTGAGACACGATGATTACTTGTGATGATAAGATTCGAAAGTGTGGAAGCGGTTAAAGCAAAAACGATGGAGGTTCTGAACCAGCTGACAGAAGCGAATTTCCAGCACTGCTTTGAACAATGGAAAAGTCGTATTGCTACTCTAATTGGTAACGAATAAAAAGTGTTATGACAGCAGTTCGATTATTTAATAGCCACACCTCGTATGCTTTTTTTTCGAGACTTTTGGAATATACCGTACCTCTACACACCTTTGAATATCGAATTAATATTTACCAATTCCCTTCATTAAGTTTTAATTGGAGCGAGGACTAGACAATGAAAACTAATCTTTTCTCGAAAGTGCTAATAGATCCGAAGAGCCATAAAGTCTCCGGCATTTACTGGAGGCTAGGATTACTCTGCACTCCGCCTAATCTCTTCAAGGATTAATAATGCACTTTCTCTATTACATAGCGGCACTTAAGCTCCTAGTAAGGATTAATAAAAGCAGTTCAGCTCGTTTGCTTCACTAACTAGCTGCAATGAGTTGAGAAGTATCTTGTATCATGACGACGTTGTAAGGCCAAAGGTAAAATGTTATATAACTGCGGAAAAATCTCAGCAGATGCACCGAAACTTCATAAAAGTCATCGTATATTCTGTTACTACTAAGTAACTTCAGTGGTTGGTGAAATTATTAATGTGTTAAACATAATCACCAATTAAAAACTAAATGTAAGTTTAACAGTACTTGTAAGTGCACAGTATCATGTTCTATCTGAAGCCATGAAAAATCCGTACTGATGTTATTTTTTTTAGGATAATTCAGATATATTTTTTTTAATATTTCCGATATCAAGATAATTGAAGATATATATTTCTTAGGTTCAGTTTAAATTTATGGCAATTGATATAACGTGCCTTCAACAGAATATGGTCTCAAAGTAGGCGTTATAAATTCAAACTTTTCTTTGATATAATAAGCCTTAAAATAGTTGTTTCGGCCATAGTCTCTGGAAGACTGTTAGTTTTAAACAGTTTCCTGCTGTGGCTGTGACTGTCGACTACAACACGTCTCATTGGTCATATTATTCAACTGTTTAGGGAAGTGTGGAATAAAAGAAAGGTAGTGGTCGTCCTGCAATATGAACGGTGGAGCTACTTCCAGCTCTACCCACACCAATGTGGGAGCATTTTCCATAACTTTTTCTTCAGAAAAGATCATTCAAATCCGTATCTTTTTGAATGTATTTCGAAGATACCATACTGTGGCGAAAACACCAGTAGGATGCATTATCGGCCGGCCAAGCGTACAGCAGAACTCACCGACAAACGTTATTTATGGGTATGTATTGTAACAAAACGTTACATTACATACATACATACATCCATACATACATCGTCTGTTGGCACCTGCTACACTGCTTTACAAAAGAATTTGCAATTGTTTCTGCACCGTTTAAAGAGTCTTAGAAATTAGAGAAATCGATTACCGTCATAGAGCATAGTTTTGTTAAGGCAAAAAAAAATTAAAATAGAGATAATGAAAGAAGAAAAGTTGCAGACTCAGACTAACAGATTAAAGACAAACAATTAACCATTACACCAAATTGCCTATAGCATAAGCTGTCAATAAATTTTTACACATCAGCAAAAAAATTGGCTGAGACATACGGTTTTTTTTTCATAGCTAAGTTGGGAACACATTTATTTGAACGCTTGTTATCAAGAGTGATTGGTCATCTGATTCAGAATTTTCTGAATTCAGGACAAAAACGAACTTAGTTAAAAGCGCATCTACTTCTCTATGATATTTATTTGTCGTATCCCGCGTTTTAGGTTAAACCCGTCTCATTTATTAAGTTAATTGCTATTTTGGGACTTCATAATGGATATGATGTGCCTTTACCACCTTTTAATTAATGATATTCTCTAGGGTGCCTAGTTTAACTTGTCAGAATATTGTGCAGAATGGAAAGCATGACAGGAATTAAGTGGACCTAGGAAATTGAGAATCAGTAATAGGGAATAGGTTTAGTAAAATAATTTTTATAATTGTATATAACTATAAGTCTGGATGCATTTATGAAGTAATGGTAATATTGCACAATAAATTGAAGATACTGAAAAGCTTTTTGTCGTTTATATTAAGCATAAGGATATAAATGAACAAATGAGGCACATGTTCGTAATAAAAGCTTTTTCTCCTTAATCATAAGCGTGTTTATGAATTTTTTTCTAATCTTTTCTGTTTTCTTATTACTCATTCTCTTTCAGCGTGGGGTGCCTCAAGGATCATTACAAGGTCATTTGACATATTAATAGCTACTTTAGAATCTCCTTTTGTTTAAAACACGGTCTTGTAAGTTTTTTAAAACTAGGCACCTTAGAAGTTTATAGGGAAGGTGTGGAAGAAAACAAGTAGGTTGGTTTTGAAAAATAATTTTCAAAACGATTTGCCAAATTTGTCTCTTTAAAGAAGTTTTTCTATCATTAGGATTATTTTAATAATCATCATCAGGCATCAGAACTTTAGAAGCCAACTGCGGAAAATTTTGGAATTATGCATTACTTCCATGACTCAATTCAATGTCTTACTCATAAGACATTTTTGTTCTTGAATTTTTACCAGTCCATAGTTTTCGAGAAAAAAATTATGAAAGTTTGAAAAAAGTTTGAAAAAAGTTTTTTTTCCGTTTCCAATTTTCCAATGATACAACTCATTTTCCGGTCTTGCAACCACTTTCATTCGAAAGAGCACCCTTGAAAACATAGGGGACAGTGGTTCCAGAATTTTAATCCAATTAAATTACGAGTATGCACACAGTAACACTTTGAAATTAGAAAACAAAAAGTGTCCGGTCAGGCGCTAATGGGTTAAACTAATATTAATTATATTTTTAAGTAGAATGTTAAGTACATTAACACTGAGTATCTTGAATCTTTCATTGCAATTTTTTTCTTCATTGGGAGCTTTTTCTCAATTTATTTTTTGAATAATTAGTTGAAATAAACAAAAATTATAAATAACTTTACATGAACCTTCTACTAATTACTAAAACTTACATCGATAAAAATAATCACCCTCAGCAAAATGGAAAAAATGGAGAACAGATTCTTATACAAGTATATTTACTAACTGGCTTTCCTATCTTCAGTTTTAATTTTTAAAACCCAAGTCTTGCGTTCCCTTCCACCAAATTTATTCACCACGAAACTTGATGTTCTGTTTCTTCCGGAAATATGTATATGAAATGTTAAATGGGGGTTCCTTTTAATCCAGGACGAACAGCGAGGCACACAAAAATACTGATTCATTATTAAAGTATTGATCAATATTTTAATATTTTAATATTTATATTTTAATTTTTAACTGTAATACACAAATAGAAATCAACGGACGTTTCAATGAACAGTAATTAGCACAGTAATTAGTTTTCTGAGTGACCACCAGATAATGAAACGTTTATACTGAATTGTCTATTGCCAAGGGTTAAGGAAGTGATTTTTGTAAAATTAATTTCCTTTGAAAATAGATTATTTTTCCTTCATCCGTTGTTTTTTATCTAGAACTACCTAAACTTTTCTGTATTTTTTTAAAGTGCAATATTAAATTTCTAAAACAAAAAATGGCGTTTCTATTCGGATTTACTTTTAATTTTACTTTAAGTTATTTACTGACTGACTGACGAAGAAAAACAACCACATCCACTGCTTTCTACACTGATTTATATAGATCGTAAATTTTAATCGCCAAAGCGTTCTTGTTGGCCTGCACAGTATAAACTGAATCCTCAACTAGATGTAGATGCCCACTATTCACTCTGCATAAAATGTTCTTTGCTCTTTCGTCCGTCACTTGAACGTAATATCTCCATTGTCTGACAGAACACCAAGTGGTTAGGCGCATTTAATATTCAGCTACATTTTACAGTTTCCGAAGTAATGTACCAAGACCTTACTTAACTGTTAAGTAAGTAAGTTAAACTGCAAGTTAATGGCGCATAGCACGTACATATGCGGGACAAAGTACCGAATTGTAAGGGAAAATGGCTTTCGAGGACTGGTTAAACAACGAGACCTTGAAATTAACTCTTCTAAGAATTCTACTAGTCTCAAGAGTTTCTCGAAACACAAGCCGTCGCCAAACAGTGACGTTTATGTAATTATTTAATGGCTAGATGGCGGAATAGTTCGATCATTTAGATTTTCATTGTAAGAGTTTGCTAGAGCAAAGCGCAGATTTTAATTTTGGACAGAGAAACGATTAATTGCGAATTAACGAGACGGTTTATTTCTAATATAGAACATGAAAAAAATAACTAAACAAATCATGAAAAGAACCACAATACTTGTTAAATTGACAAATTTATGACTCATAATGGTTTAGATATACCGGGTGTCACAGAAAGTCATAACTCCTCTACCACCTCCATTTTTTTTTCAAATGACAAATTGAATATTTTTTTGTTCTAAGTTATATACCCTTTATTCTTTCAAAATCAGGATATAATTAAAACTATTTTATCTATCATGTTTACAAACAGATTTTTAATTGTTTGAAAACTGATGTACAAGTATTTAGAATTAGGACTCGGGTCGGCGAAAAGATATAGTAAACGCGTTGGTATCATGTACTACACTTTTATTCCGATTATGTTAACTAGCATATAATGTGTATATTACCTATTTCATCATAGAGTAGAAGAGTCTAGCAAAGTTTTCAAAAAAATCTAGACAGTCAGCATACTCTGATCATTACTATATCTGTTCGACGACCTTCTTGTTACTATAACATACTCTACCAAAATACAGAGTGTATATAAATAACACCAAAAAAATTTAAGAGGTGATTCTCCGATGAAAATGAAGGTGGGTTTTCGGTATAAATTTTTTTGAGATCACCCTTCCCTGAAAAGTTACGCCCCACCAAATATACTAAAAAAAATTGTTTTTCTTTTTTATCTTCCCTGTACATTATGCTAAAGAAACGAAACTTGGTGAACAGTATATGTTAATAAAACTACACTTTCTGAATTTTTTTCACCCATGTAGTATTTTTCTAAGGGGTTGAAATAATCAACCCCTAAGATGTTTTTTCTTATAACTTTTTTTTCAATAAAACTTTTTTACATTTAAAAAGTATATCTAAAAAGCCCCATTTATTTACTAACTTTTTGATCTCTTCAAGTTTTTTCGAAAAGTTAGAGATTAATGAGAAAACAAAGTAAATTTAATGTATTGCAATGCACTTTCAAAAAGACGAGCTGTTTTAACGCGAGGGTATTTTGCCGTAAGATCTAGTGGCCGGTTATTTACAATGGAATGCATAGAAACAATTGAAAGAGGGATTGTGAAATGTCATTTACTGTTACTTTTTTCTTACTCTTTCGCAAGTTTTATGATTTTTTGAAGAAAATAGTTGGTAAACCGAAAATATGGTTAACTATTCGAATTTTGAAATGGCAGACATGCATTTTACATATGGGTGTGCTAATGGTAGCGCATTAAAGGCGCAAAGAATTTATGCTGAACAGTACCCAGAACGTAGATTACCCCATCATAGTACGTTCACAACTATTCACCAACGCTTGCGGGAATTTGGTAAATTTGAAAAGAGTCATGATTCTGGCCGTACCCGAGAAATCAGAACTGAAGCTCTGGAAGAAGACGTACTTAATTTGATCGATGAATCCCCAGAAATTCGGTAATTTTAAAAGAACAACAGTTATATCCCTATCATCTTCAATGGGTGCAGGCATTACTGATTCGAGATTTTTTACCGTGTGTGGTTTTTTTGTCAACGGTTAATTAGCGTGATCGGCCAAGCGCCACAGTTCTTAAGAAATATTTTATTTACAAACGAGACGAATTTCTCAAGAGACTGTATTAGAAATTTTCATAATAATCACACTTGGGCCCAGGAAAATCCTCATGGCTTTTTTGAAGGAAATCATCAGTATCAATTTTCATTAAATGTGTGGCTCGGAGTTATTGACAATCAGTTAATAAGGTCCCTATTTTCTTCCACTTCGATTAGATGGTGACTCATATTGCCAACACCATAAAACAATTTTTTTTAGAATTTTTGGAGGGGCGTAACTTTTCAGGGAGCGGGTTTACAAAAATTTCACACCGAACCCCCCCCCCTTAATTTTCATCGGAGAATCACTTCTTTATTTTTTTCGGTGTCATTTAGATACACTCTGTATACTTTGCGAAACGATGCTACATTGTATTTAATTATTCCTTTGCCATTGTTCGTCTATCAAGAACAGCTTCCGGCATCTTCGGGCATGAAAATCACGTCTAAGTCTTTAACAACTTGGTGGAAGTAGAAACTACCCTAAGCCGTAGATATTGCCACTCAGAGCACCCCAAAGGGCTACAGGGTTATTAAATATCGAGCCAGGGGTTACACGCGCAATGTTAGTCCGAGAAAAAATTGATTATACGGAAGACGCTCTCATGGAAGTTTGTATTAGAGTGAAACTAATGTGGAAAAAAAAGGGCAGTGTTATCTCTATTTGTAAAGTCTAAGCCTCATTTTCAAAAGGTCTTTTTTAACTTCGTTTTTTTATATATGTGTATACGTTCTGCGGATGAGACACTTTGTCAGGTTGATCATCTGTTGCGTTTTTTCCCCTTTTTATGTTCATTCGAACAGTGAACAATATACGAGGACTATGATGTATTTTCTGTGCACATAGTGGATGGTAATAATAAGCCCTGGACTCTGATCCTGTTTATAGCCCGCGAAATTCTGATAATAACTAACTGTAGTAACCGTCTTATACTGACAAATAGATAACGCATGATAGAATGTTCAGGTAGACGTTCTGGAGGATATTTATAAATTTCCTAATTTGTAAGATTTCTCTCTGGATTCAATTATGTCCCATGTTGCCAAAAGAAGTGTTAATAAAACGTCGTGACCTCTACAGACAAAGCCCGCCTTTCCTTATCGACGAGGCGCTTTTCCAGCAAAAGAAAAAGCAAACTTCTTTTTGCCTTTGACGCTTTGATTTACTTGTTTCAGTTAATTAAAACCTGAGCGGAGAGATGAGCTTATAAGCGTTTTAGTCGTAAATTTTCCGGGGCAGAAGTTGGTAATAACGCTGCGGGATTTCTTTCTGTATATAAGATGTCAAAATGAAAAATAATTCTGGAAAGTGCCGGTCGGCGGTTTTTCTTTGTCGAGTTAATTGTTTACTCCGATTTCAGAACACTTTATAAAGGGCCTACGTCGCCTTGTCACTTTTTATTCGTTTGAGAAATATTAGGCACTTGTTGGGTGCTTTTAACATTTGAATTTTCTCATGGTAGATTATCTTAAACTAGTCTAAAATTACAGGTAGCTTTTATATTACGAGTCAATTATGTCCATAACGTTTAATTATAGAAGAAAATCATTTATACTATAACCAACAAATACTGAAATAAGAAATCTGCTAATAACAATACAAATAAAATATGTATATTCTATTTTATATAATCAAAATCTATTACGAGATCTAGATGTGAATATTTTGGTTTGTTTCAATTGTATTATATATTTATCAGTAAAGTTGGCATACAGCGCCGCAACAAATAGGCAATTCGAGCAGCTTGTGATGGGGGTTGCCTCAATTTGATTTGATTGCAGGAGTCCTATATCAGATGGAGCTGTTGTACAACCTCCGTTATACGAAATACTTTGAATAGTGTGATATAATTTCATAATGAAAAATGGCAAACGTGCGTAAGGATACTAGTTGTTTTCGTGTAATATACTTACGATGAGTAGGCCTTTGTGGTGTGTTCCGTTTCTGCCAGCCTTATTTACTAGGTATTTGTGAACCTAATGTTTAATAAGCGATATGATATGTCTCTATGAATATGACTGCTGTCAACTCGTGTGTTTCAGAGTTATTAATTAACTTTAGGTAGTTTTAAATTAGGTAGTGTCTATTGTCGACCTTTTTTTATAGGAGTTGCTGTTTGGGTTAAAGATAATATTAAAGTCAGGCCTATTGACATAAAATCCTATTATATTGATAGAGATTTCGAGTCTTGTGCGTTAGAATGGAAATAAAGAATTTCACTATTCTAATAACTAATTGTTATAGATCTCCGTTCGGAGAATTGAAGGTTTTTGTTGATAAAATTACATTTTTTTAAATTTATTAGTTAAATATGTTGATTTATGTTCAACAAAATTAAAATCTCTATGTAAAGTTTAAGCCTGTTTTAATTTAAAAAATGTGGTACAATGTTCTACACGAGCAACAAACAACAGTCTTAGTACGATCGATCACATTTTTATTAATTTTGAGTCACCAGTAGTATATTGTGTATTGGATAATATCTAATTAGAGCACAGGACTGTCATTGTCTTGAACAAGTTTGGAAAAAAATGAGTGAGCCTCAATAGCTCTTTAATGAACTGGTCACCGATATTAAGTACCAGATTTAACGCCACTGAAACTTTTGTCTTTAAAGAACTTTGAAACAAAAGGTTTAGAAATCACTACTACTAATCAGGAAATTTAAAGAGCTTCGAGAACGACTGACAAAACAATTTAGTACAAATTGGCCAAAGATACTTAATAAATGGGCTAAGTAACTTGCGCAAAATGTTTGATAAATGTATTTGAATAAACGAGGATTAGCCCAAACGCTGAAAATTTAAACCGTAATTAAAATTATTTTATTTATTTATTTACTGTTTTTATTGAATATAGTTCAATTTCCTTGTTGTTATGTTTGATTTACTTCTACTGTATTCTTTTTGTTATTAACTTAATTCTGCTAATGAAAACAATTTATTTGAGCCGGTTTCAGTTTAATTTATCGACTATTTACTATTTAGAGGTAAGTTATTGGTAAATTAAAACTTGGAGATAATTTTACTAAAATAATAATAATAAACAAATAAAATTCAAATTTTCAGAGTAACTTGGTATACACTCACTTAGAGGATGCTGAATTTAATGGCAGATTCATATTTTTTGTGTAAAAATAGCTAATATGAATAGCTAATAGCTAATAGCTAAGCTAGTCACAGTAGGCCTTGGTTTTAATTTGTCGCTGTCCTATGTGCGGACGCACATGTTCACCCTGTATTGTAGACTCCAACCGAGCCGATAAGACTTTGTTAGTGTTATGTAATATGAGACGGGTGTTTAAAGTAATATAAACACAGCATTAGGACGACCTGATGCTGTGATTTAAGTTTCAGGGCATTGAATTCTAAGAAAGCGTTGTAAGGTCAAACTAAATAAAAGTATTGAATATTAATTATTACTGTCACGTTTATTAGTTATTCCCCCCTCGATTGGCCTATTGACTACATATGGTACAGTTTTTATATTGAATAAAATTTGGCAATAGATACCTAAATGTTCTGAAAGAGTATCCAGATTTTAAATGGATCACACTGTGTATCGATTGTATTTAACTGACTGATTTTTTATTCATATATATAATTTCAATGAACAGTTTTAAACCCTTAAAAAGAAAGTTTATGATATTTAGTATAACAAAGTATTTCTTTGTTATACTATAAATGGTTGCAATTTTTATTTATATTTTGCTGTTTAACACATCTGTTTAAAAACTTGTTTTCGCCCTATTAGAAGAAAGCGCCTATTATACCAATATTAAAACTTTTAAAATGTGAACCAATAAATCCCCTCTGCTCACAAAAAAATTCCTCCTGAACGGAATTTTCTTAATCCGCTTATTTACAAAAATAAAGTAAGCCCCTCTCGACTACCGTTCATTAAATTCAAATGGGCCGCATCTGTTACAACAACACAGCTTTAAAATAATCCACAAAAAGGCATGACACTAATTAAATTCCAGCCTGCAGCATGGCGTTTTAATTTTACGGCAGTCTACATTTAGAATAATTATGTCAAATGAAGAAATCACGAAAACTCATAAAACACAATGGGTCATATTTTCGTAGACGTTTTAAAATTCCGTGATAGTAAAAAAGTTTTCATTACCTCTTGGTGATGCCAACTTGGTGGGTGGAACGCGTGCGTTGGGTAAAATGTGTCGATGTTGTGGAAAAGTGTCTAGATTTTTCATATTGTCTTAAGGAGGTTGGCTAGACTACACGGCGAAAATTGTTGAGAGAAAGTAATTCTAACCTCAAAAAGTTTGTCCAAATGGTTCGGCCAAGCTGAAATTTTGATGAATCAAAGAAATATGATAGGTTACTTAGGAAAGGTCGCTTTATTTCGGCAAAATAATTACGGAGAGTGCAATGTGGCGTTGAGGCAGGGAAGAAATGCAAAAAGAAACAATTAGGAGACGCGGCGTTGCCGCGTCGACAAAGCGCCAGCCCGATTGCGTGGAACACTCAATATTAAATTGATAATTGCGTGCAACACACCTGGTCAGTTCCTTTCCTAGACGTTATTGCTATGCGTGTACAAAATTTCAGATTTTTCTAATTATTCAAAACGTAGTTTTTATCAAATTCAATAGCTACGCCCATATGAGCCCATGTTAAATTTCTTTGTTTGATGATTTTTTTATTGGATTTTCAACTAGATGGTGAAAAAATCCCAAACAATTCTGAAGATAATTTTATTACTTGAAGAATATACATACAGTGGTGGCTATAAAAATAGAGCCACAACGGAAAAAATTACAAAACTAGTTATAAAAGGTACTAAACTGCAAATAACTATTAAATATTTTTGCAGATTAGTGATATTAGATGTGACAAATATAAAATGTTATTTGTATTCTATTTAAATTATTGTAGTAATAAAAACTTGTTAAAAAAAAACAAGAAACACAAAATGTATTGGTCATAAAAATAGAGCCATTACAAAACTAAAGTATTTTCAGCAACATAAAATAAATACAGACAACAGTTTTGATCAAAAACAGTTCTATACTACTAATATTTTGTAGCTTGACCACGATTTTTAATTACAGCCTCACAGCGCCTTGGCATAGAATCAACAAGCTTACGACACTTTTCAATTGGTATGGATGCCCATTCTCTTTGGATAACGTCCCACAATTCCGATTGAGTGCGTGTTTTATGTTTACCAACAGCATTTTTGAGGTCCCTCCATAAGTTTTCTATCGGATTTAAATCCGGTGATTGGGAGGGCCATGGCAACACAGACACATTATAATCCTGGAAAAACTTTTTTGCCTTCTTAGAGGTGTGTTTCGGATCGTTGTCATTTTGGAATGTCCATAAAAGTGGCATACTTTCCTCGGCGAAGCATTACATGTTCAAGAATGCTGACATATTCGTTCTGATCCATGGTTCCCCTTGATCCAATAAAGTGGCCCCACTAAGTACCAGGAGAAAGCGCCCCACAACTTAATGTTACCGCCCCCATGCTTTCGTCTTTCTGGTATACTTGGGTAATAATTCTGTATTTGGTGGCCTTCTCACATAATGTCTACCATCTGACCCTATTAAATTAATTTTGGTTTCGTCGGACCACAGTATATTATGCCATTTCTTATGCCTTCTGGTCCACACCAGTTAACATGATCTCTTGCAAACTGCAATCGCTGTTTTCTATTTTTTGAAGTTAATAGAGGAACTTTCCTTGCAGCTCTACTATTTAAATTATATTCCTGCAATCGTCTATGTATTGTACGTGCACTTATTTTAAGGTTCAATTCACTTTTAATTTCATTTGAAGACTTGAATGGATCACCTTTACTAATTCGAGCAATATGTCTATCGGTCTGAGGTGTTGTTTTCCGTTTGGGTCCGCGAGTTTCTTTTCAGTCTTTATATTTCAAGGCATTTTCTACCATTTTTCGTGAGCAGCCTACCTCTTTCGCAATTTCCCGCTGAGATTTTCCCTGATTGTGTAGAATTAAAATTTGTGCTCTTTCATTGACAGTGCAATGAACACTCCGGCCCATTTTTCTTAAAACTTTGACACGATTTTATTGTAGTTTGTCTATAAATCACTATATCACACGAACTGATTTTTAAGAACTAATTTAATGCCAACAAACTCACCGCTATTTACCTGGCTCTATTATTATGGCCACATGCAAATGATAGGCGACAGAGTCTGGGGGTTCCCCCTAGCTAGTCGGAAGGAACTCTAGTGGTAATCTTCGGCATTTTGCACGCGGCATTTATTGTCGCATATTGGTAAATAGATGGAGCTACTGTGTAATGAACACATCTGTCTAGATTACATATTTTATTTACAAACATACTGGTGGCTCTATTTTTATGGCCACCACTGTATATCAACAATTTCATCAACTTTTAATTATTTTTGCAATAGCACACAAGTGCTTCTTGACGCCTCCCTTAATCCCTCGAGTGTTTACGTCACTAAACTAAAGTAACGGATAGGCTCCTCCTATATTCTCTTATAACCAACAGTCTCAGTAGAAGTCCTACTAAATTTGCCACATTTCCACAATGCCAATAAGGCAACATTATGGAATGGCAACAGACGGAGAGTATTCTAGGAATGCTCATGGACAGTATGGTTTTGAAGAATAATGTTCAAAGAAACTCGAGTAGAAATACCAGACGAAAATGACTTGGACAATGGAGTGCCAATCAAAGAACAGAAAAACTGGCTTATAGATGCTTCCAAAGTAGAACAAGCAGTAGACGTATAGCGTATTATTTACGGGGCAAAATCTAATACAAATACGTCTTTGAGTCTAAGAACAACTAACAGTGTGTCAGGTCAATTGTCATATTTTCCGATAACCAGCAGCGTTGGAAGCGATCAGCTCCATGCAAATTAGAACGAAATTAGTATGGGATTGCGTGGGGGCGTTAGAACAACTAGAAAGCCAACACAGAGTGGCTTTGGTTTGGGTACCGGGACTTAAAGGAAACGAATATGCTGATAAACTGGTTAAAGAAGGCACATCTCTAATAGGACGAGAATCTTTCTGTCGCGTGACAAGACCATGAATAAAGACGTTGATTCGTAAATGGATCAGTGACAAGTCACTGGAACGGTGGATAAACTTTTCAGGAAAAAAACATATTAAAGAACAATCCCAGTCATAATAAAACTGGCTGAACTGGGGGCTAATAACACTCTAGATGAGGAAAAGCCGTAAACTAACAGCTATACAAAAGAGCCAATATCGAGGATGTGACGTTTGATAAAAAGGATCAAGCTGGATAATGTACTCACAGGTGCAGTGGGAGCGCTATAATGCTCAAGTGACTCAAGTGAGTCTAATGTATTCTCCTATACATTTAGTCTATTTTTCTACTTGCGAAAAACATGTACGTCTTTAAATTTATGCACTAGAGAAACCACTATTTTTAATGGTAAAAATGTTCCATGTGACTGTAATAATGTTATTTCAACTAGATTAGTACCTCCGTGATTAGAATATCCGTGGCTCGAACGGCCATGGACAGCATGATACGCCAGGAAAATATGCTCCTGAAAATGAAATATCCTTCACTGTAGTCATATTTTAGTACTCTGTGTTTGTTTCTTCGATAATATTTACATAATTCCAATCGACAGCATCCGTCAAGAAATATCTCGCTACAGAATAATTTTTCTCTAGTTACAATTTCCTTTACGGTTTCTCTCAGACTTTTACCATTTATTCTACACTTCATATTTTCCACCGCATCTCAGTTGACAGGGATAATTATCTATTTATATTCAATATTTCTTCCCCACAAAACAATTCCCATTTACGCTCTCCATTGAAGTGACACTCCATTAGATACAGGAATAAACAAAGTCCCTCAAAAAAGGAGCATTAATCTTTCTTATGCTTGACACCCGGCGTAGTACTGTACATTTGTGTCTTTTATAACCGATACGTAATGTTGGCATGGAACGGATAATCAATCACGTGGACTTTGTCTCCAAAATCCCCCCGTGAAATACACCTGAGCAAAAGAGGCGGATGACGAAGCGTTCGGTTTACCGCAAAACAGCCAAATCAAATACTGCTTGTCAAATCTATATCTACAAAGTATAATCTGTATTTTTTTAAGCGCCTTGTAAATTATATACGCGTGTATTTCTTGCCCGTTCTACGTACGGCATTGACCCTTCCCGACAACGCTCCAAAACCCGCGTATGTGCAGTAGTACACGCGTGACAACAAACTTTCCGAACCCTACTCATCACATTCGTATAGTATATCCTCCCAAAATACTTGAGATATGCAATGGTGGCGTAGGAATGTGTTTTATTTAGGGGTACCTACTGAATTTTGTTGTTTTAGGATTATAAAACGTGTTCCATTGATTCAAATTCGGTCACATTAACTCAAAAAGATCCACTAATGAATATAAATGATCCACTTAAACTAAGGCAATATGAGTATTCTAGTTCTCCATTTTTGTCCCAGTACGGTATATAAGGCATTTTTATAATTTCCTCAAATCAGACTTCATTGATATGTGTGTACATGATGATTATAAACAAGCCCCTTGAAAAAATGCTAAATTTCAAACTTTCCGAAAATTGAGGCCTCTTAAACTATTATTAGCCACGCACTTAAACTCGACTTTCGAGGTTGGCGAAACAGGCGAAATTTGGGGTCGTTCTTTGTTTAATAATAATGCCAATATATTGTAATTTTTCTTTGAGGACTCACCTGGTTATGTGCTCCTACGTAGAACCCGCTACTGTGGCTTGGAACTGTCTCCAGAGTGACGTCCTCTAACGACGTCGATAGGTCTTCCGATAAAAACTTACGCAGGCTTTTTCTCTTCGCGATAAAACTCGTATTAAATGCCGGGTATTATTCAAATGGATTCCAGTCGGAAATAGAGAAACGATAACCGGTTACGGTTTTACTGTCGGGGTAATACATTTTTGAATAAAACCAAGAATTTCATTTTCTCTTGATTGAGTCGTGTTTTATAACTTTTTTATGTAATAGGCAATCATTGGTCGTTCAGTTCATGGGAGTTCTTATCGTAAGACTGTAAGAGTTTTTTTCGTCTGTGAATATTTCTCCTTTCATTATCATCATTAACAGAGTAATCTTTGAAAATAAGTACGTATGTCCCAAAATTGGTATTTATCCATTTGGAAACCTTGAACTGAAAAATTAACGATTCTCATCTTAATTTATTTCAAACAGACTTGTTGGTTGAAGGTAGAAAAAATAAAGCACTAACTTGTATTTTTATACTAATAGAGACGTTACAAATATAACTGTAATTTTCTTATATAACAGTCGAGGGGTTATCAAAATCTAATGATTCAGTTATTAAAAAACTAATTAAGATCTGTAATGCTACTATTCATACAATGAGGGAGGGCGTAAAGTCGCGCTTAAATTCGATAAAAATTAAAGGATATTTTTTTAGAAAAACGCTCGGATATGTTGTCGATAAAAAAAAACAAATGAAGCAAGTCAAATTGTCAGGAAATGAAAAATGTAATTGACGTTTTTCTGAAAAATATATCCTTTAATTTTTATCGAATTTATGAGTGAATTTACGCCCTCACTGGATATGATAGAGAAATATTATCATCTCTTGTTGAACAAACATCCCAAATTTTGAAAATATGGAATACTTCAGTAGGAATTAATTTTTTGGACTCTTTAGATAGAAAATTTAATTCTCAGTTTTCAAAATCATCCTCAATTGGTATGATAAATGTATTGATCTACACATGAAAATAAAACAAAAATAAACCGAATAAATTTTCTTCAGGGCTTATGAATATAATACATGAACATGAATACATCATTATTACATCAGTGTCAACACATCAACTGGTTATTTGTGAACCATTATAACGGTATCTATTTTTTTCTTCATTGAAACATTGAAGAATGCTAACTTGTAATATTCCCTTTTCTGCAATATCGAGATTTAGATAACGCCTAAGCTTAACATGAAGTTTTGTTTCCACAGCAACTGTCAGCGCAGCATGTCTGAAAGTTTGCCCAGCGTGAACTGTGCCGTGCAATGTTAGGAAAACTTTGCGTTATTCTGCTTTAAATCGATTTTATTTGACAAATACTGAAGACTGGAGAATTGGCTGTTTGCAGAACTTTAGAAGAGACGGCAAAGTTCAGGTAATCAACACTCAGCGAACAGAGTTTCTTTGTTATATTTGGAACTCTATCGGGGAATATCTGAAGTTTGCGTCGTTTTAAGATTTTCTTCCAGATAAAAATGTAATAATTACTCATGAGCTTCAAAAATAGTTAGCTATACTTTGTACAAAATAAAAACCGATACACGTCACCGACGACGCTATTAAATGAGTGTAGTAATACCACCACCCAGTTGTATTGGAATAAAAATTATAATGGAATGTTTTATTCAATTTTAAATTTTGCTCTTGATATTTGTTGTTATGCAGTTGGAATCGATGTGAAGTTACCGTGTTACTACAAACTTTATATTGATAAAACAAAATTGGGTAATATTGGACAAATAAAAAGTAAAAAAAATGGGTAATATTGGGCAAATAAAAAGATCTATTTTGACTAGATTTAAAGAACACATGGCTCATTTGACATATGGCAGAACGGAAAGATCTTGTGTTACCCAACATGCTTTTGACAACAACCATAGGTTAGACATAAATAATTTAACATTAATTAGAAATGTAACAAACAGTAGACAGTTGGATGGTTTTGAAAGTTTAGAAATCATTAAGTGTAACAGTAGTATGAATAATGACAATGGTCCGATACCCACCAGTCTACTGTTTGCTCTGATAAACAAAGACAGATACGGTTCAGTGAACCGTGGCAACAAATTTAGTATAAATAGTGCAATTGTGTAGGTAGAATTTAGTTTTAATCTTCTCCTGAAGATGCCAACTTAGTTGGCGAAATGCGCGTCGAGAAAAGTATAGTTAGTAATTCGGTGTTTCGTGGAAAATGTCCAGTATTTTGTTTCTACGCCGAAGGTTTCAGTACCCACTTGAGGACAGTTAGTTCTATTTCATATAAAGTAGAAAACAATGCAGTTTTAAAATCACCACGAAAGCATAATTATACCAAAAGACTTACAAATACTGTAACATTGGATTCAAGTGCTATTCGTAAAACTATTTACACCATGTATGAAACCAGTAAGTACTTGTAACTTAAGATTACACTTTTTGTATATTTTCAGACACTTACAGTTTAGTTTTAATTATCAAGACAGTACATAACTTTGAATTCCCTATGGGAACAGTTAAAAGAGAAACAACTGTTAGATAGATGCCGTATGTCATTGTGTAAGCCTATTAAAAGAAATAGGTTTTAAATGGAAAAAATATGATCGAAGACAAAGGCTTAAAGAAGCAACATTTTAGAGCAACATTGGGAGCTTTTTGAGAGCTTTTTACAAATTTGTTTTCGTAGATGAAACCTGGATTTTTCGAAACGATACTATCGGTAATTCATGCAAGACAATAATAGGAAGAGTGTACAAACTATTATTGTTGATGGTAAAAGGTAAGTTACACAATTATACATAAATATTAATATATCTTGCTCCAAAATTTTACAAAAATTTTTTGGTACACCATACTACATACTGGCGATGAAGATGGTTTTATCAAGGGTGCAGAGGTTATATTTTCCTCAAAAAACCCAGCTTATGGATTACCATTGTGAAATGAATCAAGAACATTTTCGGAAACGGTTCGAAAATCAATTATTAAGAAACTTTACTGAACCATCTTTAATTATTATGGATAATGCTCCTTAACATAGCATGTTATTAAACACAATACCAAACGAATCTGGACTGGAATCAAGACTGGTTAACTAATACTAACCTACAATTTTCAACCTTAATGCTTAAACGTTGGCTTTTAAGAACTGTAGGTACCTCACAGAATTTATTATGTTGATATATTTACCAAATATAATATTTTTAGAAAGTGACCCTTGCACGTACTATTCACAAATTGATTAATCCAGACATACTTTGATGTACACATTAACAAAGTATCAAAAATCCAAATCTAAGTTTTATTAAATCTTTTGAAAAATTTTATTAAATACAACCACAGATTGGGCTTTGATGCTTGCGTTCTTCTGCTCTTTTATAAAGTCATGTGTCACGTTTATATAGGTTATTATGTATACTAGCAAGGAATACAACTGAAAATTGAATTTATCTTTACTATAACTCTTCTGGGATTCATCAAGCAGAAACTCAAACTGCTTCTGTACACAGCTCGAGCATCTAATTAAGATTTTCACCCGGATAAATTAAAACCTTGCGCGAGAACCAACCACAGAGAGACTAAACAACGTTTATCTAAATTGTTCCCATCCCGTAGTCTTGTTTCATTTTTACCGCAGCAAAATCAAATCTGAGGTAATATCTGTTAGCGTCTCGCAATTTCAAAGTTGAATTAAAGTGATTGGAGCGAGATTTTTTGTTTTTATGGAGGAAGAAACTCGTTAGAGATTGTAGTAGCTGCATCAGTTGAAATAAGTTCGTTAACAAAGATTTAAAGTACGCTAATTAAGTATTTACAAAATAATATTTTAATATGAATTCATATTTGTCCAACTGATGACGGCAAAATCAGAAGATGATAATCCAATTATTAAAGTTTTTATTCACTTTCAACAAAACCATACACAAAGATGACATTTAAATAAAGAATGGATTTTAAAACTGAACACTAGGCTTTTAGAAGTTGGTCAAAATAGCAATATTGTAACATTAAAATTACTCTAAAACCTTTGTCTTCTGTTAGTTTCCTTTTGAACATCAAAAAACTTCCAGGAAGGGGATTTTATAGAAGAATTTCGAAAATCAGAGGTTTTGTAGAATATTAAACTCCCAGGGACTAGTAGTTCAGTTTGAACTATCCATCAAATTTAATTGTATTGTATCGAAGGTTAATAAAAACAGAACAAAAATTAACGGATTTTTTTTTCGATGCAAACATAAGAGTTTAATGCAGAAGAAATTAGGTTGTTCCCCAAACAAAAAAAAAAACGAAATGGTTTGCGTATAATTTGTTATTGTTCCTCTTAGATATTGTCACGATTTGTGTAGAAAGAAATGTTTTCTAGTTCAATGTCGCATTCAACATTGTGTTGAGAGACTAACTTTGTTATTCTACACGTTATAGTGTTGTTATATGGGTGTGTGATTATATGGGACTAGACATAGTCTGATAGGTCCGATAACGTCAGAAACTATCAGATGTCCTTCCCAAAAGCACACTCTGAGGGTAAAATCATTAAGCTCAATGAAGCGAGACAGGTTCTCGTTGCTTTGGTAGAATCCCGCCTTTACAAAACTGTGTTACCTTTGACAATCCATCTTCCCATCCTTCCCAAACACAATATCGAGTTTCCGATATTCGACTGAAATTTCACATTACGTTCATTCAGTTCAGCGATGTGCGTCACTAACTCGTTAAATAAAAACGAAACTAATTCCGACCTAAAAACAAGTAAATTGTTGCTTACAGAACCAGCCGTAATTACCGGGGGGGGGGGGGGGGGGGGGGGGTGGGGAAAAAAAGAACCCTAAAAAAAAAAAAAAATTTTCTTATTTTATTATATGATTTTTTATTTTCTTCTTTTTCTCTACACTCCCTCCTCCCCCCTCTCCTCCTTCCTTTCCCCCCCCCCCCCCCGCCTCCCCCCCCCCCCCCCCCAGCCCCCCCCCGGGGGGGGGGGCCCCGCCGGAAAGGGGGGGGGTTTTGGAGCCGGTGGTTTGTAAAACCCCTGCGCCCCCCAAAGTGTGGAAACCAAAAAAGGGGGGGGGGGGGGGGGGGGGGGGGGGGGGGGGGGGGGGGGGGGGGAGGGAGAAAACACAAAAAAAATCTTTTTTTATTTTTTTTGTGGGGGGGGGGGGGGGGGGGGGGGGGGGGGGGGGGGGGGGGGGGGGGGGGGGCGGGCGGCGTGGGGGGGGGGTGCCGGGGGGGGGCCTTTGTGTCCTGTGGGGCGCTTTCCGCCGCCCTCGCGGGGTGCCCCTCCTCCCCCCCCCCCCAACCACCCAACCCACCCCCCCCCCCCCCCCCCCACACCCAATTCTCAGGTTTTTTTTTTGGTTGGGGTGGTTTTTTTTTTTTTTTTGTGGGGGGGGGGGGGGGCGCCGCGGGGGGGGGGGGGGGGGGGGGGGGGGCGGGGGGGGGCCCCCCCCCCCCCCCCCAAACAAAAAAAAAAAAAAACCCCCCCCCTCTTTTTAAAGGGAAAAAAACCCCCTTCCCCCCCCCCCCTTTTTTTTTTTTTGGGGGGGGTGGGGGGGGGTTTTTTTTTTCCCCCCCCCCTCCTCGGGGGGGGGGGGGGGGGGGTGTTAAAATTTTTAAAAAAGGGGGGGGGGGGGGGGGGAAAAAGGGGGCAAGCCCCACGCCCCCCCCCCCGTGAAAAACGAGGGGGGGGGGGGTCGGGGGGGGAAAAAATTTGTGGGGGGGGGTTGTGGGGGGGGCCCCCCCCCCCCCCCTCCCTGTTTTTTTTGGGTCCCTTTTTAAAAAAAAACCCCCATTTCCCCTTCTTCTTTCTTTTCAAAAATAAAAAACAAAAAAAGGGAAACAACCGCCCCCCTCCAACAGAGCCGGGGGCCCCTCCTTCCCAAAAAAAAAAAAAAAAACACCCCCCCCCCCGGGGGGGGGGGGGGGGGGTTTGGCGGGGCTTTTTGTTTTTTTTCCCGGGCAAAAAAAAAAACACCAAAAAAAAAAAAAAAAAAAACCCCGGCCTCTGAAATTTTCGAAAAAGGGGGGCGCGGTAGTAAAAAAAATCTTCGTAGGAGCGCCTATATTTTTTTAGCAAACGGCGCTTAGTTTATGAACGCGCCTCGTATTTTCGCGTCGTTAACTTAAGCCAGCCTACATCAACAATCGCTGAAAGCCAAGCGAACCGGTCTTCATCACAAGCAGTTAACAGTTCGACGTCATGTTGTATCACTGAAAATTTAATGATCCTTCTGTTTGCCGACTCGGTACCTCCGCAAATATTTATGAAGCGGAACTATAGCCTTATCCCAGAATTTTGTTGTTAATTCGGACTTGTGTATCAACTAATCCATTGTAATTTCGAAGGAGCAAGGAGAATTGTAAATTACCGTGGAATTCAGCGGCTTCGTTTGCAAAGCTCTTCTTCGGTTATATTAGGGTTCTACCAATCTAAATTACATCAAACAGTCTACTAGTTTTTTGTTTTCTTTAGAAAAATAGATGGACTTGGTGGCAAATGAACTTTTGTTCAATTTTGACGTTTAGTCAATGTTTTGATTGAAGAGTAGATGAAGGTGTTTGCATAGATTCTTTTTTACTTTTCAGATTTTTTTTTACATTATTTGCATTATAAATCAGCATAAAGGGATGTTAAAGAGGGATTATATACGAGGTGTGTAAATTAAGTAATGTGACTGGCAACGTAGCGCCCGAGTTAGCAGCACTGCGGAGACGGGACTTGGAAGGGCGGTAGGTTAACATGTAATGCACCGTCAGTACAAGTTTGAACTTGTTAGAGTCATTTGTTTGTTCCTTGTGACTGTTTTCGTAAACCGTTTTTTTTTCTAGTGCGTTTTAAAAATGAGTGACATTAATTTTGAGCAACGGTGTGATATCAGATTTTGCTTCAGACTTGGGCACAGCACAGCGGATAATTTTGCAAAACTTCAACACGCCTACGGAGACAGTGTTTTTTTCAAGAGCCCAGGTTTTTCGGTGGTTTAAGGCAGTCTCAGGAAGATACGGTAATTGAAGATGAACAACGCAGCGGAAGGCCTTCATCTTCAAGAACCGATGAAAATGGCGATATATAATACAGGATATTGTGCGTTCAGATCGTCGATTAACGACAAGAATGATCGGGGAAGAGTTAAATTTGAATCACATCACTGTTAATCAGATTTTGACTAACGAATTGGGG
Source organism: Aromia moschata (assembly GCA_029963805.1). Lineage (NCBI taxonomy): Eukaryota > Metazoa > Arthropoda > Insecta > Coleoptera > Cerambycidae > Aromia > Aromia moschata. The sequence goes on along the minus strand of JAPWTK010000023.1, from coordinate 1,622,648 downwards.
ATGAGAAAAATCTATGCAAAAATGGTTCCAAAAAACCTTTCGCAGGAACAAAAGGACATCAGGAGAGAAAAATGATCCTCATTTTATGGACCTGGTGAAGAAACTTGACACCAAGCGCCAAAACACGAAATAGCAAATTTCAAGCTCTCCAAGACCCAAAAAAGCAAAAAATGAGTCGAAGATCAAATACATGCTGATTTCCTTTTTTGACAGCCAGGGAATTGTCCACAAGGAGTTCGTGCCTCCAGGCCAAGCAGTAAATCAACACTTTTACAGAGAGGTTCTTGAAAAACTTCGAAAAAGGCTCATGCGTGTGAGACCAAACATCAAAAACTACTGGATGTTGCATCATCATGACAATGCGTATTGTCACACAGCCATTTCAGTAAACGAGTTTTTAGCCTGTAAAAACATTCATGTGGCCCCTCAGCCTTCTTATTCGCCTAACTTGAGTACTTGTGAGGTTCATTTTTTCTTCTATGAGATTAGAATAAAAAAAACTTAATTCTATTAGAATTAAAAAAAATTAAAAAAACCAGTCCCATTACTTAACTCTATTAAGGCTTTCTAAGGGCATTATTTGGCCAGTTTAGCTGCTATAGACTAAAATATTGTTGTATAATCCTAGAGCCTCCTAGTATCTACCTCCAGAAACTCCTCAAAATATCAAGTAATTTTCAGATTAAAAACAAATAGACTCTTGCGTTACCAATTATCTCTAAAAGTAACTCAATCATTAGAGTCTACATTACTAGGCTCCATTGATTCTCCCTGCTCTTGTCCATGTAGAATTTAAATGAGGAGGGCAGTATAAAACGTTTATAATGTGTGCCCGTGTTATGCAAATAATTTTCTTTGAATATAAACGACGCAATATGTAAATGATGCGAAAATGGAATAGCAGAATAGCGCAGCAGATACGTTCTACACATGTATATGTATGGAGAGATATTCGCGTTTTATATGAGGCATAAGTTGCTGGAATGTATATTACATTTTTTAATGAACCGGCATTAAGTTTTATGACTGTCACAAAGGCACAACATTAATTTAGATAACACGTGACGCATACGCTTGATCAAATGTAAATTCAGATTAAATGGAAGTATGACTTGTTTTTCTTTTATATGAGCCTGAAAAAACAGAAAAAGTTTAAACTACGCACATATGTCTGTTCCTTTCTTAAACAAAGACTTGAGAAAACTTGAAGGAATACAAAGCTCTGAAAATGTTTTATGAGACGTAAATATTCTTTTTTTCATACACTTTCACTTTGTATTCACTCAAAGATGACTAATGCTATTCTTGACTCTCTGTTCTGATCGTGAGTATAATTTAGAGATATAAAGTGTGTTTATGGTTTTCGCAATGTCTATAGATTTCTTAAAAGGTTTGACAAAAGTTAGTGATGCTCTACTTTTTAGGTACACCTACATTTTGAGTTGTCACAACCACCTAAACTTATTATTAAAATTCTATGCCATTTTTTTATATTCTTTTATTCGTATTCAATTTTCCAACATTTTATAATACTTTGTAGACATCTCTTATCAGAATTCCACTCTCTGTTCATATTAAAAAAAGTAGCATTCCATAAACTCAAATTAGCCTCATAGCCAATGCTTAAATAAATACAAAAATGTGACGTAAATTACACTTACAAATGTTTGAGATGTTCATTAGGAACTAGGACACTATTTTTACTTTACTTCTCCGAATTTTTCCAATTCCTATTTATGTGTAGTGAGGGGAAGGATTACAGGAAGTTCCTATAGTATTAAATTTACACAAAACATGTTTTGACGAAGCAAATATGTTATAAATAAATATTAGGGCTCTCTATAGATATCGTGTGTGTCCGGATAGGATACCGCACTCTTGCAAACGTTCTTAATCTTTCTTTTTCGAAAAAACATCATTCTTGATAAAAGTTTGTAGAAAACATTATTTAACAAAGTTGTTTGCAAACTGAAGGAGTGCCTAGATACGGAGTTTGGTCAAAAAAAAAAACGCAGAAGGTTTAGAAGGCATTGGAAACAATGAGATGTCGTGCAAAACTATGCCAAAAATAGGTAAGAGTCGATCTATAGGATAGCCCCTAAAAGACCTGACCTCACGCCACTTGATTTATTTGTGGGGCTATGTGAAAAATGAAGTTTATAAAGAAATGTTTGTTAATACAGTTTCCCTCCATTCACAGTTTGTGAATGGAGGGAAAATCATGAAAGTAATTCATAATGTCAATAAAAACATCTTGAAAATGAATCAAAAAGATGCGTCTAGAAACTTTCACAATTACTTTGTGTGTATGGTTGTTCCACAGAAGAATTTTTCTTTTTTCAGAAAAGAACAAAAAAAAACAGTTCCCCTATGTGACAACCCGTTTTCTGTTAAATCATTTGTTTCTGTTGATATATCATTGTTTTAAATGCGTACTTAACCTTTTAATAGCAGACGCACCATAGAAGATAGATACATAAAACATTATATTGCTGAAATAAAAAAAATGAGGATTCTGATTTTTGAGTGATATACGAGATGTGACTATTAAATAACCGAACTGCTGTTATAACACTTTTTATTTGTTACCAATCACTGTAGCAATTTTTTGCCTTCAATGTAGGTACTCCCCTTGGCGATCTCTACACCGCTCCATACGACTTTTCCATCGTTTCCAGAATCTCCGTAGCTTTTGCTTTAACCGGTTCCACACTTTCGAATCTTGTCCCCTTCAGTGTCACTGCGTCTAACAAGCCTGGGAAATAATCAATAATCATCCAACTCATTTGTTTTGAAGATCAAAATTTTTTTTTGATGACGCAAAAAAATATGCTTTTTAATGGTGTTTTTAAATTTTCGAATGGGTCCAGACATAACCAAGTTAGATAGGGGGCATTTATGGAGAATCACCTGTACATACCCAATTATCTGTTAATTCATAATTGACATATCTGTTCATCCTCGGTTACTCCAAAAACAATCGAATGCATTGTTCGTCAACACCTTGTTTGTGAGCACGAGTAAGCGTCACGTTTATTTCGTTCGACACAGAAAAACACGGGACGATTAGATTGGACTCCGTTGCAGCGAGTTAACTCCCCGAGCTCTTTATTCGGTTATATGTATCTCGGTGATACCAGGACGTATTACGATCGGGCAAAATTGAATTGCTCGGGGAGTAAAGAGGCCGTATTCATCCGGAGTTTAGTATGCCGGGCTTAGATGAGATAATCCGGGAAATAGCTGGAACTTTATGCATTAGCTTTATGGGAAATAATTTCAGATCTCATTTTTCAGAATTGGATTTGATATTTCAACGCGCTCGATGAAATCTGAAAGATTCTTTTTGTAGGAAATGAACGGGCTATAGGGTGTTTATTATACAAGGTTTCTATTAAGTTAAATGTTCTGAAACGTCGAAAATTTTTTTGTGTCTATCTATATAGGGTCGGCCTGTGTTGACTTAGGTAGGAGAGACCGAGGGGAGTTGAAACAATTTTGACATTTTGCTTCATACACAAAATTCTATTAAAAACAAATCGTATGAGATAGTCCATTTCTTGCACTTTCAGATGACTGACACAAAAAAAGTGTAAGTATGAATTCTGTGGCGAAAAATCGATTTGAACGTAAAAAGTCATTTTGTTTCAACTCCCCTTATGACGAGGTGAGATCGACAGAGGTCGAGGTTGATTTTTGGGTAAAATTAAAGGTTATAAAGTAGAAATGACGATGTAATTTAAAGGTATTTATTAAAATAAAACATTCAGAGGTGGATTTATTATTGGAACAATATTTTTTACTGAAATGAGTAAATCTTAATATTTACTACTAATCTTAAACAAATAATAATTTCTTCTTATTAAATTCTAACCGTGAACACTTAAGAAATAAAGCAGTAAAATATGATCGAATGTATTTAAATCTTTTTCGTGGAAATATGAACTTTGGGGGTTCTAATGTTCCCCTCTCCTCCGAAGTCATGGCACTCGCTTGTTTCTGTCCTCGTCTAACAATGATGCGGTCACGTTTGTGAATTGTAGTAATGTCAAACTCGTCAACTATATCAAATGTATCCTTCCCTCCAGCTTCTATTTGTCAAGTACAGTGGTGCAATTTTCAAAAAAAAAATCCACATTTATGAGATTAAAACTTGTAGCTCCAGCGATGCTATTTAGTTAAGGTCGTCACAGAGAAAGAACAGGATGACAGTTTCATATAAAACCGAATCCAAACTTCACTTGCCATTTCCTGGTCAACCCAAGAACGAGGACATTTTTTGTTATACTCCACAGCCAACATATTGGCAAAACTGGATTCCTCAGGCCGAAGTTAGCAGCAGCGCAGTTTAAGAGATAGTCACAAAGACTTTTCCTCGGAAGATGAAAACACAATCTTTTCTGGATCCACAAAAGATTGTGTTTTTCCAACACATTTTCATCCAACAGATGGAAGATTAGCTGTTTCATTAGCTACATGTCGTTTTTTTTAAATATACCTGTAAAGGGAAGTATGGTTGAGGTTGTAACTCGAAGCCGCATCATGGAGACTTTTCTCACGCAATGTTACTTCTTCTGCGTCGAACTATATACACGGTGGAGACTTTTAACTGGAATATATTCGCTAAGCGGGGTGGCGAATGATTTTTCAAAAAAATTCCCGAGACACGTCAACTTTTTAAATGTATTTACCTACATTTTGAAAGTAATATGAAAAATATAGCCCTTCAGGGGTGGCTGAAACCACCCTCGACATGATTTTTTCAAATGCAACCCTATGGCTTGTGACCCCTCATTGTAAAGCTGGTGGAACGAGGAATCCAACGCACTGATCAAATTTTGATTTTTAGTATGTTTGTAGGGTTGCATACAATTAAAACGTAATTTTATAGTTTAATTTATTTTTAACGCAACAATTTCGTACTCAAAATGTGTGTTGTTTAGTTTTTGGAATGTAAACCTTACTTTTCATATGTCCCCACAAAAAATCCAAGCAATTTTTTGCCACAACTGATATTTGTTATTTTTGCTAGTGTTTTTACACGGCCGCAAAGAGTAATTTAGTTTGTATGCTGTATTCAGAGTTTGAAACGAAGTGTTATTTCAAATTGGTGAAAATGTCTTATTTAACTGAATCACTAAAAATCGAAATTTTGATGATGATTGGATATGGTGATAGGGCGCGAACTCAATGCGAAGTTGTTCGCTTGTTTCGAGAAACGCATCCTGACTTGCCACCACTAAATCAAGGTACCATTAGTAAAATTGAGGCACAATATCGAGAGATGGGTCATGTCAGGAAAGTACCGAGTAAGAGGCAGGCTGTTGTTGATGACGACACGAAGTTGAATTTGTTGCTTGTCCTAGAAGAAAATCAAATCACTCCTGCCCGTCAACTGGCCCGTGATAGTAATCTTAATCACAAAACAGTTTTAAAAATACTTAAATATGAGAAAAACCCCCATATAAAATGCAAGCTGTTCAAGAGCTACTTGAAGATATACAGATCGACGAGTGGAATTTTACGATTTATTGATGACTTGTATTGATCAAAACCAGTTATCTTTACAGTGGATAGTTTTTTCTGACGAGGCTACTTTTACATTAAATGGGCACGTAAATCGCCAAAATTGTCGTTACTGGGCTGAAGAGAACCCCCATTTGGATGAGGGAACTTCATACTCAGCGCCCACAGAAAACTAATGTGTGGGCCGGAATAATACAAGCTTCATTTTTTCCATTTTTCTTTGATGACACTCTTAATGGAGCAAGATACTTGCGTTTACTCCAGCACGAACTAATGCCAGTGCTATGTCATTTATTGATGGGGCCCCACCACACTATGCTGCCATTGTTCGTCAGTATCTGGACAGAATTTTTCCCGGTAGGTGGATTGGGAGGCGAGGTAATATTGAGTGGCCAGCAAAATCTCCAGATCTTACACCACTGGATTTCTTTTTGTGGGGACATCTTAAAAGTAGGGTTTACATTCAGAAACCCAACAAATAGCAGATCTGCAGGAAAGGATAAGAGAGGAAATCGGAAAAATAAACACCGCAAATGTTGCATAATGTAAGGGACGAAACCTACCACAGACTGGGATGCTGCCAACAAGTGAATGGTGCACATTTTGAACAATTGTTACGTTGAAAATAAATTTAATTTTTAAATTGTTTTAATTGTATGCAACCCTACAAACATACTAAAAATTAAAATTTGATCAGTGGTTGGATTCCTTTTCCATCAGCTTTGCAATGAGGGGTCACAAGCCATAGGGTTGCATTTGAAAAAATCATGTCGAGGGTGGTTTCAGCCACCCCTGAAGGGCTATATTTTTCATATTACTTGCAAAATGTAGGTAAATACATTTAAAAGTTGACGTGTCTCGGGAATTTTTTGAAAAATCATTCACCACCCCGCTAGCGAATATATTCCAGTTAAAGTCTCCACCGTGTATATCGCGACTCCCCATACATCTATCAGTCTTTCCTTTATAATTAGTAGGCCTGATAAAACAAAATAAGGAAAAAACAAATAAACCTCACCGTATCAGCAAATCAGCTATATAAAGCTTAAACGAGATGAGTTGAAATAGTCTGTTTTAAATCCCCTCAGTAAGAAAAACCCTATCAATTTTTATTGAATTAAAAACCAAGAAGCAAAACACAAAGAGTGAACGATACTAGTGCTATGAATTAAATCGTTAATTAGTTTTCGAAATATATGTATATAACCCAAACCAAAATACAAACGCATTTTCAAATTATAACTATCTTAAAAAAAACATTTAAACTTGCTTTTTACGATTTTCGAGACATGGGAGCCAGAACGACAGAACCGCGCCCCTTGAGTCAAGGACCCGAACTTATAGGCCTTCGGGCAGCGGGTAGCGTCTGAATTCTCTCACCTATAGCAAATATTACCAGCTAAAAAAATCTATGTGCAAAAGAAAACGGTGTGGAAGGGAAGGCGGTGTGGAACACATGGCCAGTGTTGTCTCCATTGATGGCAATATCGCCAAGCGGTCCCTGATCTGCATATTAATGGATAGTCTGTAGAATAGTCCCCACTCCGCTTTTTTTGAAGGATTTGAACATCAGCCATTTTGTAAGTTAGTTAGCAAATCTCTTCCTTGTGTGTATCTAACATGTGTGCGACATAGGTGGGGTTTTAGGGGCGTACCATATGCACAGAAACGCTTTGTCGTGTAGAAAGTCTTATCTTATATAAACAACGAGATATTAGCTGACAAAACAACAAGTGACCTATTTCCCAACAGTGGCAGGAAATAAGGTACGTCAGCATTTTTCTTATAATATCTCCACAGAATGCACTAGCTGTGAATATGTATCTGATTCATTTTTTATGTTACCTATCATACCAGAAGGTATAGCAGGTACTGTTAAAAATATTAAATCGATTAATTCCTCAGGAATTGACGATCTTGCACTAAAAATAAATAGGCAAATAATGACACTGCAATTCCACTTGCATATCTTGCAAATCTTTTCGTGAATTATGGCATTTTCCCATCGTGTTTGAAAATTAAATTGCTTCCGTTGTGTCAGTATTCAAAAAAGGCAATTCATATGATGTTGCGAACTATACGCCGATCTCTTTTCTTAGTATTTTATTATTTCTAAGATTATAGAAAATCTATGTATATACATGATAACATTACAGATTTTATTACATACAGATAAATTATAGTGTATATATCAAAATTAAACTTTAGAAGTAAATAAAAAAAAAACCTCGGTTTAATAAAACTTTAGCAACAAAATTCTTTACCCTAATCGTGATCTACCAAAATGAAGACGTATCCACAGGCAATAAAAGAGTAACGTCAGTCCTAAGCTGTAATGACGTATATTTCATGCATCTGGGGCCGTGTTGGTTCATTACAAATTCAGCACCTCACCTCCGTTAGCCGCTAAGGGAGCAACTGTCGTACGATTTAGGGCATTGTGCTAGGCCACATCTTTACGAGACACGCCATCTTTAAAACGTGTTTCTTCAAGCACCGTCCAGGTCACAAGCGAAAAAGATTTGAACTGACCGAACAATCAGGTTTAGAAACGCTGTTCGACTTGTTCGACGAATTAAACTTTTTAATAAGAAAATTGTAGCTCAATTTTCTTATTAAAAAGTTTAATATACTTCGAAGAAGCTGTGAAGGTTTGTGAAAGAAATAGAAGAATTGTTTTGTGAAAATACTTATTTTGAGACAATACAAGACCCTCCTTCCTTCTGGGTAATCAGCTTTGTTTAAAACACAATGAAAGACTTCTATAAAATGGAAGATAATACGAGTATATCCAAAACAATTTTAGTTTATTTTTATTGATTATCTGGCTCGAAATATTGAATTTCAAGCCAGATTGAAGATTTGCCTTTGGGGTCCTCTTATCTTAATTTCACCGATTAAAGTTATGATTTACTCTGAAAAAATGGAATTTAAAAATCTTGTAGTTGTTGCAGACGTGCACTGTCATAGATTCAACTTATAGACATATTTATATTACAGCATTTCTGCTAAAGATAATATTAAACCAAATCAATGTATAGCCCTCAGTTTTTATATCTGCGTATTTTGAATCCAAAATAATGGCTCTCAATAAGTTTCTCCTTCATATGACATCATTTAATTGCAGTCATCATATTTGTAAGTAAAAAGGTGAAGTCGCTGGTAGTTTCACTTTCAGTTGACCATAAATTGCATGGCACAGATCTTTAAGATAATTAAATCTAGTCTGAATTTCCTTAGTTAGGTCTAAAGTCTTAGCATAGCTTAAGGACCACCAGCAAAATCTCTCGATTGTCGGCGCTTTGAAGTAAGTAAGCCAGATTACGTGACCTCGGACTACTGATCAGTGCACATGTTCTAACGATTTGCAACGGAACGAGGCATATTTGCCATCAGGGTTGTACTAGAAATTTTAAAGAAAATATTTTTGCGTTCGATTTTACACGATGAATATGTGACAAGAGTATTAAATACGTAAATAAACATTAATTTAACCCTTATTAAAATATTCTTGAGATGTACAGAACGGAGAATATTCGCATTATTCATACGCAGTAGTCTTGTAAAGAACACAATTATTTACGTCTGTGTGTACGTCTCTGGACCGTCCATGCTCACTCAAGAACGTTAGAGATACGACTATCCCATCTACCTACTGAGGGCGATGCAATGGCACCTACTTATGATTTTGAATAGAGTGGTTTTTTCTATTCCTCCTTATTGTGTGTTCTTACAAGTAACACTAGGGAAGTGTCATACGGCGATTTTCCTGAAACTTGGCATACAAGTAGTCAGTGGCGGTGCGTGATATTTCAGTTAGCCATATCTTGAAAACGACGCATGGGACCCACATTTTAATTTTAATTTTATAGGAACATTTTGTTTCCCAAAATTAAAATGGCCATAACTTTTTGAAACAAAAATATTTTGTAACAAATCGAAAAACGTCTCCTTATATTTGTTTCTAGATTATGAAAAAAAAATATACTGCAAATATCCCACAGAGCGTTACTGAGAACCCAGGGAGTGCTCCAGTGTTTTTGAAAATTTTTTCGCAAACTTTGCTGACGGTTTTTTCACTATAAATCCTTTCTGTAAGAGGTGTAAAGTCATCACCTAAAAAGTGAAGTGGGTCCCATGCGTCGTTTTCAAGATATAGCTAACTGAAATATCACGCATCGCCACTGCAAGTAGTACATGAAAAACTATTGGACACGTATTTTTTTATATCGGCCCAAAAGCCGTTTGAAGGGTAGAAATCACCCTTATCAATTTTGGGGGTTCGACTACTTTACGAATTATTTTTACGATTGTTGCGAAATCAGGTAATTAACGGTTTTTGGGGTCGCTGATAACGAATTCAATATGGCGGATCCAATATGGCGGAGTGCGAAAATTGCAAAAAAAGTAATAAATGAGTATAACTTTGAGGCGAATTTGTAGCACTAGGTCCTAATCGAAAACTACCCCTAACAGTAACGAAACATCGAAAACCATCCCTACAAGTAGTGACGCATCTAAAAATCAATCCCTCCTTAGCGCTACCCAGGATGAACGACGTGGACGTGATAGGGTTCTCATCCCATTGGGATGAGACACACTAGTCTCTTGAAGATCTTGCATAATTAATGATGAACTAATGCATTGGGAAACCCAACGACTATTCCTTGCACAGTAAACATGTGCAGCTTGCATGCCAAATCTTATAGATGCGTACAAAATGCGACCGCCATATTGGATCCGCCATTTTGAATTCTTAAAAACGGACGTCAGATTCGTTATCAGCGACCCCAAAAACCGTTAGTGACCTGATTTCGCAACAATCGTAAAAATAATTCGTAGAGTAGTCGAACCTACCCCAAAATCCATAAAGGTTATTTCTACCCTTCAAGCGGCTTTTGGGCCGATATAACAAAATACGTGTCCAATAGTTTTTCATGTACTATTTGTATGCCAAGTTTCAGGAAAATCGCCGTATGACACTTCCCTAGTGTTACCTGTTAGTCTATCTTTGCAATAACAATGGGTTGGAGACGAGATAATCAATTCCTTATAATACCGCATTTGCTTCAATTTTTCCTAAGCACTGTGATGGAGAATCCAGATTTTGTAAATTACCTACCAGTGTATGTACCAGTCAGTTCATATCTAGTCCTTGCAAGACTGAATTATTAATAAATGAATTCTGGAGTGGGTACTGGAAACTTCGGCGTAGAAACAAAAAACTGGACGTTTTCCACGAAACACCGAACTACTACACTTTTCTCGACGCGCGTTTCGCCAACTAAGTTGGCATCTTCAGGAGAAGATTAAAACTGTTTTAATCTTTCAAAAAACGTCCAGTTTTTTTTTTCGTTTTTTTTTTTTTTTTTTTAATAAATGAATTGCTTTTCTTCCAACCCATAAAGCAAATGCCAGTTCACATTAAAAAGTCTATTATTCCCTTTTATTTCAAAAATAAAAAAACTGGACGTTTTCCACGAAACACCGAACTACTACACTTTTCTCGACGCGCGTTTCGCCAACCAAGTTGGCATCTTCAGGAGAAGATTAAAACTAAATTCTAGCCTACACACTTGCACTATTTATACCAAATTTGTTGCCACGGTTCACTAAACCGTAACTGTCTTTGTTTATCAGAGCAAACAGTGGACTGGTGGGTATCGGACCGTTGTCCTTATTCATACTATTGTTACACTTAAAGATTTCTAAACTTTCAAAAGCATCCAACTGTCTACTGTTTGTTACATTTCTAATTAATTTTAAATTATTTATGTCTATCCTATGGTTGTTGTCGAAAGCGTGTTGGGCAACACAAGATTTTTCTGTTCTGCCATATTTCAAATGAGCCATGTGTTCTTTAAATCTAGTCAATATAGATCTTTTTGTTTGCCCAATATACTTTTGATCACAATCTTTACAACTTATTTCGTATATTCCTGACTTTTCGTTATTGTTGATTTTGTCTTTGGGGTTACCCAAAAGCGAGTGTTTATTTTTAGAATTATAAACCAAATTGATATTAATATTTTTAAAAATTTTATCTAGTCCGCGGGTGAATTTAGGTTCATATAGTAACGAAGCAAATTTCGAATTGTCAGTATCTCTACGAAAAGTCGTGGAATTGTACAGGGTTCTCTTAAATTTATGCTTACTTATTAACTTATCTAATAAATGGACTGAGTAACCGTTACTCTTAGCTATATTCTTAATTAATTGTTTCTCATGTTCAAACCTCTTTACTGAGGGGGAAATTTAACAAACGGTGAATTAGAAAATTAAAACTTGCCATTTTATGTTGAAAAGGGTGGTGTGAATCGTTGGGAATATATCTAAGAGTCGCGGTTTCTTTCCTATATATATCAAACTAACTTATTTTCATTATTTCTAATAACTAATACATCTAATGGTACTCTATGATAGGGAAACGGTTATTTAATTTGGCAACAATGTAATGTAACAAACAGTAGACAGTTGGATGCTTTTGAACGTTTAGAAATCATTAAGTGTAACAATAGTATGAAAAAGGACAACGGTCCGATACCCACCAGTCCACTGTTTGCTCTGATAAACAAAGACAGTTACGGTTCAGTGAACCGTGGCAACTAATTTGGTATAAATAGTGCAAGTGTGTAGGCTAGAATTTAGTTTTAATCTTCTCCTGAAGATGCCAACTTGGTTGGCGAAATGCGCGTCGAGAAAAGTGTAGTATAGTTCGGTGTTTCGTGGAAAACGTCCAGTTTTCTGTTTCTACGCCGAAGGTTCCAGTACCCACTCCAGGACCTTTTATTTCAAGTAACTGGAAGCTTTTGTAAGACCAGTAGGTCGTTCTTTAAATGCCTCTAGAAATCGAATAATGAATCTAGAGAAATCCCAAAAGGGTGGTCAATATTTCAAAGGGAGGAGAATCATTCCAGCTGTAGTGATCCTTGAATCGAAATCAGACTCTGTAGTAACCCGGTTTACATAGACAGTTAAGTGCTAACGCTTCTAAAATTTCAAGTGTCGTAGTCGGTCGAGGGTAAACCTGCAGTGGCCTGGAACAAATGCCATTTAATGTCTCTCTTTTGTGAGAGGGAAGGCATAAAAGTTGAGCGTAATTCCTGTTACCGCCATTTTCAGCACTGAGATGATCCAGCTTCTTATTAAAGTGCCGCTACCTTTGGCCGTGTTAATATACTTTGTCGTCTTTCTAGTATGTCGTTGCCTTGTGTATTTTCTATTCATTTAAAGAGGCATTATTTAAAAAAAATGAACTCATTTTTAGGAAATAATTTGGAATGTTACCTTTTACGAAATCTATTTAGTTGAAAGAGGATTTGAACCTCTTTCCACCTGAATAAAATATCTAAAGTAATCCTGAAATCTGAATAACTGAAGTTATCCTATCTTAAAAAATTTACTTCCCAATTTTCACAGAATACACTGGCACTCTTTATATCTAGATTTAAATCCAATAGAGTTAATTTGTATTAATTTACAGACCATTTTTTTATCTGTAATGTCGGCGTCGCGTCGCACAGTGGTACGAAATGCATAAAACGTGATCGAAAGTCAAATTTTCGAGTTTATCAAAATGCTTTGAAATTTTTACCCTATAATCTTATACTATTTAGCTATTATTCGAGCCATATATTTTTAACCAGAAGCTTGTTAAAAAAATTTTATAGGATTTTTAATATTCAGTATGAAAATTATATAATATTATTATTATAACTCAAATATTTTTAATATATATAAAATGTATTAAGGTAAGTTTTTTAAATATATTAGTACTTTTTAAATTAGTTATTAGTAAATAAATTATTTATAACCTAAAAAACTTACAGTTTCTTTAATGATAGGGAAATAAAAGAACTTAAATTAGATAATAAAATTATTACTGATAAGGCAGTCATAGCTGAAGAATTTAATACATACTTTTCAGAAGTCGGGGAAAAATCTTTCAAAAAAAATACCAAAAACTAATAAGATTCCTCAGAGAAGATTACAAAATACAATATTTCTAGAAAAGGCAGAAAATAAGGAGATAAAATGTATTATAAATTAATTGAAAGCAAATAAGGCTCCTGGCATGGACAACATTTCTAGTAAAATTATTAAAACATATGTGCAGTACTTTATAGTCAATGTACTTTTAATTAGTACGTATATAGTCAATGTAATTTTAGAAAGTGGTGTTTTCCCAAAGGCATTTAAAACCGCCATCATTAAACCTATATATAAGTCTGGCGATAAGTTAGACATATCAAACCTATATCGTTAATTTCAAATATTTCAAAAATTGTTGAAAAGGTCATAAAAAATAGATTAAACAACTTTATAAAAAAGTATGATTTGTTATCAGCAAATCAGTTTGGATTCCAAGAAGGCCGTTCAACGCAAGATGCAATCGCAGACCTCTCCTCAAACATATATACAGCCATTGATGAGAAACAACCAGCTATTTGCATCTATATAGATTTGGCAAAAGCATTTGATACCGTTAGCCATCCCGATTTATTAGAAACTTTAGAACACATCGGAATTAGAGGTACTGCCTACAGTTTATTAAAAAGTTACCTCAATGAGAGAGAACAACGTGTGTCTATTAATGGTATAATAAGTAGTAAAAAGAGTGTACGTTATGGAGTTCCACAAGGAACAGTATTAGGCCCAATACTCTTTATATTATATCTCAACTCCTTATTTGATTTGCCCATAACAGGTCAAATTACGAGTTTCGCAGATGATACGGTAATCTTCTATAAGAATAAAGATTGGGAGTCTATAAACCAAGATATTCAAAACGACTTACCTATAATATTAGATTACTTTAACAGTGAGTTATTAACTATAAATCTAAAAAAAACAGTATTCTCACCATACACAAGCTACAGGTCTGGTCTACCTCAATTCACTAAAATTGATTTTGTTCACAACAGCCAAACCATATCACTATCTTGTTCTCCAGTTGTTAAGTACCTTGGGATTTATATTGATAGTCATCTGCGGTGGGATACACATGTAACTAAATTAGTTAACAAACTGAGGTATCTTCTTTATAAATTCAGGTACCTAAAACGATTTTTTAACATCAGCCATCTAAAAACCATGTATTTCGCATTAGTGCAAACCCACTTGAGTTATGGAATCATTGCTTGGGGAGGTGTAGCAAATTGTTATTATAAGAAGCTTGAAAATATTCAAAAATGGATTTTAAAAATAATATTTAACAAAATCTATACTTACCCAAGTGATGATCTGTTTAGAGAGGCTGGACTAATAGACGTGCGTCAATTATTCGGTTTATCATTGATTTTATCCCAACGAAAAAAATATATCGAATAGTCAAAGTATAAGTCATACTTATCAGACAAGGTACAAAAGTAAATCTGTGTATGTCCCTAAAATGACTAAAACAATTGGACAAAAAGGGCATACTTACCTTGGACCAAAAATATACAATACCGTACCTCAAAGTCTAAAAGAAATAAACTCCACATTTATGTTTAAAACCAAAATAAAACGGTGGATATTACAGCAGCCAAGAAAAAATTTCCATCAACACATGTAATTTTTAAAAGTTCGTTAAAACATATATATTTACATATAATTATGCAGATGTAAATGTTAAAACTAGTCTCTATATTTGTCCTCTAACTCATTTAATTATTTATTTATCTGTTTATTACTATTTATTACTATTTATTACAGTTTTGTCATTTCTTTTGTTTGTCAATTATACCTGTATGTTACATTTTCTGTGTTTGTTAGTCACGCATTTTAGTTTATTTTATTTTTTAATTAGATGTCAACCAGTTCACTTCTGCACACCTTTTTTAAGAATGTAAATTATACATATATGTTTAACCCACTTGCAGGGTTTCCTTTGTGGGTCTCTATATGTTTATTTTACAATGCTACAATAGTGACAATTTACAAAATTTTATTTTAGTATGTATTTTTCCTTTTTATGTGCAAATTTTCCTTTGATGTGTAAATAAACATTATTTATTTATTATTATTATTATTATAATTCTTTCTACGAAATAAACGAATCCCTCCGAATCAATGCAATCACCTTTAATATATAATATGAAGTGCAATAAAAAAAAGTAGCTTGAGTTTTTCTGCATTCACTTGCCCTTTTATAAATAATAGTAATTTTTCTCTTTAAAAAAACAAGCGCGCAGCGGTCCGCGTCAGGCGCGACGAACGCGATGAGCGGCAACAAGTGTGAACGGATAAAATAAGCGCAAACAAATAATAGCACACAAACAACAAATAAATGTTTTAATTGCGTCATTAACATGTAAAAGTTTAATTCATATTTTGTTTTCTACATTGAAATAATCTTTATATTATATCACAATTTCCAAGCCCTTTTACTTGCATATTTTTCACGATTATTTTTGTTTTGGTAACCTACGCGTTTCAACTTTGTTTTCTAGCTATCAACAATAGCTAAAATCTTAAAAATTCTTTCTACTTCTGAGAGCGTTGAAAGAGAAAGGAAGTGTTTGTAGAGTAGCGAGATTAGACAGTTAACAGGGTGATTAGACATATTACATACACTATCGCTTATATGTAGAGCAACTTTTTAAAAATTCGCGTGTTTGCTCAAACAAAGTAAATTGGACATGATGGATTGTATAAATGTTAACGTCAAAATTCAACAGATATATTAAACGAAAATTGTTATTTATATAAAGTTTTAAACATACATATTTGCCTTTCTATTTTTGTTTGATATGAAAGGTTTTTTTGCTGCCTTTCTACCATACAAACCAACCTCTCTTAATCTTCGTTTTATGGTGCTCACGGAGATATCAACATTTCCTAACTGTTGTTTTATGCGAGGTGCACTCATAAACGGATCATTAATGGATAACATTTTTATTTTTCTGTCCACCACATGATCAGTCTTTACTTTTAATATAAATTAAATAAAATTTAAATTTTTTTAAATTTTTTAAATGATTAATTTTTATTTTTGTTAAAAGTTAAAATTTTGTTATTAAATATCTTTCTAAAAATACCTATTAACATAAATAAGTGATAAAATAACAATGTATTAATATTAAATAATAAAAAATGTTTTCGATCACCTATTTAGCGTTTCGAACCACTGTGCGTCGTCGTACAGTTTCCTGAACCGCAAGAGTCAGCAAAACCACTGAAACATGTTACTGATACTGACTAACACTGACTAACAGTTAATTGTGGATTACGATAGCAGAGCGTAGTACATTACGGTACATTTACGTCTGCAGATTTGTTGCATACCTAAAACAATGGCTTGATAGAATGCTGTCTATATACCCACACTTTAATTGTATTTAAGTAGCCAGTAAAAAGATTGTTTTTAATACTGTTAAATGATTAATTATATTTTAACAGCAACTTGTGACATTATATGTATGTACATAATGTGTGTTATGGCAAAGTTCAACTTAAGAAGAAAGAAATTCCGTGGTTCTGTGTGATAACTAAAGGCTATAACGTGGAGCGTAACAGGACCGCATCAGGGGGGAATTGTATGGGAAATGTCTATACAAACCATGTAATTAATAATTTAAAATAAGCAATTTCAATAACGGCTCGCACAACACAACGAATTATAGAGTGTCCGCATGTTGCGAGTGTTGTGCGCTAGCAGTAATATACAGTCATGCTCAAATGTATTAGACACTCTCATAAAATCGTAAGCTTCCATAGATACCTGGAATTTGGGGAAAGACGGTGTACTAAAAACTGAGATAAGAGCCTCACTACGCACTTATCTTATAATGAATAACTAAGGGTATTTTTCAGGGTTGTGGATATAAAAACAATGCAGGTGTAAAACTACGAATGTATGACGGATCTTTGTTTACTATCAGAAGGCTTTTCATAGTGGTTTGTTTGTTATTAAATAGAGGTTGTAGAAATGCCAAAAGTGTGCAAATTAACAGAAGTAGAACGAGGGCAAATTATGATTCTTAATTCAGAGGTCAGTAATTGCTAGCTGCTATTGTCAAACGCTTGAAATGTTCACAATGTGCTGTGAGACTACAATTAAGCCTTTCAGACATTGGTTCTTATGCGAATAGGCCAAAAAGCGGCAGTAGAATAATTACAACTGCGAGGGAAGATCGTATTTTAACAAGAATAACTCTACAGGAACAGACAAAAAAATGCACAAAATATTGCCTACGAGTTAAGGGAAAAGCAATGTGGCTGTATCTGCACAAACAATAAGGAGACGTCTTAAGGAAGTCGGCTTGCATGCCCGTAGACCCCTTCGCAAACCACTGTTAACAGTAAGTCACAAGCAGGAAGGTTAAATTGGGCAAAAAAACATGAAAAGTGGGCAGGCGAATAATGGGCTAAAGTGATATGGTCCGATATAGGGGTAACTCAAAAATCATCACTAATTTATGTAGATACAAACAAAATATCATATTATATGTAACAGTTTTTATAAATCTGGAGTAAACTGCAAATCCGTAAAATCAATGTTTTTTTATAGCTCATTAGACATCCGGGGGTTCAATTGTTTTCTTCACACAGTTTTAATGAACATCTTTTCTTGAGATAAGAACTTTAGAAAATGTATGGTGTCACATTGCAATAAAACCAGTTTAGAATCAACTCCGTCAGGAATACCCGCTCTTGTGCATTTCGTCTACTGTAAGTAGATACCGAGTGTTTCGTTACGCGTATCAGTGTCATTGTGATTTAGAGTGCATGGACAACATAAGGGCAGATTGAACATGCCAAAAGAACGCAAAAATAGACAATATAAATTTCAGAAATAGATTTGACAGCAACCCTTACTTTTATGGGGATTTACGTGTTAGGGGAAATTACCTATTTCATACTTTTTGTAGAACTATAAATTCTTCAGATAAATCTAAAGTAACAAGACATGTGAACAGCCATGCCTCTTCGAGTTCTAATAACCCGCGTTTTTTCTATGAACTTTTGTAGCTAGTGACATTCCATTAGACAAATTAAATAACCTTGTTTTATGTAATTTTCTCGAAACCTATTTTATATAGACAGAAAAATCCCACATCCTACTACGTTACAGAACACGTACGAATCAGGTTTATAGTGATGCAGTGCAAAGAATACGTGAAGAGATAGCGAATTTTGTTTACTTCATCATAGACGAAGTTACTGATGTGCATGAGCATGTGGACGTGCTGCTACAAATTTTTTAAATTGCACATTACAATGTGATAATGCCAGTGCCAGTCATTTATTGGCCTCAAAGGTACTAGATAAAACCAATCAAGAAACAGTTTGTCAATGAGTGTTTTGGTTACATATGGCCAAATCAAGATAATTGCGATACAGTATTAGTAATGGTGACTGATGCAGCATCATATATGATAAAAGCAGGAACGATTTTATTTCACAAATATTCTTGAATGGTGCAATTTACATGTGCGGTTCACGCACTCCACAGGGTAACTGTAACCATAAGTTGGTTTCAGACTCCGTTGGCCAATAAGTTGATGCCAAATATGAAAAAAAAAAATGTCAAAGCACCTACAAGAATTATGGGAGTTTACTTCCAGAACCGGTTGTAACCTGACGGGGTACTTGATTGACAGCCGTAGCATATTACGATGAACATTTTGAAAATATAAAAAATGTTACAGGCCTTTTAGGTCTATAGCAGTACAGACTACTGCTATAGGTTTAGTACAAGACCTGATGAAAGACCAGAGTATTCACGAAGATATACTATATATTAGTATCAACTACAGAATCTTAAATAATGTTATACAAAAGTTGGAAATACGTGGATTATCGTTATGTGACCAGTTTCAACTCCTGCATGATGTTCAAAACAAAATTAATGCTGCCACCACAAGTTCTGTCAGCACTACGATAAAAGACAAATTTATTTCAAAAAGTCTTTCAAAAAAAATCCTGGATACCATATTTTAGAAAATATATGCAACTATCTAGATGTTCTAGATAGATCTAGCCTATTACCTTTCAACCAGTTACCTTCCAACTTTGCATCAATATACATTGAGCGCTCATTCATTACATAAATTAATATTAAGTGATAGGCGTCGAAATTTTACGTCAGCTAACGTGGAAAAAGTGTTATTGATTATATATGAACACCGCCATTCTGAGGATGACTCTTAACTGACATGAAAATGTAATGAGTGAGTTGTTTCGTTACGTAAGACATTATTTAATACTGATATGCCGAAACACCTAAATTATATATTTAATGACTTCAGTTATGTGCACGTGGTAGAGTTCACGTTAGTGCACGAAATACGAACCTGTTCATCTCCGCGACTTAGAGTTTTCACTTATTATAGATTTATGTGGTGCTGGAAATGGAAAATTCGAATGAATTTTCCGAGGAAAAACGCAGGCAGTATTTATTTTGGTGGAGGATATTCCTCGGTTTGGAAGTGAAATATGGTTTCTGCATGTCACGCGATTTTTTTATTTATTACCGAATGTAATCTTGCCTTCGTTAATATATTGCAGAGAAAAATGACCTGAAAAGATCTCGGATTTGCGTTATATATTTAGCTATAATTTTATTCGTTTGAAACATCAAAGGTAAGTAAAAACATGATTTTTGTATAAAATAATTTACATTATACAATTACATCTACACTCTATTTTATTACTACACAGTAATATTCTTTGTATACAGATATGTTGGCAACATATACAGTAACATATACAGATATGTTGGCAAAGAATATTAAAGAACTAAATACATTTTCGGTTTAATATTACATTCATCACATACGTATGCACGTACATCATGAAAAGGTTCAAGCATTTATTTTGTGTGCTAGACCCTGTTTCTCTTCGTAACGCGTAATTCAATGAGTTTTTTCGGTCCACATGATACAAAACATGTTTGTGACAGCGTTCTGAATACGAATTAACTTTCAGCTACCGGTTACGGGAACTCGAGTACATTTTTATTCAACTTCTGAGTAATTTTTATGGTTGATGTATTCACTTGCAAGCGTATAAGTTTGCAGCTTTGTGTGTGGGTTGACGTTGAATACTTGTCATGTATAAATGATGAACTTCCCAACATGAAAGAAAATCTACAGCACATCAGTTGTTCCAAAAGTCAGTGTTTCTGACTATTGGGAGAAATGTGGGTAGAAATGTAATAGTGAAATCCCACTTCCGAATGTTTGTAACAAGGATATATTGATTTCTGTGAGTGAGATATCCCACTTCTGAAATTTTGTAATAACAATAATTATATCTTCTAATGTATTATGTTCCACTATTCGATTAATGTATAGTTTTAGTAATTTTTATTGCGTTAAAATGCATACGATGTAAAGGATAAAGGCTTCTCATAAATAATAGAAAAATCATTATCCTCGGCACCTCCGTAGCAATATTAAGTAAGGGCGGCCAGTTGTTCTCCTACCGCGTAACAAGAGAGAAACGACAGGCCATCTATGAGAAAAAAAAGGGGCCATGGATAAAAACGAGATTTATCGCCTATAAATCGATCTTTGGGAGTAATGAGCCTCTTTTATTTTTATGATATTGATTTCGCCTCGCTGAAGGCAATCGCAACCTAATAGACGGGGAACCGCTCTGTTGTTTACAGCAATGTCAAAATATCAAATTGCGAAACCGGAATAAAACTTTCAAGATGTTATTTCCGGTGCATTGACATCGACTTGAGTGATTTTATCGATTGTGTTATTTAATCCTGGTAGGCTGATCAGACTCAGAAAGAACAAGAGAGGCGATTGAGTTTGGTCTAATAACGTTAAAAATGGATGGAAATTTTTAATATACAGTGTGGTTCGATAACAAAGAATTCTGCCAAAATTTACCTCACTACACAAATGTTTTTAAGAGTGAAATATAGTCTTGTAATTTTGCAATTGTTCTATTTTATATAATTAGCACAATATCATACACGAATATTTCTAAAGATGCTCCATCTGTAGTTTCAGAGGTAATGTAAGTGGGATAAAATGTAGAATAAAAATTAAGTGGCTCCATATGTTGTCTCAGAAATTATTTAACAAATAAAAAAGAAGAAAATCTTGTTATGCATGTCATGTCAGTTTGCGTTGAGGTATTTTTAATGTCTTTTAAAGTCATTCCTTTAATGTCATTCAAAGTGATGTCATTTTCTGTACTTCTGTATTTATTATCACTAATTTTTGTCTTCATTTTTTTCAGTTAGTTTCCAATTGAAACGAATATAATATTGCTTTGTAATCCCATAGAACACCTACTCAAGATTATCAGACTTTCAGTTTAGGTTTCAGGTTTTTGCGATTGTGGTATTCAGGTACTTGAATTTCTAGCCCCTCTGTAGTTGCCAAAAGAGGTAAGTAAGATTTCCCAATGGAGTTTGTAGTTTCCTAAGTGTCTTCACAAATTTATTGACATTATGTAGGTACCTAGGTTTTAGGTTTTTAGTTTCTACGTTTAATATTACCTAATAATTGTAGAGTACCGGTGTGTTTATAGAGGTTTCTTGACGAATCAGGGCCTAATCTTGATTTCGAAAAATCGATTTTTCACTCTCCTTCCGCCAGTATGCGCCCTATACGTCCGTGTATATGTCCACCATATTGGATTTCCAAAAAAGACCACAATGTATCTGCATCTAAGAAACATTTGATTTTGTACAATCATCTGTATTGTCATCTGATGCCTTACTTGGTAAATTCTCAGCTATATTAATTATCTCATTGACATACACCAAACTTAAAGTTCCTGCGTTTGTAACAAGGGCCAATTTCACGCCCTCAAAAGTACATTTGCGTCTCAACATATAAGAAAGGATAATATCTCGCGGTTTATGCAGACCCTGTATATTTTTCACAACTTCAACAGTATCACGAAATTCAATATAACATACTTATTCAGCTTGTTATAAGTTTATTATCCTCTATATTTTCACGACCCACGTATAAAAATATTAGAATGCATTCAAGCCAAATGGAACAATGAAAAAAAAATTCGCAAAAGCACCCGTGAACGTAAAGTTCAGTAAATCCCCTAATTAATTCATGTTGAATTCAAATTTGCCCCGTTTCTTTCTTCACCTTGTTCGTCTGCTAGACACAAGCCTGAAAAATCCTACTTTACGCTTTGGTTTCGATGTACCTCTCTCTCTGTTACTTTTATGGAAAGCGAGACTCTTACGGAGACACTGGAAATTCGGCTTTGGAGAGCAGTGGCGTAGCAACGGAATAATGCAGGGGTACAAAGTACAAAGCAGGGGAGATAGACTCCCAAGAAGAATACAGTGGGATTCAGTGCATCCAAATTACTTCTGTCGCACTATAACTTTGATCCCCTTTCAGTTATTTAATATTTTGAAACAACAAAATATTAGCCTCGATTTTGTTTTATAGAGTGCCCGTAGTGATATTACCAGATAGTAAAAGAATGAGTTGGATCAGAAGAAATGTAAACATGGGTAGAATATGGACGAGGAGTTGTATTTGGTGATAATATTATTGTCTTAGTCCTCACTCGGCCTTTTTCGGAGAATTTGAACATCAGCCATCTTGTAAGTTAGTTTTTTCTCGTCTACTAATACTTTCGTACTCCGTCTATCCCGTGACAACAGTAAAAGTAATAATTCAATTGTAAAAAAAACATTAAGTTAATTTCTTTAGAATAAATTTCAGAGTGGAAAATAAAAAGAATATATATTTGGCGTTATGTCGTTTATTGTTAGGTTTGTTCGAGTTCCTACAATAAGAACTGTCTAGGAACTGTTTGGAAATTGCGTAGAACTGAATGCACTATTGATAAATTTCCAACTACATATTTATGTATTAGACCTAGAACAGTTCTAAAGTGAATTAAATTCAAACACTTTGAGTCAAAGTTCTTTGAGAATCAATATCACGGATCAAAGTATTTTAATGCTGAAAATATCTCGGTTATTTGTAATTTTTGTTGTGGTATTTTCGTTTATTTGAAAACTATGTGAAGACGATAAACTAGAACTAGATTATGACCTAATATCTAATATTAAATTAAGTAATTACATTTTTTAATTATAGAAGAAAATTTCCACTTAATTAAACTTTATAGTTGTTTAAGAGTGGTATCCTAACCAATATCCAATTACAACCATTGGGTTATTGTATTATAGGATTATGAGGTTTCGGAGCCATAGTGTTTGTAGTTTTAACGGATATAGCAAATTTTAATGTAATAAATACGAATCAGCAACAAACAATATAAAAGGTAATTTTTATTTTCTGTATGTAGTTATTTCACATGTTTTCCTACCTTCATTTTACTGAATTCCTCAATAACTTCAGTGAAATCAATTTCCTTTGAAACTTTTCTTTCAATTGAAAGCATGGACATATTGACGAATCGCTCTTGATTCATTGTAGATCGAAGATAATTTTTTAATAGTTGAAGTTTGGAAAAACTTCTCTCGCATGATGCAACTGAGACGCAAATGATCAAGAAGTATTAAGCGATGTACAGGGTAACGATTGGCATTAGAAGTAATTTAATTTAAAAATTGTAAATCACCTGTAACATTTTTTTTTGAGCAAGATACCTTTTTTACTTTACCATTACAAACATATATTAATTGTGTGTTCTTTTTTTATTTAAGTAACATTTTTTTTGTATATTGAATATTTAAAAAGTTATGGTTTACATGGTATATTATTACTATTTATTATTAAGTGCTCTATCTGTTTTTTTTTTCGTAAGCTGCTAGCAAAATGAATATAATTTTTGTGTAAGAATGTATCAGTTTACTAGCTTTTACAAAAATTTAATACGGAAATAAAAAATATAGTTTTTAGAATATAGTTTTTAAATATATAGTTAGAAAAAATATAGTAAAGTAAAGATGTTAAGCATCGCGAAGCCGTTTTTTTTTTTTTTAGCAAAATACCTATCTATTTTTATATACTTTTTTATTTCAAAAGTTATGGTCGATTTTCCGATGAATTGCAACATTTGGAATTTGATTTTCCGACGCAATTACTCGTTCACCATATATATAATATATACATAAGTAGGTAAATATGTCTTTATTTACAACAAAAAATATATGTATGTACTAAACCCAGGTTTTGATAGCTGAAATATTGTATAATTTATAATAAACAAATATCTTTAGATATCTCAACAATAAAAAATATACATACAAAAGCTACTTAACTATTTACAAATGAGTAAATAAAATAACAACAACAACCAGAAAAAAGTAAAAATGAATTATTTTTTTAATAAATGTTGATTTTGATAATCGGACAATTTTTGAAATATTGAAAAAAAAAATGGTTCAGAAGCGTCGTACGAATAAGTTGATAGGCGGCGTCTTCATTCGAAATTTCGCGCAAATAGGCCAACATTTTTTTCTATGCCAATGTAAACTAACAAAAAAACTGGACGTTTTCGACGAAACACCGAACTACTATACTATTTTCGACGCGCGTTTCGCCAATTAAGTTCGCATTTTCAGGAGAACATTAAAACTGTTCTAATCTTCTTGAAAGGAGGAACCAGATTTGGACCATTCTATAACAGTTGACCCCCTTGTTACGTCACTGGCAGAAACTGAGCGCTGTTTTGATATGCCAAGGGGATACGTGAAAACCCAAAGACAATCGCTTATAAAGATATTAAAAAAATATGCGGTGTATATATACGCTGTACGGACTGTTTGTGCGAGATAAGTAATAAGGAAGGATAAAAAATACGAAATCTTTCCGTAGCAAGAACCGTTTCCGTTCTCATCGTATTAGTAACAGGAGGGTTGTTACCTTGTGACGTATTTTTGGAAACTCAATTTTATATTTAAATAGGAAATGAAAAGGTCTCTTTGGCAATGAAGGATCTGAAAGTGATGCATGCTTTTCCTGGTTTTCTAACCTCAGTTTATCCAACTCAAAGAAGTGTCACCAACATTATAGAACGTGGGTTATAAGTCATTTTTAATTGAGATTTATGTCAGTAAGAAAGAAATTATATACGAGTGTCTACACATTGAAATATAAATAAAAATTGATTTTACTTCTAGAGTTGGGTAGTTGTATAAGTATTTCCTAAAAAAGAAGTAGACATTTTCCATATCCTTGATTGAAAAAAAAATTCACAGTCTTTCATACATTATCTAGCTTTCATAACTGAGCACAGTTTGAATATGAAATTTCATAGTATCCCTTTGACTTTTTAGGTGGAAAATCAAATAAAGCCATTGTTGCTCCATCAGTTTCTGATATTGATTAATAATTATTATTTCATTTCAAAGTGTACCTACCCAAAATGGACATTTCTATGTAAAAAATGTTTATGACGTTTTCTTTCTCTATCAGTAACAAGACATTTCTTGCCAGGCATCCTGTATAAAATTGAAGAAAGCGTATTTTATTTCAGCTCCTCCGTTCGGACTGTAGGATGACCACCAGTTTTCTTTCGTTCTGCATTCCCTGTTTCCACAAACAGTTGAATAATATGTCCAAGAGAATATTAACCACATCAGGAAACTGTTCTTGAAACTCCAAATAGCAATCTACGAGAGAATACGTAATATTGTTCTCTATAAAATTGGTTCCATAAACCATACTACTAAAGCGGGACTCTACCATAAACCTTTTGTTGTTACTATGTAATCGCCATTTTTTGTAGAATCTACGCAAACTGTTTTGGTTAAGAACTTGAACCTTGACAGTTTAAAAACTGTCAGATGGCAAAGCAACAATTTTAGTCCTTAACATATTAAAAACATACTTGTGGATTGGCAAATCCTATACTGAAGGAAATTTTGTTCAGAAGAAAAAAATGTGTATCAACGGCCTAATGCCCACAAAAGACTACTTTATTTATGTCCTACTTCGTTCCATTCCTTTTTCACTGGTTGGATAATAAATGTACTTTCGAAGTGTTTTTATGGCAGCATTATTTTATACGTACCGGACTACGGCGATTTATCGTTGTTGTCGCTGAAATTGATGATGCGCCTGTAGAGTGCACGATCGTTAATCGAATATTTGAGTATGACTTATAAAATATAATTTAATTAGAGTAGTTTTATGGCTCCAGTTGTACGAAGAGATAAAATATAGGCAGAAGTAAAGCTTGTTTTTAGAAACATGTCATCTTCAGGGATAACGTAGGCTTAAGTCTTCGTTAATTTTTAGTTTGTAACATACTTTAAAAATATTGTCATGTTAATGACATCCACATACATAGGAAAGCTTTCAGTAACATTTTAAATAATATATATCTATAGTCTGTCTGTATATATGTTAGCATACTATGTAACAGTACAAAAGACGACTTTTACAACAATCGTATTTTATCTAATAACGAACAAGAATAATATATTTTCAGCTGAGGATATCAAATAAAAATAGAAATGGAATTACTCATTTCCATTAATAAAAATAATAGTGGACGTTATCATGCCATAAAACGTTGATAAAAATCATCCAAAAAAGCATCAGACCACTTGTTTTCTGAATACTGTGACAATTGTTGAAGTCTGGAAAAGTGTAGAACACCCTTTTTTTACTGCAGACACTCGACATCGGCTTTTGTAGCGATGTTGACACCGGATCTAAGAAAGTACAATACCCGTCAACACATTCAGATTAACGTCACAAGCGCATCATCAATAAAAAGTCACCGTAACCAATCTTCTTTGAAACGAAAGTGCCAACTATTGCGAAAGTATGAAAAGGTTGGGTGTGAGCGCTATCCTTCAATAATGTCACCTGGAACAATGTCGGCTTTCTGTAAAACTTTCTTTAAAGGAAGTCGAGTTTCATCCTAAAATATATTTAAGATAAAATGATTATAATCTACTTACGACAAAAAGTGTATTTCAGAACTGAATTATTTTGATAATTGCAATGTACTTTACAATAATACTTTCATACATAATATGTATGTAGACGATAAAGACAGAAAATGAGTTGATTATAATAAAACAACGTCTGTATGACACATATACGAGGTGTGTAAATGAAATAATAAGACTGGTGGACGTAACACCCGATCTAGCAACACTGCTGAGATGGGACTTGGAAAGGCGGTAGGTTAATATGTAATGCACCTTCAGTACAAGATTGAACTTGTTAGAGTCATTTGTTTGTTCTTTATGACTGTTTTCGTAAACCGGGTTTTTATAGTGCGTTTTAAAAATAAGTAACATTAATTTTGAGCAACGGTATGCTATCAGGTTTTGCTTCAGACTTGGAAACAGTGCAACGGATATTTTTGCAAAACTTCAACACGCGGCACAGTTCAACACTTCAGCACACGGAGACAGTGTTTTTTCAAGAGCCTAGGTTTTTCGGTGGTTCCTTATGAGAATACCTTACATTCTCATAAGGAAGAGAGTCGATTGAAGATGAACCACGCAATGGAAGACCATCATCCTCAAGAACCGATGAAAATATTGATAGAATACGGGATCTTGTGCGTTCAGATCGTCGGTTAACGACAAGAATGATCGGGGAAGAGTTAAATTTGAATCACACCATTGTTCATCAAATTTTGACTAACAAATTGGGGATGAGAAAAATCTTCGCAAAAATGGTTCCAAAAAAAAACGTGTCGCAGAAACAAAAGGACATCAGGAGAGAAAGGTGTCTTGACTTTTTGGAATCGATTGAAAATGATCACCATTTAATGGAACGTGTCATTACTGGTGATAAGACTTGGGTGTTCGAGTACGTCCCGGAAACCAAGCGCCAAAGCGTGGAAGCTCTCCAAGAACCAAAAAAACAAGAATGAGCAAGTCGAAGATCAAATACATGCTGATTTGCTTTTTTGATAGCCAGGGAATTGTCCACAATGAGTTTGTGCCTCCAAGCCAAACAGTAAATCAACACTTTTATGGAGAGGTTTTTGAAAAACTTGAACAATGAAGTTATTATTAAGGACACAATGCTGATTGTAATTCTATTCGAATAAAAAAAAAATCAAAAAATCAGTCTTATTACTTAATTTACACACCTTGTATGTACATATACAGGGTTGTTGAAAAGTCTAAAAATGCTGGTATCACATAAAAACAGCTGAAGCTTCGACATTCAGTTTTCATATGTTATAATTAGGCATATGTCTGTATAGTTACAGTTGGCAACAGAAAAATAGAACTGAGATTTTTTTTCCAGAGGCCCGTTCTTCAAGTAAAAACGGACAGAGTATTTGTATTTTAAACTATTCAGCTTTTTCTGACAGGTAGTTTGACAGGAAAGGGCCAACTAAATGACAAGACTGTTACCCTACTTATTCTACTCGTAACTGAACTAATTTTTGCAGGGCTATAAAATTTGACCACGAAAAAAGCTTTAAAATTGGGCATACTTACTGAGATGAAAAATATTCCTTTTGAATATTTATTTACAACACTTGTACAAATCTACTGAATATGTTTTTAAATGTTAGTGAACAACTAATTTAGTTGATTAGATTGATCTGTAATTAATCTATTTTGCACCTAGTTTACCTTACAAACCTTACAGATAAGGATCATATTCATTATAGTTACGTGAAAACCAATTTGTTATGGATTATATGTAATAAAATGTTTCCATGTTCTTGATGAGACCGTGGGAGTGGTGATATTTTTACGCTGATCCCCAAAACACCTCGCTTCCTTCACTTCCTTCAAGCTAGCAAAAGAAATATTTGATCAACAAACTGCTCGTTTCATAATGTCAACAGCGTCCAATCCACCTAAGTGCTTATGCGGGTTAAGGATCTAAAATCTGAGCCTAGAGAATTAAAAGTACTTAAGGAGAGCGAACAAAGTTTGGAGGCGTCGCGTCGCCTCGCCTGAGAAAGAATGTAATGAGAACGATGAAGAACACATTTACCCGCATTAACCGTTAATAATAATCAAGATCATTTGTTGCCGTTTCGGAGGTTTATTATATTCTTTTTTTCGTTGACTGGAAACTACGATACTTTAATGCATATACAAAGTCCGACAAAAATTTGGAATTATATTTAGTCATTAACTTAATCCCATTAAACAAAATCACGGGGGGTTAAATATTATGGCCGGCTCGGTCACTTGATTTGACCCTTGTGACTTTTTTTATGGGATTACGTTAATGATCTTGTATAAGAATAAACGGCCAAATAATGTAAAATACTTAAGAGCTCTAGTTATTGGTGTAATGGGGTTAATAAAAAAAATGTACTTATAAATATATGAGGTGTGTAAATTAAGTAATGAAACTGATTTTTTTTTAATTTTATTATTTGAATAGAATAACCATTCAGTATTGTCTCCTTGTAGTGCTGGAACTCATATACTGGAATAGCCTTCAGCTGGTCAGCTAGAGCCATTTGAATGTTTTCTATGATCCCAAAATGACGTCTCTTGAGGTGATTTTTCAATCTCGGGAAGAGGAAAAAGTCGCAAGTACTCAAGTTAAGCGAATAAGGAGGCTGAGGAGCCACAGGAATGTTTTTGCTGGCTAAAAACTCGTTTACTGAAATGGCTGTGTGACAAGGCGTATTGTACATGATGCAACATCCAGTTGTTCTTGATGTTTGATCTCACACGCGTGACGATTTTTAGAAGTTTTTCAACAACCTATCGGTAAAAGTGTTGATTTATTGTTTGGCCTGGAGGCACAAACTCTTTGTGGAGAATTCCCTTGCTATCAAAAAAGAAAATCAGCATGCATTTGATCTTCGACTTCGATGTGCCATTCCATGCTTTGGCGCATGGTTTCCAGGTCGTACTCAAACACCCAAGTCTCATCAAATGGGGACTATTTTCAATCGATTCCAAAAAATCAAGACACCTTTTCTTCTCCTGATGTCCTTTTATTCCTGCGAAAGGTTTTTTAGAACCATTTTTGCCGCAGATTTTTTCTTATCCCAAATTCGTTAGTCAAAATCTGATGAACAGTGGTGTAACTCAAATTTAACTCTTTCCCGATCATTCTTGTTGTCAACCGACGATCTGATCGCACGAGATCCCGTATTCTATCGACATTTTCATCGGTTCTTGAAGATGAAGGCTTTTCGAGTGGTTCATCTTCAATCAATTCTCATCAAATCAATCCTTCTGAGCATGCCTTAAACCACCGAAAAACCTGGGACCTCGGCTCTTGATAAAACACTGTCTCCGTAGGCGTGTTGAAGTTTTGCAAAAGTATCCGTTGCGCTGTGTTCAAGTCTGAAGCAAAACCTGATAGCACACCGTTGCTCAAAATTAATCACTCATTTTTTAAAATGCACCAGAAAAAACCGGTTTACGAAAACTGTCACAAAGAACAAACAAATGACTTTAACAAGTAAATACTTGTACTGAAGTTATGTTAACCTATCGCCCTTCCAAGTCCTGTCTCTGCAGTGTTGCTAAATCGGGCGCTACGTTGTCAGTCTCATTACTTAATTTACGCACCTCGTAATGTGACTTTTTGTGGACAGTCTTCATGGTTACTACCGGATCATGTTGTTGCATTGGATATGAGATTATTGATTGTATTTTGGGACTTACCAATTAACCAAATTAAAATAATTTTCTCGAAATACTCGTTATGTAACCTTAAATTAAGAGTTTATATATAGTCTGACGAATAGTCGGCTGATTAAAAAAAAATTAAAAATATGGAAAGCTATTAAAAGAAAATAAAGATGACTACGAAGGCAACAAAACAATAGAAGAAATAACCAAATGGGGATTACCAAAACATGCATAACAATATAACAAGCAACTTTTATTTGAACACGTTTTCTACAAAATAAGTGGTTAAAAAGATACACACATTAATCCTGACTTTTGGGGAACCCTGTATTTTGGCGAGCATACAAGTAGACATCCCCATAATTTAAACATAAAAATTTGAATATAAATAGGTTGTTGACATCACGTCGGCCCTGAATAGGCGTGGACAAAAGCAAATACTGTTACCCTGGAAACCAGCACGATGTTTGACAAATATTTATACCGAGTTGGGAGATATGAATATAAAAAAAGGGATGTATATTGTGAGCGAAAATTGGGAGCTTAAGGCGTTGCTTCTAGCATACAGGAGAAAGTTTTGCTCAAAGGTTTGCGGAAGTCATCGAAAGACTGTTATCAAAAATCCTTCGAAGGTAGTTCAGAAAAAAATAAAAGTAAAAATATGTTCGTGTTCGGTTTCCTTATTTTTTTCAGACGAATTTTTTGTTTAAATTGATAACAGTTAACAAGATTTTGGACATATTGCACACAGTGTCGTAAATATGTAGGAGAGGATTTTATTAACGCTTGAAAATATTAGCTACGCAGGACGTTATCGAAATATGATTATTACCTACAGATACTTAGCAAAATTACTTGACAAATACTTGAATACAAAAACGTGAATACAAACAATAATAAGGGTTATGGGAATAAGGAATTTAAAATATAATTTCATAATGAGAAATACAATTTTTGGGGATGTGGGACAAAATACAAACACTAATTTTTTTGCCTACATTTCGTCTAATATACATACATATGTACTTAGTCTTCTGCAGAACTGCAAACACGAACATTTTAAAATTTGGTCAATTATGATAATAAAATTATTATATTTGGACATTATTTTATGCCTAAACTCCATTTATTTACAATAGGGATAGTTTTGTCTAATAGATAATTATTGTGCGAGAGGGATCTAGTGGACTGTATGCGAAAAGGCACTTACGTTTTTTTCCGTAAGTCGCGGTCTTCCAAGGTCTAGGTGCACGCGGGTGCTTTCCTTCCACTGATGCACATATGCCGGCCGGCGTCACTAAGTGCACTGCAGTTGGGATAACCCAAGTAGTCACTAATGCACTGTATACAAGTAGATGCACTAAAATAGCTGCTGCGTTATGTCAACGTAGGAGAGAGCAAAAAGTCGCGTGTCTTGTCTTCGAGTAGAGTTAAAAATCACACTTGACACTATTGTACTGTGTCTTTTTGGAGTGAGAGAGAAAGGAAATATATGACAGTGTGTGAGTAATGTTGGCTGCATACACTTGAGGAATAAAATAAAATTAAAATATAGAATAAAGATGGAACAATTATTAATACAAAATAGGAAAATGCCATCGGTCGTGATTACTTACAATTTATTTATAGTTTAGATTGTAAAATTATTTTTATT
This sequence comes from Aromia moschata, assembly GCA_029963805.1. Taxonomy (NCBI): domain Eukaryota; kingdom Metazoa; phylum Arthropoda; class Insecta; order Coleoptera; family Cerambycidae; genus Aromia; species Aromia moschata. The sequence goes on along the minus strand of JAPWTK010000023.1, from coordinate 1,590,027 downwards.
TTTAGAGATAAAGCAAATTGAAAGTGTATATGTACGTTGTGGTTTACCCAAGGAAACTACAAATACATATAGTGATAAATTCAAATAATATTATTACCTCCGTATTGTTACTGATTTTGAGACATTTCTAAAGTATTATTATAAATAATACTTTTTTGTACATCAGTTCTACAAATATGATTAACCACCTTGGTTTGATGTTTGTTTATGTAAAGTATTACGGAAATAATCATTTTTCTGTAATTGTTTTCTACGCCTAGGACTTGTCTTTGCAAAAGCAAATTTGTGTCCAGTTGAAAAATTATGGAGAGATAATGGTGTTTTTTCTTTTTTTAATCTGAATTGATAGGGTAACAGTCTATTTTGTGTTGATTTAAGGGGGTATTCTAGTCTAGAGGCATGAATTTCGGGCGGTTTTTGAACCTCTGTACAAACGAAACAAAAAATATTTTTAGTATCCATTTTTTTTATAATTTGTTTATTGCTATTTTAAAATAACATAAAAAATTAACTGAAAAAAAAGACTCAAAATTGACAAAGTTATGATCTGGCAAAGTGGGGGGGTGCAAAAAAAAGGGTGTCCTGGCGTGCATGATTTCAACCCTTCTGGTCAACTGAAACAAAAATGCCGAACGGATTCTTAATTAGTATAGATGCCCATATAGCCCGAGCCTTGGCAAAAGAAAAAATTTTTTTTTTTCATAAAATGGCGGCCGTTTGAAAAAAATTTTTGTTTTGCATGTTTTTTTAACAATACAGATTTTTTTAAAAATAGTAAAATGAAAAATTTTGATCTGAGCGTGCTTGAGGCGATAGAGGAATGTATAAAGAACATTCACACCAAATTTCAAATAAATCGGTTCATTGGAACTTGAGATATCGTGCACGCCAACTCGAAAAATGTAGTTTTGAGAAAAAAAAAAAACGCGTTTAAAGTTTTGAGACAAGTTTCCGGCAATTTTACTCAGTTAGCACGTCCACGTTGCTTGAAGGCTGGCTCAAAACTAATTTGAAATAAATACTAAGACGAATAGATTCTGACTAAATACGTTTCGTGTTTCATAAGTACTCGGGCAGCGTCTACCGTATTGTTCATTTGTTCCGGTCGGACCGGAGCCGATGCCGCGTCACAAAAATGGCTGTAACTCATAAAATAATTGAAATTTTGAAAAATCCTTTTAAGGGCATATTCTTGAATGTCTAAACTTTGGAAATATGAAACAAAAAATATCGATTTTTTCAATTTTGTAGAATTTATAGAATTTATTTCTAGAATACCCCCTTAATTGTATGTAAAGTTTGTTTTTTGTAGTTCGCACATAATGTTTGTCGCAATCTAAACAAGGAATTAAATATACTACATTAGATTTGTCCTTTTCTTTTGTGTGTTTTATTTTAATTTCGAAAAAAAAAACAACGATTTTTATTTTATATGTGATACAATTTTAGTAAATTGCTTCAATTTCATTTGATTAAGTTTAAATTAATTGCTTAAGTTTTTAACGAGCGCACGAGTTTTGAACTAACGTACGTTTAACGAGTATTTTTTACTATTTCATTGGTTCTAATATATTTGTATTGGGTCTAGAAGTTTCAAGATCCTGATTTAAAATATTCTTTGGAAAACATTTACTATACCCATTTACCCATCTTTAATGTATTTAAATTTTATTGTGTCTTATAAATTTGATAACCTATTTTTTTAGCTCTAAATTTTAAAGATTTAATAATGGCGATTTTTTATGGATGGGCTGGGAAGATTTAAAATTGATTATTTTGCTCGAATTTGTAGGTTTATGACACCAGTCTGTCATGATTTTGAGATTTTTGGTTCTTATGACTAACGGGTGTAAAAATGGAACACTGTAACATTTTTCTATTTCCATTGTAAATTGTAAATGAGGACTGAAAAAGTTAAAAATATCTAATGTGATATTTTCATTACCTTTTTGGTATCGTGTTGTTAGTCAGTTAATTTTGCACATACTACCCTTAATTAAAGGAAAAATATTACGTTCGACGTAAGTCTGTGTTTTTTGTCAGCGTTCTTAACATTGTTAATGAAAATTAAAAAAAAATCCTTATCTATACTGAAGATTATTGCAAAGATCTATAAATCTATAAATTCTATATTTTTTAAAGTAGCTATGAAGGTAAATGAATAAATTGAAGTATGAGTCGTTCAGTGGCGAAATTCATAAAAGTGTTGGTTTTATCAAAAGTAAAAATAAGGAACACTGAACAACATACATATTCCAATTTTTGGTGTTATTGGCATACATTGGATACTAGACATCTGGATACTACTTTGTATTCAACCTGCATCTGCCAATACACGGTCGTCCTATACATAAACTGTGAAAGTGCCCATTTTGCAACTAGCACACTTTTGTAATGGTATTGGAGTTGAGCGTTAAACTCTAACACGATCTAAACATAAAAGCAACTGTATACGTAGAATGCGAATGTAAGAGAACATTAAACATGTTATGCCATGCAAACGATGTTAATACAGTTTCAGTACAAGACAACATAGAAGAATGTACTTAAAATAATACTACAGCTGAATATTTCATCTTCCAGATTTGAGTTGACGTATTCACTTATTATGAGTATTTTATCTTATTTTCAAGATGCTATTTATATCTGTTTATTATTTTAGTGATCTTATTTTTTTCAAATTTGTTGAAATAACTTGCATTCTAAATTAGGGCAAATAGACAACTAGACATTCCGGTTTCAAAACAAATGTGATCTTGATGAAAGGTGAAGTAATTTTATTCAGACGTATGCACTGAAGAAGTGCGCCCACATTTCAACTCGATCAAGCTAGTAGATCTTGAGATATGTTAAAAACAGTTAATAAATCTTGTGATATGTTATAAAAAAAAAACGGGTTTAGTGGACCATAAAGGGAACCTACTGCTTCCTCATAAAGATCTTCCATCTAGCATCCTAAGACTTTTAAGATTAATATATGCACACGAGGTTGATTATCTGCTTTTAAGGTACCATTATTACTTGTGTAGTATAAACAAATCGGGAAAAAACATTGCGCAAATACTTAATTGCAAAAAAAAGTAAAAAAAATGTTTTTTAAAAAATGGTCTAGTTCATATACGAATTATACGAAGCATCTAACACATAGTCCAATTAATAAGCCGGAAAATGTGGAAAAGTTGATAAGCAGCTCCGATTTCAAAAATTTTTGTTTGTACGTGTTCTTTAGACCCTCAGGAACATTCATCACCACTAACATCTGCCTTACTATGAAAAAAATATGGTAGTTTTCCCACCCCAAAGCTTCCCCAATAGTAAAAGTGATAAAACATTTTAAAAATTCAAAATTTCGCCTCGGAAATCGTCTCTCGGGGGTTTTTCGGGGTCGCTGATTACGAATCCGATAACAATTCAAACTCTCAATATGCTATGAGCGCGAATTTTGGTTTTAATGTAGTTAAATTATTGAAAAAAATAAATTACGAGTGTAATAAAATCGTTTTTCAAGTTTTATTTAATTTCAAAAAAACTGGGTAAACAAAAATGAGCTTACAATCTACAAATATAGTTGACATCATTCGTAATCAGAGTCGTTTTCGAGCATTTCTGACGCAGTATTGGTGGGTCCCTCTTCATCTTCACTTATATCTTGTTCTACTATCATTTCAGCCGGGCAAACCACTGCATCCTCTGTAATGTCAGTAGTTGCAGGTGGCTCGCAATTAGTGCAGTTAGATCCGTAACAAAATGTACACGTTTGTGAACAGTATACGCCATTTTTCCTGCAACCACAAGCTGCACCAAAACCAGTTTGACATCCACATGTTATTGCATCCATAATACTTTTTGGCGCGGGTGGTTCTGTCATTCTTATGGGATGCAGGACGCCGTCCATAACTTTCCAACCCCAATCAGTTGGGTTTCATTTTGCGGTTCTATTGTGATCTGTATCTTTTAATAATCCTATCCTACTAATATCATAAGCAAGAACTACATTACCGACTGCAGAGGAAGGTAAACAGATGAAGAGGGAATTTCAAAGTACCAACTGTAGAAGATGGTAAACAGATGAAGGGGGAATTTTGAAACATAAATATTGATTTTTTCACGGCGAAAATCTCATACTTAAAAGTAAAATCCTACAGCTTACAAACGAATCAGTTATCGAAAACTTGAAAGTGGAATTATGTTGCTCCATTGCATTAGACGTTTAAATTTTTGTAATGGAACTTAAGATTCTTGACCAGCGACCCCGAAAACCTCCGAGAGACGATTTCCGAAGTGAAATTTTGAATATAATTTTTTTATCTCTGTCACTTCTAGGGTGGGGGTGGTTTTAATGGGGTGCAACCACCCTCACTCGATTTTTGACCTTGGATTCGTAATCAGCGACCCCGAAAACCCCCGAGAGACGATTTCCGAGGTGAAATTTTGAATTTTTAAAATGTTTCATCACTTTTACTATTGGGGAAGCTTGGGGGTGGGAAAACTGCCATAATTTTTTAATTTTTCATAGCAAGGCAGATGTTAGTGGTGATGAATGTTCCTGAGGGTCTAAAGAACTCGTACAAATAATATTAGAAAACTATTATCATTATTATTATTTGTTTAACTGACCAAGAATTGGCAATGTTCTCAACTGTTGCCCTTTTGATTTAGCAAATAAAACTCTCTGTTTGTCTGTGTGTTGGTTTACCCTAGTATTTGTATTGTACTTCATTCATGCTTTAATGTATCAAACTGGCACACCTATATTTCATAATGAAAAAAATATATTTAGACTTTGAATTCATTCAGTTTGGTATAGGAGGGATGAATTGATGTAATAAAAGTAGTCTTTGACCCTATAATGCTTTAATATACGTGTATTAACTTAAAATTAGAGAAAATTTATTACATTATTAAATGTGTCCCAATACTTGTTCGGATTAATGATTTCTTAAAGATTGATCTTATAATTTGAGTACGTGTGTTTTTATATTTCCACACCATGGATTTTATAAAGAATTTTCTTTGCAAAATTTGCTGTTTTTTTTTTTAAATATCTGATACACTGAGGGTTAAACCAATGTGCATTAATACATAAAATGTTATCAAACCTAAAAACATCCGAGATTACACTGACATTAACAAAAGTCCATTTGCGCAACAAAGGTTAATTGTTTATTTAATCTTAATTGTCACTGATTTTCGCATTTTGCCGAAATGCTTCTATCGAATGCAATTGACACACATGTTAATCACGTCTGTAAATAGAATTTTATTTTTAATTTTGTTGATATGGAAGTCGATTTCCAAAATTTAATATTAACGGATGTACTATAGACGTACAAAATTATTTCTTCACATAAACTTAACTATAGTATTTTTTTGTCTCAACATGTGTAGCTAGAAAAAGTTTTGCAAGGGTGTAAATGTGTTTAAACTTCTTGACGTTTTATCTGCTTTGTTATTTTAACCAAACAAGTTAATAATGGTCTTTAGACTATTTAGAGAATAGGGATTCCGAGCAGAGCCCAACGAAATGTGGGAACAAAAAAATATTTAAATTAGATCAAACAAGCTGGTGAGGCACAAAAGAAAGCGTTTAAGAGGCGGGAGTTTCCAATATTTCAGAAGCGCTTGTAGTAAATGTTCGACGAGATAAAATGTGAATTGAAACCGTTTGAAAGTTATATAAATTGAGGAATTTGTAAAGAAACATTGATATTATTACCGACATCAAAGTAGTAATGCGTGAGAAACGTTTCTGAACTGTTATACTTTCTGTAGTGAGCATAATGTATACAGTCTGTTCACTTTAGCAAATAGTTGTTAACTATGGATTATACTTTCTTAGAGGGCAGGAATTACCTAAGTAATAAAGTTGTCCACTTCAGAAAGTATTAGTTTCGGAACTTTTGTACTGAGGGTAGTGGACATGGAGTATGAAAGTTTGTTCACTTTTTCTAAAAGTATTTCTGAAAATATTCTCTGATATTTTCTATTGCGGACAGAAAGTATGAGCTTTCTGAGAAAGTATGAGAGAAATTTTTGAAATCGGAGCTGCTTATCAACTTTTCCAGATTTTACAGTATTTTCCGGCTTATTTACTGGCCTAACAATAGCATAAAAATCTCATTACAATAGAGGTTTGATGAATTAGAGCAACGAATAAAGGGTGTTTTTTTTTTATTTTGCGTTCAATTTACACGCTTTCCTTCGCAGTACATTTACCAGCGCATTTAATTCAGTCGGAAACTACTGCCAATGCCACGGCCAACTAACACGCGCACAACTTGTTTCATAACGTTGAGCAGTTGTTTTAGTCAGCTTCTCGTTATTAAATACGAAATTAAGGGATCCCCTTTTATCGTGGCACCGAAATAACGGAAAACAGCTGACGGGACTCGGCGCAGAACTTCCTGGCAAGTCGGGAGAGACGAGAGCAAAGCTACGCCAACGATAAGAATAAAAAGCGTTTTATGATATTTTTAAGGGCTTCAGTTCCCGGCAGGTTGTAATTCTCCCTTGGCAGAAAATATTTCTGCGGTTTCAGTTTTAACGGCTTGCATTAAAACGATTGCACTTTATGTTCGCATTTTTATTTTTCACTTAAATTTATTACGAACGTCATTAAGAAGGATATATTTGAGGACAGGAGAACATTTTTAGATTTGATTATTTCCTGACGATGCAAACGTGGTTGGCAAACCACACGCGTTGACTGTAAAGGTGGTGTTTGGAATTTATTGGACAAACTGTTTCAAATGCATCTCTAGAGGGAGAAAATTGAACAATTGTGATATAAGTACTGTTAACTATAGAAATTATTTCTTTGAAAAACAGTAAAATTCGATCAAATTTTTATGGAGTTCCAACATCCAAGGATAAAAGCTTTATAGACATGCAAGTATGTCACTTTTGAACAAGTGTTAAATGTGCGGAAAATGCATGTTCAGTTTCGTTGTTCGATGAACCGTCTGATTTTTGGCGTGATTAGTTTGAGATACTGTATAAATTTCTCGATCTGTGACCACTGCCATTTTCTCATGGCGACCAACGAGTCGAGACTTTGATAGCGAGCTCAGTGATTACTCACTTCCATCTTGGGAAATGTTCTAAATTAAGCATTGTATCATCAATTTCATCATGATGTATTTCCATCCTCTTCGTTCACTTAGAATTAAAAAATAGGTAAAGTGTATTTTGGTCGAACTGATAGATCCATCGTTGAATTTTAGAAATTATCCTTCTCTCATCCAATAAGAGATTGCCTTCATGTTTCTGGGTTGTGGTTGCTCGGCCTGTTATCGATAATAGAAACATCGGAGTCTATATTCGCTATAGTAGAGAAAAAGTAAAAAAAAAAAAAAGAAGATATTCTCACTCATAGGTAAAGTCCCATTTGCATTTTGTATAGATATAACAAGGACATTATTAAGTCGTTGATAATTATTACTTTGAAAGGAGATATAACTTGACTTAATTAATAATATTACTTGACTATACTAGATATCAGTCAATGTGAATGTCATAAAATAAGCTGCTGGCCACTCGAACGTACACATAGAGACTTTTAGGCAAAATTTAAAGTTCAATATTTTTAACAGGAATGCAAATTTTTGAACGCGGCTTGCAAATTTTAAGAGCTAGTTTTTTTCGGATTAAGCTGCATGACGTATATTTATCGTAGGACCATAGGTTTATTATATACGGGGTGATCAATGAAGTCATGCAAAAAATCAAAAAGTTTGTATGAGTGAAATTTCCGCAAAAAATTTTTTTTGGTCGTTGCAATATGGTTCGTTACTAAGGTAACATCAATATCTCTAGACGTTTTTGTCAGTTTTTGGATTAATGCCCTTAAGCTTTGTACACCCTACTCAACATAAAATTTGGGTAGCAAAACTTTAAAATGCTATAAGTTGACATAGGATTGACGGTTCTTGATGATTTTTTGCGGATTTGGAATCTTTATTTCACGTAGATTTTCTCTGGTCTAAGCATTTTATTTGAGGGTTGAAATTTACACATTATACCGGGTCGATAATAAACAAAAATGTAGGGTACGACGCGCTCTAAGGTTTGGCATTATTTAAGTTTTTGTAAAAATAAATTCTCACCTCAAGTTGTTTTTATTTAACTTTCTTCTCACTGTTCTGTCCGAAACTCACACCCCAGTTTGTTGTCTCAAAGAATCATTCAGTTTTACAGAGTTCTTTGTCCACCCCCATGCCCATTATTATGATCGGGTGTAATTTCTACGCGATGCGTCAATTTTAAAGTAGGCATTGGAAAAACAAATTTGTTGCTATGGAATTAAAAACTGTTAACATTGTTCTAGAAATAATTTGACACATTTCACTGTTATAATTTTGTAAATTTTAATTAACATGAGGCGTTTAACCACGGCAGAAAGGGAAAATTGCATTCGACTTCTTAACGAAGGAATGTCAAAAAAACAAATTGCGCATTTACAATGTCAGCCGAAAGACAATTTATAATTTGAAGCGCCGCGTCGAAACTACTGGTGATCATAATTATGGGCATGGGGGGTGGACATACAAAAAAAAATAAACCAAAGAACCGAAAGAATTTTAATGAGAGAAACTATGCAGAATAGAATAAAGAACTCTAGAAAACTAAATGACTCTTTAAGACAACAAACTGGAGTGAGAGTTTCTGACAGAATAGTGAGAAGAAACTTAAATATAAACAACTTGAGGTGAGAATTTATTTTGACACAAACTTAAATAATGCCAAACCTTAGAGCGCGTCGTACACTACGTTTTTGTTTATTATCGACCCGGTATAATGTGTAAATTTCAACCCTCAAATAAAATGCTTAGACCAGAGAAAATCTACGTGAAATAAAGATTCCAAATCCGCAAAAATCATCAAGAACCGTCAATCCAATGTCAACTTATAGCATTTTAAAAATGTTGCTACCCAAATTTTATGTTGAGTAGTGTGTACAAAGCCTAAGGGCCTTAATCCAAAAACTGACACAAACGTCTAGAGATATTGCTGTTACCTTAGTAACGAACCATATTGCAACGACCAAAAAAAATTGTTTGCGGAAATTTCACTCATACAAACTTTTTGATTTTTTGCATGACTTCATTGATTACCCCGTAGATAATAAACCTATGGTCCTACGATAAATATACGTCATGCAGCTTAATCCGAAAAAAACTAGCTCTTAAAATTTGCAAGCCGCGTTCAAAAATTTGCATTCCTGTTAAAAATATTGAACTTTAAATTTTGTCTAAAAGTGTGTAAAACATTACAAAGTCTTTATGTGTAAGTTCGAGTGGCCAGCAGTTTATATTAAACAAGGAAAATTAGAATAACTCCACGTAATTTCCAAATAATAACGTTTTTCATCTCATGATCTACCGTTTAACATTTGGCAAGTTTTTATACTTTGGAGCTATGGGGCTAGTTTTGACATCTTCCATAACTCCATCACATTCATGAGAGGATTATAACATCTTAATACAGAATATCGCATTTATTTATATAATACACGAAGTATTACTGTATCACTCGCATCAAACAAGAAAGCTAAAAGTTCCTCTACACCTGAAACAAACTCTTCCCTTGCCATAGATTGAAACTTGCTCCTAATATTATCTCACTAGGCAAAGTGAAACGGATGTCAAATCGACAATTGAAGGGGTAAGAGCCATAAGGATCTAAGTGACATTTTCTTTATTTGGAGCTATTTGATCTCAAAGTTAGTTAGTTATTGTAAAATCCCTGAAAACATTTTTTATGATATTTTTTTACAAAATAATGTAGAGTTTACTAATATTTTTGACTTTGTTGGAAAAGTTCTGCTGAAGGCTTAATTTTTTTTCAAAAATGTCACTTTTCAAAAATGTTACAGACCCCTTTGATTCTAAAACAAAATTAAAAAAAAATTATTTTTTTCAACAAAAACAGGAGTAAATAGTTAATCCTCATAATCAGAGTATAGTACGTTGTCTTCTACTTCATCCAGGTCAATTTCTTCTTGAAAATTTACATACTTTTGGGTTTTTTGACTTATCTTCTGTCGCTTTCTTTTTTTTTATTTTTATTTTCATTATGGGCCATATTGTGATAGAAGTTATGATGTTTCGGTGGAATATAGGGCACAAGTTGAATAAAGTACTCCCACTTTAGGTATGGTATTTTTATGACAGCTGTATAAAGATGTTTGTTTAAATTTTTAAGAGATAAATTAGGTCTACTTGCTTTAAGAGACGAACACTTCTCAGAATGGGAGGCAGGAAACGTTTGATTTCTTGATGTTGTTAAATGAAATAAAAAGGATAAAAAGTGTTCACGTCTGTACAACCACACGATTTGTCGCCATTTAAATAGAACTTTTTCCATGTCTTTTTTTAGGATGTAACATGATTGTATGGAGGTAATCGAAACAGAGGAAGTCACCTTGTTCCATATTATATACTTGAAATTTTTTTGAAGTTCTTTTTATCATGTCAATCCAATGTTCTGGGATAAAAATATGTTAGTGATTGTTTTTCTGTTTTCTCGATGCGAGCAAAGGAACAGTCACATTCCGTATATGTAAGAATGTCCCAGCTCAAAAAAACTTATGACGTATTATTGTCATAAGTTTGTGGCTTGAACCAGAAACACAAATAATTTTGCAGTATTTTTATTTTTGTTTTGGCCTCCACATTGGTCGCTATAGCAAATCAGTTCTTCGATAGTTGGTGTCAAACTCTTAAACAAATCTCCATATCGATATTAGATAATATAACTTTAATCTAGTAATTTACCTGACACAATTCTCTTTTGTTTACTCATAATCAAATACTAGAAACTCAATATCACACTAGGAAACTAAACTAAATATTGCAACTTGACAGAGTATGTAACCATGAGCTGTCAACAAATGAAAACATTTATTCGCGGCAAAACGGTCCAAGTGCTCTTGGATCATATTGCCACTAATCAAATAAGCAGTTTTGTTGACCTACTTTTGCCATTGATGAAAAGATGGCGCTAAATGTCTAAAAATCACTTGGATCCTGTTGCTAGTAAATAATTTTTAGTTTTAAATACCTGAATTTGCACTTAACTCATTTTTGTGAAAACCGCCACTTAGACCCTTTTGGCTCTTACCCCTTCAATTATAGCTATGAGGATATCGATCAGCGTTTCACATAACATCCGTCTTGTTCATATCGTATGACAAGCCCCATGCGATTCTACGTGACTCAGATTCACCGGTAGTACGACGTAAATTTGAGCAGGAAAGATATGAGTAAGGGAAGCAGAGGCGCGGTCTGGACCAGTATAGAAGGGTCAATGCTCCTTTACTGTATAAATGATAGAAACGGTAGAATAGAACAATAGAATAAAAAAATAGAAAATTAAAGAATAAAATATGGTTCCTTCTTGGTCTTGGAAGACACAACATTACCGGAATTACAATTTCTTTAAATATACTCAAATTAGAAGTTCCATTTCGGACCTCGCCAAAATCTTATGTATCTTTGGATGTCATAAAAATTTTATGTATCTCAAAAAGTAGATACATGGTAATATAATATAATATAATGAACTCAACTGAATACTTTCTGAATACTTATACTTTTTGACCGCATATATTCTAAATCGGTACATCCATTTTATATTTCATCAAGCACAATTAACAAAAAAAAAAACGTCATCAAAGTTGGCCGAGAAAAAATTCTTATTTCTATTCTTAATCGAACTTATAACCTTATTTACTTGTCAAGACTGTCACCTCATATGACAGCCATTGTTTATTTTACAAATTGTGACAGTCACTTGTCAAATGTTTGACATAACCAAAAAGCTTAGACATGACTGCTATTTCCATCTCTCTCGTTCATAGCCAGATGACTTTTTTTTATATCTCTTTAAAATATCAGCCCTGGGGAGTTTTTATGGATTGTTACACTATGCGTTCCCTTCAATACTGTTGTGTGGCCGTCTCTGGTTGCTACTACTCCTCTGAAGGAGAAATGAAAAGCAATTACTCGTATATGTATGTGCAGTTTCTAATATTCATATTAAAAATAAATTCATATTACAATATAAACTTTAGCAGCAGACTGTACGCAATACTTCTCTGTGTCCATGGATATGAATATATTCATATCCATAGTCACTTTTATAGAAATACATAAGAAATACTAGAGCATGGCTTTAGTTTAGTGGCTTCGGTTTCATTACTATTCCAAAGGAGTAAATATTACAAGAAGTTAATGACGATGATAACACAACTATATGATGATTTTGTGGATAAAAGCAGGGTAAATACGATTTTTCATTGGGGGATCAGTGAAAATAGAATAAGAAAAATATATGTTAATTTAGGCCCGACAACGGATCTAAAAGCCATTTATGTAATATAGAGCCATCCAAAAAAAACGTCATCAAAGTTGGCCGAGAAAAAAAAGAGGTATTTCTATTCTTAATCGAATTTATAACATTATTTACTTGTCAAGACTGTCACATCATATGACAGCCATTGTCTATTTTACAAATTGTGACAGTCACTTGTCAAAAGTTTGACATAACCGAAAAGCTTAGACATGACCGCTATTTCCATCTCACTCGTTCATAGCCAGAGTTGATGACGTTTTTTTTTTGGATGTCTTTATATATGCCTTGAAAGTGAAAAGGGGACACTCGCATATAGAAGAAAACAAAAATACGGAACAAACACCGCAGAATCGGATAATTTGATTTATAAAATCTGAAGCCGTTGTTGGAAAAGTTTATCACGGGTGTGGTAAAAGAAATATAAGATATTCAGTTTCAAGAGTGGCGAAATGTACAGTGTCTCATTTATGATGAAGAGTGAAGAATTGAAAGTTTCTATACTTATATATATCAAAATATCTAAGGAGCACAAAAAATCGACTACAACAGAGGCAACAAACAGGCTGATATCCCAGGACTATCCGGTAGACATCAAAAACGAAATCAGGTAATTTGGCTACTTACGAGGCGTGTAAATTATGTAATGATATGGATTTTTTTTATTTCTCTTTTTTATTCGAATATAATTACAATTCAATATTGTCTCCTTCAAAATAACTTCCTTGGGAAGCCAAATGCGCTAGAGACGGTTGTTCCAGTCCTCACAGCAGTATTGGAATAGCCTGCAGCTGGTCGGTTACAGTCATTTGAACGTTTTTTATGGTCCCAAAATCAATCTCGGGAAGAGAAAAAAGTCAAAAAGGACTCAAGTCCGGCGAACAAGGAGGAAAGGAGCCACAGGAAAGTTTTTACTGCCTAAAAACTCGTTTACTGAAATGGCTGTATGACAAGGCGCATTGTCGTGATTCCACATCCAGTTGTGCTTGATGTTTGGTCTCACACGCATGGCCCTTTTTCGAGAACTTCTCTGTAAAAGTGTTTTAAAAAAAAAAAAGATTTACTGTTGGGCCTTGAGGTACAAACTCTTTGTAGACAATTCCATGTCTATCAAGAATGCAAATCAGCATGCATTCGATCTTCGACTTGCTCATTCTTGCTTTTTTGGGTCTTGGAAAGTTTAAGGTGTGCCATTCCATGCTTTGGCGTTTGGTTTCCGGGTCGTACTCAAATACACGAGTCACCAGTAATAACGCGTTTCATAAAATGGGAATCATTCAATCAATCAAAAAGTCAAGACACATTTCTCTCCTGATGTCCTTTTGTTCCTGCGAAAGGTTTTTTGGAACCATTTTTGCGCAGATTTTTCTCATCCCCAATTCGATAGTCAAAATCTGCTGAACAGTGGTGTGATTCAAATTTAACTCTTCCCCGATCACTCTTTTAGTCAACCGACAATCTGAACGCACAAGATCCCGCATTCTATCGACCTTTTCATCGGTTCTTAAAGATAAAGGCCTTCCGCCACGTGGTTCATCTTCAATCGACTCTCGTCCTTCTGAGAATGCGTTAAGAAATATGAAGCAAAACCTGATAGCACACCGTTGCTCAAAATTAATGGCACTCATTTTTAAAACGCACTAGAAAAAACGGTTTACGAAAACAGTCACAAAGAACAAACAAATGACTCTAACAAGTTCAAACTTGTACTGAAGGTACGATACATGTTAACCTATCGTCCCTTCCAAGTCTCGTTTTCGCAGTGTTGCTAGATCGTGCGCTGCGTTGCCAATTTCATTACTTAATTTACACAACTCATATATTACATATTTTATTTGATACTGGTTATTAATACATTAACAAATACTCATTTTTGTTTTAGGTAGGGTTAACGCCAGAAGCTCCTGGGAATTATATTGTCAATGTGCAATAAAAAAAAAAACTGTACGTTTTCCACGAAACACCGAACTACTATACTTTTCTCGACGCGCGTTTCGCCAACCAAGTTGGCATTATCAGAAGATTAAAAGAATTCTAAGAAGATTAAATAATGAGAAATAATAATGAAGATTAAAACAATTTTAATCGGTGTTTCGTGGAAAAAGTCCAGTTTTTTGTTTCTACGCCGAAGGTTCCAGTACCCTCTCCAGAATGTGCAATAGAAAAAAATATATAGAATATTTATTTTGAATCATTCCGTATCCTTCTGAATTTTCGCCTATTCATATTCTGTAGAAGTTCTGGAGCGTTCCATTTCTGTTTGATGGAGGATTACTTCTTGAATTAACAAATCCACTCCAACCCCGCTTTGACATAAGGGTATCGAGTTGGAGACACCCTATACCCCTTCAGATACGGTGTATGTTACAATATCGCAGCTTAGATCGTGGATCAAAGATAGTTAGCTCAGGGCTGTAGGTTAACTAAAATTGATAATTATGCTAATGCGTGCGTCTATCAAAGGAGGCTGAGATCCAGCGGATTAGTCATCCGACGTTATACAAATAGCGTTTCCCAAGCTGATTTGACAGTGACGAATGCCTAAGATGATACATATTAAAGTGATATTAATGATACAGTAAGCTTGGATTTGTAAAAGCAAAAATGTTTACAGATTGCCGTAAACTTTAAGTACATGATATTTCTAAACGTACTGCATATTTTTTTCGTTTCTCTCTTATGCTACAGAACTGATATAGATGTGGGGACACTTCTTTATATTGGAAATGTTGTGAGTGCTAAATTTTTTAACGAATTCCGAAACTTCACTGTCACGGAACTTCACTGTCATTGGAGTTGACTCAAATTGCTGCACCTTGACTTTTGACTTTTTCGTATGGGGTTACGTTAAAGACCAGTTATAGTAAGGAATGACCAGATGAACTGAATGCCTGATGAAATGGTATTTTACTATTCGTGTAATGGGGACAATAAGGGGTGATTTTTATTGGCTGTGCATTTCTTGGTAATTATACTAGTGTCTTGTAAGGAAAAGTGTTGCTTCTAAAAGTGGTTATATTGTGACAAACAAATATCAACTTGCATACTGAATTGGTCGTACTGTATTTATTTTGTCTAATATTTATTGTTTTTATTACAGTTGGGACTAACAAACTTTTATAAATGATCCGCAGATACCTACACATAAAAATAATCAAACTAAAGCTCGGCAGGGCAAAAATGTGACAGTCCTTGAGACAATATTAATTACACGTCTTAATTAATCCTTTAAAAGTTTCTTGGAATTGTGCCAGGTCCCCAGCAGTGGGGATATAAAAAATGTATCCAGGAGGAAGGACGCAACTCGATCAGCGCCATAATGACTAAATCCGACAATCAAAACAATTAACGGGTGCTATAAAAAACCCTCTCTGTTAAGCCAAAAGGACACTCTTTATCGTCGTCTTCCTAAAAAAAGTTGTTAGCAATCTGTTAATCTTGACAAGGGAGATTACCTTTTTTTTAACTGATGTTGGGGCTTTGTTCCTTGTCAGAATAATATTTATTAGCAGCAGGTTGTTTCCCAGATTTCTTTATAAGCAAAATAATGTGAAATATCAGTTTTAAATAAGAAAAGCAATAACAGCTGACTGGTTGTCTTATCACTGTCAATTGCCTGTTAATTGAAATATTAGACACAATTGTTAAGGTTTTCGTCTTTCTCTTTGGTTTACATTTTCAAAAATTATAAAATAAGTTTTTAAGACTGTGAGCAAAAGTACAGGGCAAACTAAAATATATTTACAGGGTGCTTCTTGTGATCGAGTTATTAAACATTTTGGAAGAACTGTAAATTGTATGAAGCTAAAAATTTGTATCTAGGGGTATTCGGGAACCTAAAACAATAGCGACATTGTGGCACTTCAGGATATACCGGAAGTAAATACTAACTTCGTTGTGTTAAATGGCATGCTATATTTTTTGCCATATTTGGTTTCTATCCAAGTCACTCTAATAACCACTCTCTAAAATGAACGGTTTTCGAATTATGTCAATTTTAGGAAAAACATTTTTTTGTCTACGGGTTTACAATTTCATTTTTTTTTAATTGAAATATCTAGAAAACCGTTCATTTTAGAAATAGACAGTGGTAATTACCGTGACTTTAAATTAATGAGTAGAAACCAAATATGGCATAAAAATACAGCATGCCATTTAAAATAACGAAGTTAGTATTCACTTCCGGTATATCCGGAAGTGCTAGATAGGCGCCATTATTTTAGATGTATAGAACATCTCTGAAAACCTCCGGATACAAATTGTCAGCTCCCTATTATTTATAATTCTCCCAAAAACGTTTAATAAGTCACGCGTCGTGAAGCACCCTGTATAATAATGATAAATATAGATTTGATCCGAATAATCCACTGTTCTGATTGATAAACAACGACAGATGTTACGCATCAATT
Organism: Aromia moschata; assembly: GCA_029963805.1. Taxonomy (NCBI): domain Eukaryota; kingdom Metazoa; phylum Arthropoda; class Insecta; order Coleoptera; family Cerambycidae; genus Aromia; species Aromia moschata. The sequence continues at coordinate 1,573,267 of JAPWTK010000023.1, read as the reverse complement.
GAAACGGAAATTTTAGTACGCATATAGTATACACATTGTTTACAATTTGGTTTCAATTATCTCCCGATGACGGCAGTGTGGTTGACGAAACACTGGTCAACGGCAGTGTAACCTTTCAGTATTGATGGAAAAAGTTCCACAACGACGTTCGATGCTTATTATTTGCGATTTACAATTTAGAGAGGGGAATTCGCTCTAAGCCTTTATATCTCTCGCCCTTCTTGGGTAAGTATTTATTTGTTGGAAAAACATAAAACGTTGCTTCGGCAACGCAAATCTCCCAGGGCGAAGAAAAGTCCCTTTCGCCTAATCTAAATTTGGTGCCTTTGAGAGAACGAGAGGTTTTATTAGGGTGTCTCTCATCTGCCCGTGTCTCTTCCACTTGAAAGCTGCCTTTCAGGGTGTTGATTGAACGACGTTTAAGTTTTTAAATTAGGGTGGAGATAAAATGTTTTCAGATATTTCAGCGCAAGAATAATGACGAAAAAAGTCTAAGAGTACTTTTCCTTCTCCAAATTGGGCTCAATACGCAAATATACAGGGCGTTCAGTAAATAATGTGCCATGTTTCAGGAATAGCTCCCTTAAACGAAAATAAAGTGATTTAGCTGAGTTATTACGGGCCTGGGAAAATATTTTTTTCTACAACTGCTCTTAAAGTACTACCTTTACGCACGCTTCGCAGTTTCTAAAATTTTATTTACGCACTAGTGCGTAAAGAAAATGACAATAGAACTTATATAGGGATTGAGTACTTCTTACACAAATACACAACAAAAGTATAGTCCTTCTAATTTTAATTGAAAATGATAAATACGCCTGGGGAACAAAAAAAGCGGTGCAACTTTATGATTCCATGGGCGTGCATATATCTTTTATAAATTCGAAAATTGTGAAATAATTTTTTTTCATTCAAATGAATATAGGAGATAAAAATTAACAAAACTCTTAATATTTGTAATATAATTTGCTGTAAATAATGCTCATTTAGCCAGAAAATCTCAAAAAATTGTCTGTGTTAATAAACCTAGCTGAAATACACGTCACTGGCGCCTTAAACACATAGAATTTCTAAAGTCGTAAATCATTTTAACGACGTCATCAAAATTTTATGGCACAGTGGACCGAATAAGTATTTGGATGTATTACATATAAAGCAATCCTATAGTATAATGGTCGGCATTTGCTGGCGCATTCGCGGCATCGCGTTGCCGGCTCTTCAAAAGTTTCTTAAGTATAGTAACATACATAAAGTTGTTTTAATTTACAATTATTTTTTCCAGCAATTTTAATCGCTTTATTTTAATGCTAACTAATAAATTTATATCTATGTATTTTTTTTTAAATATTTCCAAATTAGCTTTCTAAGAACGTTACGAACTAACAGTTTACTGAAGTATGAAGTATAGGTACTTGTATAGTGAGCTTAGCAATTTTAGAAAATATATCTGACAACCTTGCCTTTTTCTACCTATTTTCAATTTAGAATGGAAATAGAGTATATTTGATATTCAATTTCTTTTGGCTTATCATGTATTGGTACTGATTTGTTTAGATTCACAATCAGTATGTTTTAGTGAATATATCATAAAACAAAATGTAAACTCCGTGAGGTTTGTCATTATTGACAATCACATTTTGTGACATACGTGGACCGTTGTTACTTGTCGGCTATGTCGGCTATGAGTGATGACTTAACTTCTTAACTCACTTTATATAGTTGTTTGACATTTACATATGTCATATTAATATATAATATGACAAAGGTAAATTTGAATTTAGTCTTCTAAACATATTTTCAGTAAAAATATTATTCCAGATTATTTTTAGGGTCGATAAGTTTTTAAAGTCGATAAATATATAGCGCCCTGTATATTCCCCGCAAAAAGAAACAAGCGGGTATTCATATTGACCATCAAAGAAAACCTTGTTATCCATTTGAGCAGTTACCCGAAAACTAAATATATCAACGCAAAAAATTTTATAAAAATAGAAATAATATCTTTCCAGGCCCATAAGATCCTAGGGAAGCAAGATGGTACTAACGTAAGTTGACTTGAATTATTTTATTTTCGTCCAAAGAAGTTATTCCTGAAGTATCGCCCATTCTTTACTGAATACCTTATATAAAATATTATGCTGGTTACAGAAAAGTTTAACGATATTAAAATCATCTAACTTGTATATTCCTTTGTTAAAAAAGATGAATAAATTCGTTCTGATTATGAATTCTCTACATTATTCAGAAATAACGTAATGTTCTTATTTATGGTACCTATCTTGAAGGTTGCTGAAGCTTGAACTTGGGAGTTTCTTTATGATGTATAAACAATCGCAATACTTCCGAACCGATTTCATTTTTGTGTAAGAAATAAAATATTTTTATATTTGTATTTCCAATCTATACCCCTATTGCATTACCTTGACATCAAAACAAATCTTGACAGAAAAACAATTTACTATCAGGAATGATTTTCCACCCATGTTTATGAAAAACTTTTCACCAGAAACATAATGTTTCTCAGGGTTTGTATTTGTCCATTCACCGAGTTAAGTACAGTTGTAATCTTGCAAGTAATTTTAATGATAGCTGTCGCGATGTTTTAGTTGTCATTTCAAAACAATAAAAGCATAAATCATTTTCTAGACAGGCACTGCCGTTTACTGTTTGCATTCGTTTTTTTAGTGGAAAAACGTGTATTTTTCACACATCTATTGTAAAAGCTTTTCATCCGAGGGACCAAAACGAAAAGTTCTAAAGAAAACTGCGGAGAAAGCAGAACAGGAATTCGACTTTCCAATGTATCCTACGCTGTTTTGTTCTCTACTTGACAACACCTTAGGGGATATTGTATAAATTACATTCTATTATTTCTAGCTAGTCAAGAGTAGCAAAAAAAAATATTCAAATATACAAAAAAATAAATTTAAAAAAATTTTGAATTGAGTAGACGTTTCTTTTTATATTATATTTTTGATGTGTCAAAATAATAATGTAAAAAATGTATATATCAAAAATCATATATTTTGAATTACAAAAAAAATCTGATAAAAAATCTTCATGAAATGAAATACTTTCATTGTCTTCCTGAACTATGATATTTTTCTTCTAATCAGGCATTTAGAGCAGTATCCAATTTAATTTATAACTTTGCGTGTGTTTTGTAAGTCATATATTACATATCTCGCTACGATTGCGGTATACCAAATTCAAATTGTCACTATATACTCGTACCTACTGTAATCAAAGAATAAGGCAATGTTTTCCATTCGAGGACCCTCGGGCAAAAACGTAGAGTAATTCCGAATCAACCAGAGTTTTGACTAGTTTGTACATACGAATGCCTGTAGATGAACTTTTGGCTCCTTGTAGAGTATTCTGAAACTGCTTGAAGAAGTATGTTTCACTTTAACTGCTAATCACAGTTATACTATCGTTTTGGCAGTTATTTTAATTAATCGCAGGAATTAGAAACGGAGAAATTTCGAACGGTATTAGAACGGAATTAGAGTTTTTCACATTTTGTTGTTGAATAACTTATTTTATTCAGTTTTTGTCAAAGCAAAATTATGAATTTTGAGGTTTTTGAAATAGAGCGTAAACAGAGACCAATATGAATTGTTAGATGGAATGAAGGTCGATTGTTGATTTTTTTTGTGCTGAATAGCACGCCGTATAACATTTTTCAACAACACTCACTGTAAAAAAATATAAATTCATTTGTATGATTTTGGTCATTATCATTAACTTTGACCCTTTAAAAAATATGACATGGAACCTGCCCTTTGTTAATATTTAAGTTATCATAATGCGCATTACTTATAGTTGTTTATTATTTAGTTTACCATTTAATTTAAGGATCTTAGAGATAAAGATAAGCACTTTATGTAAACCATCCCTTTCATAATTACGATGACATATTTATTATTATGGGAAAGGCAGGCACAGAAGATTGCATTTTGATAAGATTGAATACATTCTGGTTTTAACGTTTGAAGCTGTAACATCTCTTCCTTCAGACTAATAAAGTTTGTGAAGTATTTGTTCGCTTTTTAAAAACCGATTCCCGAATCACGAACATTTAACTAAATATATTATATGGAATTTGTAACTGTCCTCAAAAGTTCGTATGTCTAATGCATATCCCATATTTTTTTGACAATTAAAGCTACTTGGTACTTTTATTATCAGTTTGGAATCTGTATTAGATGCGCCAACTTTTAAGGACAGTTTCAGATTCCATGTAGTACATTTTTTTAATAGTGAATTGCCAACCAAAACCTTAAAAATTAATTTCTAAATATTTTTGGAGAACCGTGAATATTGTTGTAAAAATATGGTTTATTTAACTGGCGTATTACTCACCTCAATATAAAAAAAAAATATAATAACAATCGGCCTTCATTTGAAGCCTTGGCATAAAAATACTGACTTTGGGAAGCGATTTTTCACCAACTTTACAAAGTGAGCATATCCCAAAAGCCAAGACACTTTCAAGCATATTTTTAATATCAAATGACCAAGCAGGACCTAGTTTGTAACCCTTTTCGGATTGACGTTGATTTTTGAGACACCCTGTAATTTATTATCAGACTAATTTTTTTATTGCACATTTCTTTTTTTAAGCTGGATTGCGAAGCCGTTATTCCGTAACATCATTGCGATAAAAGAGAAATAATATATTCATTTTATCACAGTTTTTTTTAACAGCAACAACAGTATTTTTTTTCATTGTTGGTAGCTCGTTTATAGGCTTAAGAGCATCCTAGGCACATCCAACTTACCACATGTTTCCTCTAAGCCCTGCGAAGTCCGCCCAAATGCGTCATGCGTTCGTCCCTCACGATCTCAGAAGTTCGTCGGACTCCCGGGTGCCTAATAAGGGCAGCCGGTCCACGCGCGACGAATATCTAGAGTGCACTGAAACGCCGAGCGTTGGATCCGCCGGGACGCCCTCATTGCCAGCCGGAGCGTCTCTGCGACCCTCGATTGCACGGCAGGCGGGAGAGGGGGGAGGGCGAAAGTTTTTCCTCATCTTCCGCACCTGAAGAGGCAACAGTCAATGCCTAATGAACATAATTGCCACTTAAAAACATAGATTTATTCTGGTACCGATTGAAAACTGATTCAGAAGTTGATTAAATATTTGTATCCCTAAAAAAGGTTATAGTTGAATATGTGTTCAATTGTTGCATTGAGCACATTGCATTGCATCATCGCCATTCAAAAACGTAATTCAAACATCCAGATTCTTAGGTGTTCTAACGGAGGAAGCAACTTGCGTATTTTGTCTAGTGGAAGAGGAAGCTACAGTCCGGTGCTAAGCCAATGTCGTCTTAACAAGACTGAGGTTGTAACTGTTGGAATCGAAAAGTGGCAATACAAAATAAACTGCCGAATTTTATGCATACAAAAAAAGCTAGGAATCACAGAAGACCAAATGCAATTAAAAGAAGAAGGCCAGTAAGTCTGCTAGTAAGGCAATGGTAAGTCTAGCAGGATACAGATAAACAGACACGTGATTATGTGAGAGAAATAACATGTAGATAAATCCTGCTTAGAAGAGAACGAAACTTGAATCTATCTCCTATGTGAATGCGGAGTCTTAAAAAAAATTAAGTTTGAAATTGAAGACAGTCGATCTGCTAGTAGAATGGTAATTTTTCTAACAGGACATTGTTAAACAGACACGAGAGAATCCAACAGAAGATACTTGTAATTTTGCATCGAAGGAGAGGAAACTCTGGTCCATCTAATAAGTTAATGGGTAACTCAACAAGTGGTTTCTAATTTGTAGGTAGGAAAATTCAATGACTGATAGCTCTACAAAACAGGTGTAAATTCTTCTGAAAGGACGCTGTTGTTTTCTGTGGAGAATGGTAAACGAGCTTGTGCATCTAGTAGTTCTGACAAAGAAACTAACACAGTTTAGAGGCTGCAGAATTTTTTCATGAGAACAAACATATTGACTGTGGAAGACCAAAACAAAAAAGATCATTATAATTATGTAAGTAGTCAGCTTAGCAAAATAACACTGCGTAAGTAACAGTAAGGACATTGCTGCGAAGACCGCTGCGATAGCTCCGTGGGTAAAGCGCCAGGTGAGAAGATGGCGATTACTTCGGAGCTATTATCCGCGCGGGTTCGAATCCTGCCTGTGGCAATTGGCACCTGTCACATATGTATTTTCTCTCTGCACAGTAGTTGTAATGATTCTTAGAGGGAGAATGTCAATTTCTATGGTGTGATTTATTATTATTTATTATTATTAAATATGAGTCATCAGAGGAAGCAACATGTAGATTATTGCTAGAAGAAAAATTAAATTACGGCGAAAACGGTGAAAAATCAATGGCTTGTAGCAATACAAAAAAGGTTGAGGAGTCTTCTGAAAAGCCAAATCTGGAGATAGTCCGATCGATAAAGACACTCCACCTTGCATTAATTAGGCCCGAAGATTTTTTCTTCTAGGACTGTTTGGCATAAGGTGGGGAGTGTGAAACTAAGTTTTCGACCTCGACATCCGGGGGGGAAGAACTTTGGCAGGCGAAAAAACATGAAATTTTTGCACTTTTTTTAGTTTTTGGCTTATAGTATTTTGCTCACGCCTTCTCCAGTTGTGACATGTCATCCCTTTTTGGACATGGCAAGATTGAACTACACATGTGTCCTCCTTGAAAACAACCCTGGATTAAAGGAGGTGGCATCTACTTTGTAGGGAAAATTCAGCTTGCCATGACTGCCACCGATCCTTGATCAGTGGCGGATTTACCAGCAGGCTGAGTAGGCTGGAGCCTAGGGCGGCAGATTTTAGGGGGCGGCAAATTTAGCCCAAAAATTTTGTCTTACAGAAATAAAAAAAAAAACATTATTATACAGGGTGATTCAGCTAACCCTTTCATCAAAAGTTTATGAACTTCCCATTGAAATTTATTTTTGAAAATTTGGAATCCGGGGTTAGCGGGGACGGTCTATTCAACTAAAGTACAAGTGTTTTTCTGACACTTCCGGTTATACCGGAAGTAGCTATCAACTTCCTTATTTTTAATGGAACACTCAGTATGTTAATACATTTTTGAATTGGTTGACTGTTAACAATTCCCTATACCTATCTTCAGCAGTTTTTGAGATACTTTAATTTTTTTGAAAAAAATTAGGTTTTGTAGTATCCTATTGAAATGCTCGTCACCGATTCAAAACAAAAGTTATAGTGGCAAACTTTGGGCTGCCCTTGGACGGAATATTAAGTTTTCAGGTGGTATATAATTTGATGTTGTATTATTTACAGGGTGTCAAAAAATCGAGTTCATTCTGACAAATTTCAACTGCTCAAAAAATGAGTTTTCTTAAATGGAACACCCTGTATTTTATTGCTCTATGTGATGGAGAATTGAGTGATCTTTCATTATGTATTAGGATTCCCTATACCTATCTGCTACCGTTTTCTTGCTATCGAGGTATTTTTTCTTCGATACCCATAGTTTTCCATTTCATTAAATTACTTCTGACCAGCGGGCCATGAAAATAAAAACAGTGTATCATTTATATTAATTATTTATCATAAACAATGCTACAAAATTATTGAAAAAAGAAAAAAATCAAGTTCATTTAAAGTGGTATACACTCTCTAAATAAAATTACCTTAGATGAATAAAAGCATATTTTAAACGGTTTGGAACTTACCATAGCCTAAACAATAAAACATATTAAAAATAATAACTAAATATTAACAATTAGGTCTAATATTTAGTTATTATTGTTATATTTAATTGTTTAGTAATTATTGTTAATATTTAGTTACTATTTTTAATGTTTTATTGTTTAGGCTATGGTAAGTTCCAAACCGTTTAAAATATGCTTTTATTCATCTAAGGTAATTTATATTTAAGTGTATACCACTTAAAATGAACTTGATTTTTTTTCAATTTTCTCAAGAATTTTGTCAGCATTGTTTATGAAAAATAATTAATAAAATGATACACTGGTTTTTAAATTGTCTGTGGAATATTGGCCGCGTACTTCTGGTCTAGAAGCAATTTAATAAAACTTGATTTGTAACAAACTATGATATCGAAGAAAAATACCTCTAAATTAAAATGAAAATGGCTAGCATATTGATAAAAGAATCCTAATACAAATCGAAAAACCCTCCTTAATTTGTTTCAGATCACTAGAATAATAATATACTGCATATTCTATTTAATGAAAACTCAAGTGCTCGTGTTTTGAACAGTTTCGCAAATTTGTCAGACATTAACTACATTTTTAGACACCCTGTAAATAATAAAACATCAAATTACATACCATGCGTCGTTTTCAAGACCTTAATATTCGCCGCCACAAAGGTACCAAATTTTTATACTATAACTTTTTTTTTTCAATCGGTGACGAATTTGACGAATCGAAAACGAAAAAAAAAAAAAAAAAGTAAAGGGATACTAAAATAATATAACCTCCTCGCGGTGTGTCCTGGGTAATGCTAATAGAGTATTAATTTCACATATGTTACATCAATCCAGTTTGATTACTAATTAGATATCAAGTTCCTGTCCTTTATTATGAATAGTTACATCTCATTACATAAAAATGATTCTCGAATCCAACCTGTAAATACTTTTCCGACCCAAAAATAAGGTTTACACAGCAAGTATTGGAATAATTTTGAGCATACCAACTGTTCCCAGAAACTCAGTGTTCAGTTTCTACAAAAAATATCTAAAATGCTGAAAATAGGATTGTTAAATTCAACCAAAAATTAGGTGAAATTCAAAAATGACATGTTTTAGAGAACGATGTCATTGCACTTCCGTAAACAATGTTTGCAACTTTTACGACCGTGGTTCGGTTTGATTCCAAATTTTCAGGGACAATTGTGACTTCATCAACAGAAGGTTACCTAAACACCCAAAGGCGTCTCGAAAATGTCCCAAAAATTTCAATCTTCATCCCGTCGGTATCTGACCTTCGTCTAAAAAAATCCAAAACGTCTGTAATTTTCGCCAGTTTTTAGGATATTCCAATAGTGTTTAACATAAATTCAATTTGTATTTTTACTCTTTGGAAATCATTACAGCATTTTCTGTTCCACTGACATTGTCTTTGAAAAGTTAGGGACAAAAAATTATTTCTGCAAAAAATTTCGGATTAATGATTTATTTGATACTGAACTATAATGTCGGAAATGATCGACCTTTATTAGAAACTTGCTATTCAACGAAAACTGCAGAATATCTACCCAATAAAGTAAGGTCCTAAGTATTTTCTGAATGCCAATTTTTGGAAGATTTCTCCGAGATTCTGGAATGTTCAGCGATTTCACAAGCCTAATGTAACACTGCCAATAAAATACCCTCAGAACATGCTGAGAAAATTTGTACGTATTGCCTGGGGTATTGATTACAAACAGCCTTTATTGATTGAAAGCAGACCAGAATACTACATCCTTTTCCCGTTCCCTAATAGCATTTTTGTGGTAAATCAGTTTCCTATTCGCATCAATATTTTTGGATCACTATGGTCGTTTTTGAACGGCATGACGGGTTGCGGAGGGCGGTTTCTCGTTCGCAAATTTGACGTATCGTGACATAGTTGTATGGGTTGGCGTCATGGAACGAGGAAGTTTCCATCAAATCTTCCAAGGAAGTTTTGGCCACGCCGACAGACAACGAGATGTTGTGTTCGGACACAAATTACAGAAACATAGAATTTCTAAATCACAACAATCCCGGCTGCAACAAGGGTCGACAGTTGTCACAACTCCAGACGAACGCTTCTGTCGCCAGCCTGTGCAGACGTCCGTTGTTGCGACTGCCACTCACCCCCATCCACCGATGGCGGCGTCGAGAATGGAGCCAAGAGCGGCGAAACTGGGGTCAAGAATGGAACCAGATTGTGTTCTCTGACGAGTCAAGGTTCACATTGATGAGTCACGACGGACGAGTATTCATTCGGAGACGACGCGGTGAACGGGGCCGCAGTGATTGTATTGTCTAGCGGCATACGGCGCCACAACGGGGGGTGATGGTTTGGGGTGCCATCAGTTACGAGTCACGTAGCCGTCTACTACGCATTCCTGGCACTCTCACTGCGCGGCGGTATCTTACGGAGGTTCTAGAAGCCGAAGTGATACCATTCCTACAGAGGCTTCCAAATGCCACATTTCAGCAGGATAATGCCAGGCCCCACGCCGCGCACATTGTGACAGACTATCTTGCAACTCATAATATTCCTGTGTTACCATGGCCCGCACGATCGCCAAATTTGTCACCGATCGAGCATGTATGGGATATGATCGGTCGACAACTTATCCGCCAGCCTCGCCCACCTACAACGGAAGACGACCTCTGGCGGTGTATCGAAGAAGCATGAAACGCTATACCACAAGCGACCATCCAAACGCTCTACAACTCTATGCCGCGTCGAATCGAGGCCGTCATTCGCGCACGCGGGGGATTTACAAAATATTAATTTTTTCCCCTCCCTGTGGTGATAGCATTGTGTAACTTTAATCGTTGATATATCTTTGTATATACTACTCACCCAATAAATTGTATTGTTCTTACTCGTTTCTTTCTTGGTGTTGCAATTTTCATTCACAGCAGTGTATGTATTTCCAATTCATGGGTAGAAAAGTGTATGGCAAACCGGGAGATACATAAAAGAATTTTTGTTTAGGCTGTGGTATCTTAAACCAAAAAGAATAAAGCTTAGTAAGGTAATATGCCTAAGATTTCCAGGGTCACATATAACGCACCAAAATAATCGGCCTGTCGCCGACCCAACACTCACGACTCCCAGACCGAAAATCGTGTCGCACGAGGTTGCCGACGACGCCATTCGCTTTTTCGCGCCAAACTTGAGGTCGGGCACGAGCGTTTTTTAGAAAAATCGATCGTCTTCGGTGTGAAAATCGCCGCCGGAAAACCGTAAAGCCTGGTTCTCAGAGCTTCGTCGTGTCGCTGGCGACACATCGCCGACCAATAAAAACGTTTTATTTAATTTCCCCTACATCCCACCAAGTTTATTTTACTGTCGCTGCGACTGCCGTCTGTAGTTGAAATATTTCAACTACACAATCTGTCGCGAATCGCTCTTCTTACTTTGTTTATATACGCTATATAAATGGCCATTTTTTCATGGTTTCGGCGTGACAAATAAGAACTTTGGCTGTATTTCCGTATACGGATTATCTCCAAATGTTTGAAATTTGGTATACGGGGTTTCTGTGGCTGAGTACGAATCTGCGTATAAAAATATTGAGTCTCAGTGTCCGTAAGTGCCCAAAGTAAGGTTAAACGTCAAAATCGCTAAATAAAAGTGTTGGATATCTCGCTTATCAGTATGGATTTCAGTATTCGGCGCTATGTTTTTGTTTTATTAAATAAAGCAAGTTGCTTCGGCTCTCTTATTCTCTGGGCAAATTTCGATTCTGTATTTTTCTGGTTCTCCGCGTACGATCATCCCGAGAAGCCATGATCCTTCAACAACTCGTCCACGTTCGACGTCCACTTTTACACTCATCAATCTCAACAATAACACCCTCACCTACAGTTTGGCCTTCCCCGACAAAACTATTAGTAGTTCATTGAAAAAAAATTAGTTTTCAAATAAATCATTTCAAATGCCACATAGGAGCTGATATACACCAATATTACAATTTAAAACTTCCACCCTCGATATCTCGAAAACCAAGCGAGATATCCAAGATATCCAAGCAAGACATCCAAGAATAAAAAGTGTTTCTTTTGGCCTGTTCTATACGAATATGCGGCGCCACAGAAATCGTAATCGTGCACATTTTAACCTTACTTGTGGGCTCTTCGAGGCATTTACGGACACTTTTGGGCACTTGCGGGTATTTTCATACGCAGATTCGTGCTCATCACACCAAAAAACATCCGTATACCAAATTTCAAGCGATTTGAAGATAGTCCGTATTTACATACGGAAGTATATCCAGAACTTCCACAATACAAACTGTCTATTTAGATGTTTTGTGACAAACTGCAATACACAAAACATATAGGATATTTCAGTAGAATATTTCAAATTCAAACTGTGGTATTCCGTGTCGCGGCTACTGCAAGTAATAAACATTTTTTTAAGTAATGGCGAAATGTCGCGGCGACATGACGAAGCTCTGAGAACCAGGCTTAATGCCGTACGAGGTTCTGTCGACACTCGCGAAAACAACACCCTTCCAGTCTGTCGCGCATATCTCCGCTGCGCGTCGTCGTAGAGAAACTAGCGACCCACCATTCGATTCCCCGTTAAAAGACGCATCTATCCACGTGCGGCACGGCGTCTTCCGTGTCGATGGTGGTCCGTGAGAAAATCGGAAAGAACTGCCTGTCCGCCTACCCGACACTCGCGACGGCGCCAGACCCATGAGCCAGAGAACCGTGAGTCACACGAGGTTGACGACGACGCCATTCGCTTTTTTGGGATAAACTTAGGGTCGGGCACGAGAGTTTTTTTCGAAAAATCGATCGTCCTCGGTGTGAAAATCGCCGCTGGAGAATCGTAATGCCGTACGAGGTTCTGTCGACACTCGCGAAAACAACACCCCTCCAGTCTGTCGCGCATATCTCCGCTGCGCGTCGTCGTTATTAAAAATTAAGTCATTAAATTTCAATTTTTATTGTATTATTTTTCAAATTTAGCTTATTATCGAATTATTTAAGGCTTATTTTCGATAAAATTAACTTTATAAAATAATTTTTTGAAGCTTTTGAAGTTAACTATCAGGCAAAGTGCTACTCAAGTGATTAGTGAATTAAATTATATTTGGCTTCATTTTTTAATTCCGACTAGCCGCTCACAATATTCTGTCAAAAAATTAGAAAATTTTTATAAAGCTTATCAAAACTTGAAGAGAAATTCTTCGAAAGAAAAAAATCATTAGGACAGCAGAAAAGGGTTAAAGATTTTAACATTAAATTAGATTCATTATTTGACATAGCAAATTGTTCTGAAGTTGACAACTTACCTGCTGACATAAAATCATTTTTAATAAAAAGTCAAGAAAATGGAGGCCATCGATGTGTACCGTTAATAGATGAGACCAACAATGAACCACAAACTGTTGAAAATTCACTTATGACAAAGAGCAAGAAGAAAAAAATAACTGAAAGTGAAAAATTTTTTGATAGAATATTGTGAGAGGCTAGTCGGAATTACGTTAAAAAATTAAGCCAAATATCATTTAATTCACTAATCACTTGAGTGGCACTTTGCCTGATAGTTAACTTCAACAAAAGCTTCAAAAAATAATTTTATAAAGATAATTTTATCGAAAATAAACCTTAACTTATTCGATAATAAGTTAAATTTGCGACATAATACAATAAAAGTTGACTTTATTGATTTTTTAAATTTTTAACATAGATATTAAACTGAATATATAGACATCCAAAAAAAACGTCATCAAAGTTGGCCGAGAAAAAAAAACGTATTTCTATTCTTAATCGAATTTATAACCTTATTTACTTGTCAAAACTGTCACATCATATGACAGCCATTGTTTATTTTACAAATTGTGACAGTCACTTGTCAAAAGTTTGACATAACCGAAAAGCTTAGACATGACCGCTGTTTCCATCTCTCTCGTTCATAGCCAGAGTTGATGACGTTTTTTTTTGGATGCCTATATCTTGTGAACCACTTTAGCAAAATATGTAATGAGACATTTTTTGCAGGAAGTTTGCACTATTTAATTGTAACTTCAGCCGTTACGCTGATAACACAGGTCTACAAAAAAAATGTTCTGTCTTTGCGATCAGACCCATCATTTCCTATGTATTTTGATGCACTGAAACCAAATTTGGCAAAAAAAAATTCTACCGCATCAATTTTTCTCTCCACCCCCATATAACCCCCATGAACTCTTATGGAGGAAATTAAAAAAAATTATATTGTTTTTTTTTGGTCGCTGATCAGGAATCTGAAATCAATAATAAATTTAGACTTAATGACAGCTGTCAACAAGCTGTCAAATGTCACTAAAAAGTAAAAAAGTTGATATTAAACGGTTTTTTGGGTTGCTGATTACGATTCTGTAGTCAAAAATGATTTTTGACATCGTAATCAGTAACCCAAAGAACTTCATAATATGCATTTAATATCAACTTTTTACTTTTTAGTGAAATTTGACAGCTTGTTGACGGCTGTTATTAAGTCGAAATTTATTCTTGACTTCAGATTCGTGATCAGCGACCCAAAAAACCAGTATAATTTTTTTTTATTTCCTCTATAAAAGTTTATGGGGGTTATATGGGGGTGGAGAGAAAAAATTGATGCGGTAGAAAAATGTTTTGCCAAATTTGGTTTCAGTGCATCAAAATACATAGGAACTGACGGGTCTGATCGCAAAGGCAGAACATTTTTGTAGACCTGTGTAATAAAGAAAATATGACAATTTTCGTGGAAACTGGGCTTTCGAGGCCGACACCGACGAGACAGTTCAAGTTACAGAAAAATATTAATGGTCACTTTTAAAGAGTCTCTAATACACTACAGATTGCGACCAATCGCAATGAAAAATCATAACACCGAACTGAGCTATAACAATTTAAAAAAATCCCAATGATTTACATGCTATTTAAATGGGAAAAATTCATCGATCGAAAGGAAGTACTTAAAATTAAAATGAAGGGCTCAAATTTTGAGGGATTTTTTTTTATGTGAGGAACCAAATTTTCCTGTGTGTGCGAAAAGAAAAAATGTTCGTTTCAAATGAAGCACCCTAACATACATGCTTCATACGAAATTATATAGGGGAAAGGGGTCGAATACCGATCACTTAAGAGCAAAACTTGAATTTGAAACAGAGTTTAATATGAACTGAAACTTTAATGAAATAAACATAAACATACATCACTGAACAGCTTATTTTCCTACAAATATTTCGTAAATAATAACATGAAACCTAGGAATAAAATACAAAATAATTGTTTTACATGATCGATATTACCCACCCATGGTCTGGTAATATCGATCACGGTAAAGGTTAATATCGATCACTGTTATTCGCATTTTACACATGTGAGATTTTTTGGGTTGGATTCTCCAGTGCACGCGGCATGCAACCATGTTCCACAAGATCTACACCTCCACCAGACTTCATTTAATCCAAATTCCTCGCAAACTGGGCAGATCTGATTTTCTTCATTCCCATCCAATAGAAGTGGTTTGTTTTTGGTGGTTTTTGTAGTTTTCCTAGTAGACATTTTCGACTTTCCTTCTTGAAACACGTTTCTGGTAGCTGCTAATACTTTATTCGCTTTCTTTTTTCCTTCTCTTCCAATTCTGACTTAAGTGGAGTAGTCGTTAATATTGTAGACTTTTGCTTCTTTCTTCTAGTGCACACTCGTGGTACCGGTATAGGTAGAGGACGAAGTTCTTCAAATGAAGTATACTCTATCTGAACCGTTCTATCTTCGTCGTCAGTTGCATCATTATCAAAAACTTTGGTTGTTTCTGCTGAAGATGCTTCACTAGACGAAGATGATATTCTTAATCTTTTAGGAATTTTCTTTGGTCCAATACGCGGAAACTCTTTACTGCGTTTTTCTATTGGGGGTGTTAGTCGGTTTGGTCGATTTGGGCCTGCAACACCAGCGCTACTACTTGTTCCAGGGACTGGATCCTCGATCACACTGATCGATATTACCCGCCGCACACACGTGCTACAAATTGTTTGTTACAACACATAACCTCATTTACAAATTTCTGTAAATGATGCACAAACTATGCTCAGTATTACTATCAAACTTATGGTGCCCAAAGATTTGACTAATCTCTAACAAGAACTTTTACATACCTTAAGATATGATCCACAGAAATAATAAAAAAACTTAACAAAACACTTTTCGCCACGTACGTTTCAGAAATTCGATCGGACTGATTTCACCTTTGTATGCAGTATGTCGACTACTGCATAAGAGATGGCCCCCACCTATTGCAAATGTTAAATCTCTCCTAGTATTTGCAAAACTAACGTGATCGATATTAGCCTCTGATTGATATTACCCTCCGTTCCCCTAGACAATAAATTCTTCACGGCAAACCTGCTAAGCCTGCCAAAGCCGACCGTTTTTATTTAAACCATCCCTACACGTGTTGTCTCGTCGCCCGTGAGTGAAGAAGGGTTGCGTTCAACATACCAACTACGTCCCTATCGCTTGAAACTGTCTCCATATTCGGAGTAGTTTTTGTCGCCAACCCGCAGACCAATTCGGTAAGCCAGAGCGGCGGTATCACGTCTGTCCCTTGCGAGAATTGTGATTTTTTACCGGCCCTGAAAGGGGTTGTATTACGGTTGCCAGATATTACAAGGGATGACGGTGTTGTAATTATGGCGTTTAGTCCTTCCGTAGAGACAAAGCCGTTCGTTTGGTATACAGTTGAGTTTAATAATGCCTAGGAATGATAAAACACAATAAGCAAACATGTGGGTATAGATTTTGGCTATTAACTTTTTTTAGTATATTAAATGTTCAATGTGCAATGAGAAGGGGTTTAAGCACGTAGAAGTTAGGAAGGTTACTACCAACCACCTTGTCTAGGTGGTTGGTAGCAAGGTACAAAGGTATTCAATATATTTCGTTGTACAGACCTTGTATTTTAATTTTTTTTGAAATTATTTTACCATGGAAAATGCATACATACCTCCATGCATTGATACAGTACAATAATTAACGGTTTTTGACAATACAAATATGGATTATTATTAAAAAATATTTCTAACTTAAAAAAATACCACAAAATGAAAAATTAATCCTTACTTGTATTTTTTGCCCAAACGACAATTTCAATAATTCCCGAGAACTATGAAAGAAAAACCGCAGAGCTTTGAAACAATCAGGGTTTCTTTGGGGTATTTTAAGGTTGAAAAGTTGCAGTAAATATCCTTAGTCTGTACATTGTTTGCAAAGTAATGCGAAGTTATGCAAATATCCCTAATTATGCAATTTTTCACTTCTTTTTCAATCAACAATTTCGTTTCGAAATTCTTTTTTTAAGAAGAAACCAATCACTACTACTTGTAAAGGATACTTTGCAGTTTTCAAAACCCTACTTAAATTTTCTGTACGTTAAATATTTCCTGAGCAATTAATTCACCGGTCAACAAAAGAACATTTTTTATTTGTGTCTGTATTTTAATGACAAAATTCTGATTCTCAAAGTCAAAAAATAACCAGAATGGTAGTTGATTTTTAAAAAAGTTTGCTTTTGTCACTTTTATAATGACTACAAAATACTAGATTTTATATGACCAGATACGGGGACATATACATCTTATACATGACCATATACGTGGGGCGAGTAAAAAGCAAATGTTATATTTACGTTCTTCATCGCAGGTGTAGAAATACAACACATTTTGTATGTTGCTAAGTTCAAAAATGGCATCAGAAGCTGTAAACCCGACGTAAACTCATTCTGCTATCCGATCGAACACAGACACAAAAAAATCGCTTTAGCTACACATTTAAATGTTTTTGAAGTGTATGAAGCTTATTATAAGGTACATTTCGAATTCAAGATAACAACTTATCGCCTCATTTCTCGTGTAATAACTGTAAAAACAATTTAGAAGGTAAGTAGGTAAAACTTTTTAGCCATTCTAAATTGTTTTCACAATTTTTGGGGGAGTTGTTTTATTGTTGCTGTATATTCCACGTGTACATTTTTCATACCCTATGTACGATCCACAAAATGTATAACCAGCCCAAATTTGCATACGAGGATACGCCACTTTGCGGGTGGTTTCCTCATTATTGATGCAAATTGCAATGCTGCATGTGCAACGGTGATTTCCTCTTTCTTGTAGTTAACGGCCGACCGACCGTGTGATTTTATTATTCTCGTTAGTTTCTCTGGTTCGTCCTTGATGTTAACCAATGCGAACTTTTTTTATTCCCATCCAGTCCCTACATCTGCATTTATTTTTATTATTTTAGTTGTCACTGATATGCTTAGGATAATCCTACTTTTCAAACTAGATACACAAGTTTCAGAACCACTCTACTTGAACTAAAAAAAAGAAAAATTTTGTTCTGTGAAATTGAAACATATGTTATTTCATTACTTTTGTATGGCGAGAAACAACTTACTTTGGTTTTTATAAAACTGTAGAGCCTATTACATTTTTGAAATAGAAAATAAACAAATAAGTCGCATTTTAACAATGCTTACGTTATCTTTTAAATAAGCGAAATGCAAAATTCAAACTTGAGTAGTGAATACAAGTACAAGTTGATTAAGAAAATAATGTTTCCACTTTTTTTTCTAGATTCTATCTCAAAAAAAAAACAAGTAACCACTAAAACAATGCCCAGAAAACCATATGTAACATGAATATTTTATTTCAATTTAAGGCCCGAAGATTATAAAATTAATATCTCATATTTCTAGTAGTAATATCTGGGAAAATAAAACAAGACTCTGGAACAAGCATGTGCACTAGATGTAAAATAATTTAATTACACGTCGTTTTAAGTTCGTCCATGTTTTCTATTTTTGCATTTCAATAATAGAATTCAATGCCATTTTCTAAGCAGTGCAGTGGCGGGTAAAGGGAATCAATATTATCGTCTTCATAAAGGAGCACGGGATCCAAATAATGGGTGTGTTTTACGGAATACGGATATACGTATGTACACCTATATAGTAAAATCAATAAAGTATAAATCCTGTCTGAAATCTTGTAGACCATCCTGTAGTTATATGTTTTTCAACAGCAACTACCTAAGTGAATAAAACAATTTTTTATCATTTTGGAGATAACATTTGAGCCATTCATTTATTAGATGTATCAGAAATAAATTTAGAAAATAAAATTACATATACATAGAATCAAAGTATTATAAAAATGCTCATATAAAACACAGATATATACGATGTAATATGTTTACTTATCTACAACTGATGTCTTAAAACATTCAAGAGTCATAGTCTTTTCGCGATAGAGATTTAAAATCTCGAAGTTGAACATCTTCTTCGGCACTAATAAAATTTTGTTGAAAAACATATAACTATAGCATCTTTTTTATAATTACGTACATGGTTCAGTAAAAGTTCTTCTTATTGCAAGAGTATGCACCTTTTTTGCTATTCTTTTCTTCTGTGAGGATCTTTTATTTATCGTTTTTCTTCATTTAATTGCTTCTATTTGGATTTAGCAATTATTTCTTAAACATATTCCGTAATCAATACCCCATTCCAAAGACATTTCCCGACCAAAGAAATTTACCGGCCGCCACTGATTTCAACTCTTATTATTAAACTCATGCACAGGAAATTTAATTGTCCCCAAGACCACAATCGCCCCGACCCTTCAGAACTGAATAAAACTCAACGAAACCCCGTGACTTAAATGCAGAGTTTTAACGTGGAGTGTTGATATGAATATAAAATATATGGGTAAATTCCTTCGGGATCCAATTTGCATCGGTTTTATGGAGCTTTCAGGATCCCAAAAGACCAGAAATATATGTACCTATTTGAATACTGACTATGTTGTACCGCTACCAAAAACGTATAACATAAGGAAAAGAACGTGTTTTCAGGAAATCAATTTCCCCATCTAGGTATTAGTTGAGATGCAACTTTGTAAGGGAGATTGGGGAATAGAAAAAATATTGCATCTTCGACTACAGAGCGATTTAACTATGTACATAATAGCTGTACAATAATTAGTAGTGTACAACTAACAATAAAACTTCAACGTGTATCGTTGACATCGACGGGCGGACGTGCGATATTAGTAGTATACTAGTTGGTTTTTATAATATAAGAAATTGCGAATTGTTTTTGTGTTTGCATATTATTTAAAATATAAACTGTAAATGACATAGTGTAAACGTTTTAGTGATGCTTCCCTCCCCCACTGGGGGAGGTAAAGGCTCTGGGACGGTAGATATCGCCCAGGTTGTTCTTTCAGATGAAGAAGAATTTTACAACAAATCACTTAATCAGAAAGAAGTGGACACGAATACAATGGATATTTGCGTAGTAAACTCCAATAACACCGGCGAAACGAGCCGCTCCAGCAAAACACTGGCAAGCACTAAGGGAAAAAATAAAACCATTAAACTTTTTAACCTATCCTCAGATAAGTACAATTCTAACAATATTTTTGTATACATAGAAAAAACTAATGATCAACAGGTTGGTCGGTTGCATCCTTTATTAGTGGGTCACATTCTACATAAGAAATTACTTGTTAAAAACATTGTTTCTATTAAAAGTTCTGGTAAAAATAGAATTAAAGTTCAGGTCAAATCGGCTAAGGATGCGAATGACTTAGTAAATAATAAGTTTCTGCCATCTGAAAATCTTCGCGCATTTATTCCAAATCATATTTTGGAAAAAAAAGGTTTGATTAGGGGTGTCGACACATACTTTGATACTGAATATCTAAAAGAAAATATAATATCTAGTTCTAAAGTCTTCGATATTCAGAGAATGCAAAGAAAAGTAATAAGAGACAATAATACTGTTTTTGTCCCAAAACAAACAGTCATAATAACCTTTGAGGGTAACCTTTTACCAAATAAGGTAGAAATTAATAGTGTATTATTTTCTGTGGAAGCCTTTTATGGTAGAGTTACACAGTGCTTCAAATGTTTGAGGTATGGACATGTTTCCGTACAGTGCCGTGCTACTAATTCGTTGTGTATTAATTGCAGTAAAATAAAAACTGACGATCATACATGTCTGGAAACAGAGGCTTATTGTATAAATTGTAAAACAAGTGGACATAAATCCATCTCAAAAAACTGTCCTTTTTATGAGGAACAAAAAAAAATAAAAAAAATTATGACTGAAAATAACGTCACATTCAATGAGGCCAAAGAGTATAGTAAAAATTCATTTGCAAGTTGCACATCTGCAAATAAATTTAGCGTTTTGTCGGATTATGAGACTAATTTTCCCGGTTTACAACCAGAGAACAAAACTTTTTTTCTCAATCCAGTGAACGAAATAAAATCTCAAGGAATAGAAATTTTGCGACACTTTCACAACCCAGCACTAGTCGACAGCATGATTCGCACTCTAAAAATAAGAAAAGAAAAAATAACTCCTCCCTCCCCTCCTTGTATTACACCAACCCCTATGTTCCCCTTTAGATTTAGTGCTCCCTCTCCTATTCCTCAAAATCGTAATTCTTCCGTGGACCATTTGGAATCCGAAAAAAAATAATGTATTTGATTGCGTTTCAAGTTATCTTTTCCAATTTTTAAAAAAAATTAAAACTGTAGAAGACATTAAAAAACTAGACATTGAGTCGATTAAACAAGAGTTATATTGGGTGTTGGAGGAGACCTTTTCTAACAAATAACGTTCTCTCATATTAACAATGAAATACACATTATGCAGTGGAACGCTCGTTCCGCTGTAAGCAATAAATATAGTCTTGAAAATTTTTTATCACAGAATAAGGTAGATATAGCGCTCATAAGTGAAACTTGGTTTAAACCAAACACTAACATAACCTTTAACAGTTTTCATGTAAAAAGGAAAGATAGGTTTGATGGCAGAGCAGGTGTGGCTATTTTACTAAAAAAAAATTTCCTTTTAAGGAAATTGACATTAGAAATAATTTTAATGAAGATATTTGTGTTTGTGGGGCTAAGGTTCTTATTGATAAACATTACATTCATTTTATATCAGTCTACAGACCTCCTAATACAACAACCAGTCCTAGTGACTGGACTAATATTTTTAATCAGGTATCAGCTCCGTGTATTATAGGAGGCGACTTTAATGCACATAATGGTATATGGGGCTCATTTAAAAATGACAATACTGGTATCCAAATATTAAACACTGTAGATGACCTTGGATTAGTAATATTAAACACTGGTTCACCTACAACATTAGTGCGACCAGGGCAACAAAAATCTGTCGTAGACATCTCTTTTAGTTCCTGCGATATTGCCAATAGAATTTCGTGGTCTGTTGGATCCGATACTCTTGGATCGGATCACTTTCCTATACTTATGAACCTACTTACTAACAGTCAAACGAACGGAAAAATTTTACCTAAATCTAAATGGAATATTGAAAGAGCGAATTGGCCTATATATTCTAACTCTATCGAAAGAGATTTCCAAAATTTACCACCTTTTGCCAACACTCAGGAAAAATATGATTATCTCTTAGAATCTATAAATAAAGCTGCCTTGCAGTCTATTCCTATTTTCAAGCCTTTTGCAACAAAATCGCGTCCTCCTCCCCCATGGTGGGATGCCAATTGTGATAGAGCAATATCTGAAAGGAAACAAGCACTCCGAAATTATAAGCAAAACCCAACTGAGGAGAATTTTTTAATATGTAAACAAATTAATGCTCGAACAAAAAAATTTTCTTAAAGAAACTGCAAAAAATAATTGGATTAACTGGTGTTCTAATTTAAATAAAAACACTCCCTCATCCCAAATATGGATGCAGGCAAAAAAAATGCAAAGACTTCCTGTCAATCAGTCAGTTTCAGAAAGCGACCTATGGTTAGAAAATTTTTTTGATAAAGTAGCCCCTCCATCGGTGAACAACTTGGTACATGATAATATGGAATTCTCACAGGATAAGAACCATTTCCTATACCAACCTTTCAATATTAATGAATTTGAATCATCACTCAAAAATGTTTCCAATACTGCCCCAGGATATGATGATATTAAATATCCTATGCTTCTCCATTTACCTAGTATTGCAAAAATATTTTTATTACAAATTTTCAACGATATCTATATACATGGCCATGACATTGTTCAATTTAAGAATGTAATCGTGGTTCCAATACCTAAACCGGGCAAAGATCCTAACAGCCCAGATTCATACCGCCCAATTTCTTTGTTATCATGCATTCTCAAAACGCTTGAAAGAATGATTAAAGCTAGATTAGAGTGGTGGCTTCTCGAGCAAAATTTACTTCCAGTCAAACAGTTTGGTTTCAGGAAAGGTTTTGGAACTATTGATGCTGCATCTACTTTAACGGTAGATATTCAGAATTGCTTCTCTCGTAATAATTATCTATGTGCATTATTTTTGGATGTCAAGGGGGCTTACGATTCGGTCGATTTATTTATATTAGAAAAAAAATGTACGAGTCTTTTTCTATCCCAAATCATATCGCTAGATCTATTATAAAACTTTACACTGGACGAATGGTATATTTAAGAAATAATAGAAATGAAATAGTGGGACCTAGAATTAATAATTTTGGACTGCCACAAGGCTCCGTGTTGAGCCCACTGCTATTCAATTTATATTCTGCCGATTTCCACCAACTTGACAATATAAATCTAAATGTTATACAGTATGCAGACGATTTTTGTCTTTATGTTGAAAATAAGAAATATTCTGAGGCAATAGGTATACTGGAGGTTGGTGTCATCAACGTAAATGCATGGTTCTTTTCCAATGGCTTTGAACTTTCGGAGGAAAAATCGGTCTTTTGTGCTTTCTCTCGTCATAATACCCCGAATATTACTAATATCCAACTAGGAAGGTACACATTCCCATCTTGTTCCACTGTTAAATATTTAGGAGTAATTTTTGATAAAAAATTAACATGGAAACCCTTCATCGAATCGATCGCTACAAAGTGCAACAAAGGTATGAATTTTTTTAAAAATGGTTACAAAAACCTGGTGGGGTGCAGATGTTAAAACAGCACTACTTTTCTATAAATCTTATATAAGATCTATAATTGATTATGGATGTGTTATGTATGGATCTGCAAGTATGTCTACATTAAAACGTTTGGACAACATACAGCACAAAGCACTTAGAATTTGTCTCGGAGCAATGAAGTCCTCTCCTATTGATGCCCTACATGTAGAAGCTTTAGAACCTCCTCTTTCGATAAGAAGGGAATTTATAAGTGGCAAATTCCTCATGAAACACGTATTCTTCTCTACAACTTTACTAACTAACATAGCACACTTAAATAGTTTTGATTTAAGCAACAAATATTGGTCCTGGATTGGGTACTGGAACCTTCGGCGTAGAAACAAAAAACTGGACGTTGTTCCACGAAACACCGAACTACTACACTTTTTTCGACGCGCGTTTCGCCAACCAAGTTGGCATCTTCAGGAGAAGATTAAAACTGATTCTTAAAACTGAGTTTTAATCTTCTCCCTGAAGATGCCAACTTGGTTGGCGAAACGCGCGTCGAGAAAAGTGTAGTAGTTCGGTGTTTCCGTGGAAAACGTCCAGTTTTTTTTTTTTTTTTTTAACAAATATTGGATCAAGAAAACCTCCCCTCCTCTTTGTTCAGTCTTCAGGGATAATAGTGAGATGCTGCAAACTATTGATTATCCAATCATATCTGAAATCAATTATTTTTGCCTATACACTGACGTAACCATTGTTATACCAAACTATACAGAAAACCCTTGCATTAGCTCAAATGTGTTAAGATACGTGCTTCATCAATTCGATAAACCAGATGTTATCTATACAGATGCCTCAAAATCTAGATCTGGCACCGGTGGAGCTTTTATTGTTCCGTCGCAAGAAATAGAGTTCAAACTTAAGCTCAACTCTAACTGTTCTATCTTCGCCGCAGAAGCAATAGCAATTTATCAAGCACTTAAATATGTTGAGACGTCTACTTCCTGTGTATCAATTATTTTATCGGATTCACTCTCCGTTCTCAAGAGTATTAAAAACACTCAGTCTTTTGGCTACAAAATCAACCCCGTTATTTATAGAATAAAACAGTTAATATATCAAATTAAACTATCTGGAAGAGAAGTTAACTTTGTTTGGGTGAAGGCCCATATTGGTCTTAAATACAATGAACAGGTTGATCTACTGGCTAAGGAAAGTTGTATATCAGGATCCTCCCAAAATGAACAAGTATGTGTAAATGATGCATCCAACATGTTGAAAAAAAGGTTGAGCAAAAAATGGAATTATTTATGGAAACAATTTTGTTTCACTAATCCTACAAGGTACACATTAATACACAGTGACATCCCAAAGAAATTTTGGCACGATGACTTCGCTTTTCCGAGAAGGTATATTACAACCTTGATACGTTTAAAACTTGGCCATGCTTGCTATCCAGCCCATTTATTCAAAATTGGAATCTTCAGTTCAGAAAATTGTGAACACTGTGATGTTTTAGGAGATCTCGATCACGTCTTCTTTGGCTGTGAAAAATACAAAGATGCGTCCTCTAAGCTGGTAGAAAATGTACTAAACTGTAATATCGCTGCTCCCTTCAACTTACTGCACCTTTTAACAACTGATTCAAGGAAAGTGTATAGCTGCATCATGAACTTTATAACGGAAACTGAAATTAAGCTCTAGGTTAATCTTAATCTCGAATCCCTATGTCTTTACTTGTGTTGTTCTCCCTATTTACCGAGGTCTCCCCTGTAGTGTCTAATGTATAAAATCATCCTGATCGACCCCAGGATGTGAAGAGTGTGTCCCCGTCTTTCCTTATCATTTTTATAAATTTTTGGGTTTTGTTGGTGTTTCTATAGAATTATGTTAGGTTAGGTTTTATTAGGTTAGGTTTTAAATTGGTTGATTAAATTTCCTCTTGTGACTGGCTGCATGGTATAGGACCTAAAGCCAAAAAAAAAAAAAAACAATAAAACTTCGATTCAAATTAATATCAGTAGGTAACTACCTGCTAATGTGTTATTTTTTGAAAAATATGCACGAAAAAGAATAATAATTGGAATATGAAAGTACGAATATCAAACCGAATATATTTGGTACCACATACTTACCTACATGTCATTTATATTATGCTTTTTATAAAGGTTGGCCAAAGGATATTTGTAGGTGTTAGTATTTGACTGACTGCATATTAACTTTTTCGATATCACTGGAAAAATATTACTAATATGAAATTAGCAGCAGAAGGTTTACTATTAAAAACTGCTCTAGATCTATCTATCTATCTTAAATTGTAAAAAATAAAAAATATATAAAACAATTGTCTGCAATGGATTTAAAACTCTATATATCATCCATTTTTCGTGTGTTGTGGAGGGACACAATAGTCACTAGGTTGACAATTTATTCTGTTATAGTTTTCTAAATATTTAATTTTTACAGAGTGTTAGGGTGGAATACGAATCGAAATGGCTAAAATGAGGAATAATAATAGCAATGTTTCAGTCGCTGTAATTAAAATTACAGCGTAATTTGAGACATAAATATTACTTTTTTTGCTGTTAACACATTATTTTGATTATACTCGTATTATTTATTCAATAAAATTAGATAAAGCCAAATACCAAATTCGTTGAAATTGATGTTAAAATCTTGAATTTTTGTACAAACCAACGCGTATTGACCAGTGTAAAGCATGGTTTGTGAATTTTGAATGTTGTTACAGGATTACGAAGGGTCAACGAATTGTGTTTACAAACAACATAATATATTCAGGACATCACGTGCGGGTGTGTTGTTGCTTGCCACTTAGAAAAAATATTAGATTTAACCCTAGATCAAGAACCTTCACACTTTATGTAAAGCTACTAAAGGAGGAAACACGAGATACATTTTTAATTTTATAATTCATTTCGTTTAGGAAACTATAAGTTTTATCTTTGAAAGAAGAGAAGCATCTCATAGTATTTGTACTTTGTAGTTTTAATTTTCTTATAAATGCATCAAAAGTGTCTTTAGTATCTTACATCTCTTGGGTGATAGACGAACTAATGGAAGTATCACTAACAAAATTTCAGGCTGTTGCTTTATGGTTTGAAGTACTACTATTTGAAAAAGTTCCTGTAGCTGTGGCCCCTTTCTTTCAATAGCGAAAGCACTATACGCACGAGTTTGTAGCAGACGACCAAACCACTTCCAGTCCAGTCTTGTCAATTATTGGCTCATATCATTACTTTTCAAAAGAAAAATATTCTTATTGCAGAACAACTACGGGTGGTCCTATGTATGTGGCCCAAAATGAGGGGCTCAAAAACTATTTTTGAATAGGTTGGAGATACTTTGACATCAAAATCTTTCGAATCGAATAATGAACAAAAAATGACTCATCTAAATTATTATTTGATTCATAATACGCACATTACGGACATCATAATAGGCATATTATAAATAGGGTTCATATAGGCATATTCTGGACATATTATATTTTTGATTTAATATTAGAATGTTTATGTTAGGAAATTTAAATTATTTTGCTAAATTATCTACACTACCTACAATAATTTAAAAAATCATCATGTCTCGGTAATAAAAAAGTCAACATGAATTTTCGATTGTTTGATAGTGCTAGAAATCAATATTTTTTTGTTGCTTGATGAAAATGTTTATACCTCGGGCAATAAGGCTTATCAATATTTAAGCCTTTGAATCATTTTACATAATCTGATATTCAAAATTTCATTTCTAGCAGGAGTAAAAAAAAACACTGACGAATCACTAGCTTATTTATTAAATTAAAGGCTCAAAATTAGTACAAAAGAAAATTACTTTTAGCGGTGAAATTATATTTTTATCTTACAAATTAAATATTTATAACTCTAGACAATTTCTGGACGCGAGTTAGCAGCAAATCACCCTGTTTAACTACCGAATTGAACTGTGCATTTTTCAAGTCAGGTCGGTTGGTCTCCACAATGCCTCCTACTCTGTCTATCTTGCAGTGTAGCCTTCCCGAAGCGATAAAAGTTGACAACTCCCTATAAAAATGTTAAACAAAATGTATGATTTTAATGGCAAAAAAAAAAAATACTTAACTCTTTGCGGCATACATTTTTTATATAATTGGTTTCTCATTAAAATTAGTAAACAGGGGTTTTCGGGGTCGCTGATTACGAATCTGACCTCAGAATTTAGAAATTCAAAACGGCGGATCCAAGATGGCGAACAAAAATATCAAATATCAACGGATTTCATTAAAAAATATTATTCCATGGTTTTCGGGGTCGCTGATTACGAATCTGACTTCAGATTTTAAAAATTCAAAATAGCGGATTAAAGACGGTGGACAAAAATTTCAAATATTACCGGATTTAATTTAAAATTGATATACAGAGAATTTAGAGCTCGCTGATTACCAACCTGAACTTAGATTTTAAAAATTCCGAATGGCGGATCCAATATGATGACTAAATATTTGAAATATTACTGCATTTCATCAAAAATTGCATATAGGAAGTTTTTCAAAAGGTACCTTAAAATTGAAATTTACTACTGGAATCATTCCATCAAGTTTACATATGGAGCTGTCGGAGTTGGTAATCTCGAATTGGTTATGATTCCCATTTATATGTAATTACCGATTTTATTCCTACATAAGGATTGCGGTCAACTTGAAAATATGAGAAAGATCTTTTTGGGTGCCTAATCTAGTTTTCTGGGTTTTGAATAGCTATCTTCCGTGTCCACGGCCCCCCAAAAATTGGTGGTAAAAATTTTTTTTTCATTTTTTTTTCAAATTCTCAATGAAATCTGATGGTATTTCAAATTTTAGTCCGCCATCTTGGACCCGTCATTTTGAATTTTCAAAATTTGAAGTTAGATTCGTAATCAGTGACCCCGAAAACAATGAAATAATAATTTTTAATGAAATTCGGTGGTTTGAAATTCTTTTCCGCCATCTTGGATACGCCATTTTGAGTTTCTAAATTCTGACATCAGATTCGTAATCAGCCACTCCAAAAACCATTGTATAATAGTTTTTTTTATCCTCCACTCCGAAAACCTCTGTATAATTTTTTTCCGCATGATGATGCTCAAAAATTTCTCTAATAATGAATTTTTGTTAAAAAAAAGGGTGGTTTTTTTAAATTTGTTAATTAATATAAGTACTGTATTTCCATTCTAAATTGAAAATAGGTAGAAAAAAAGCAAGGTTGTCAGATATATTTTCTAAAATTGCTAAGCTCACTATACAAGTATACTTCATACTTCAGTAAACTGTTAGTTCGTGACGTTCTTAGAAAGCTAGTTTGGAAATATTTAAAAAAAAAATGCATAGATATAAATTTATTAGTTAGCATTAAAATAGAGTGTTTAAAATTGCTGGAAAAAATAAATATAAATTAAAACAATTTTATGTATGTTACTATACTTAAGAAAATTTTGAAGAGCGGGCAAGGTGAAGCCGCGAATGCACCAGCGAATGCAGACCATTATACCATTGGATTGCTTTATATGTAATACATGCCAATTACTTATTCGGTCCACTGTGCCATAAAATTTTTACGACGTCGTTAAAATGATTTACGACTTTAGAAATTCTATGTGTTTTTTGAGATTGTCTGGCTAAATGAGCATTATTTACAGCGAATTATATTACAAATATTAAGAGTTTTGTATGCAGGCTTATTTTAATATCCTATATTGATTTGAATGAAAAAAATTATTTCACAATTTTCGAATTTATAAAAGATATATGCACGCCCATGGAATCATAAAGTTGCACCGCTTTTTTTGTTCTCCAGGCATATTTATCATTTTCAATTAAAAATAGAAGGACTATACATGAACAAACAAATTCATACCTTTGTACATGAATTTTAATTCTGTAACATCCCACGATCATAAAAATAGAAAAAACATTTATTTACAAAACAAAAATTTAAACTACTTGAAAATCGCAAAAAACTGTTTTAAAAAGGTGGCACCGTATGGTGCTACCGTGCCGCAAAGGGTTAATTCTTATATGTAGGTAAAAATAATGAAGTAAAATTAAAGCAGGATATTTGTATAGAACAACACTGTCAATAATTACTACATACTCATCTATATAATCCACTGTTACTCCAAAAGCCTCGGCCATGTACTGCAATGTCAATGATCTGTATGACTCCAGCAACTGGGTGTAGGCCAAAATTTTCATCTCCCTTATATAATACCGATAATGCGGATTCAAGAAGTAGTCCTTTCTCAGGATGGTTTCCACCTCCCCCTGAAACGAAAAATGCCTTACACCTGTGCAAACTTCAAACCCTTTCTTTTTTACCTAAATTAGTGAAAAACTCTGCATATTGACAATTATATAACGAAAACAGGTAATCTTTCACGAAGGGCTCAGAATGAAGTACCTCCAGAATTTCAGATCCTTTCACCACCTAGAATCTCATGAATACTGTTTTGCAGAAAATAATTTTATGTAGGCTTACCTTATCTCTCAATTGATTTCTTGGCAAACTAATGACAGACGTATATACTGTGTATCGGACGAAAGCCTTATAGTCCATTAATTCATAGGAAGTAAATGTGCTGACAGTATCCAAGAAGAGGTTAGCAGCTGTCTTAAAGTCCCTGACTGCCATGCAATAAGCACCTTGGTAGACTTTCAGACGATTTCTGCGGTCCCAGTCACCGCCCTCTTCGATTAAACTGAAAAATAAACACAATTGGGAATAAGTTTTTCTTCAGCACATATAAATACTCGCTTTTAATTAAGTCACCATATTCACTTACCTTTTGGCCTTGTCTATGTTTCTGGTGATGAGATCGTGGTCCATAAAAAACAGCCCTATTCTAATTAAGTGAAATATTATGTCAAGTCTGTGCCCCAGCGACACAGTCTTATCGTAGGTCTGCCTGAACGTGCTCACCGCATTCTCCTTGTCGCCTATGCGACTGTAATACTCTGCTTTTCGTAAATATGCTTCTCTGACCTCCATCTCTCCCAAGTTCTTCTCGGCGTCTTCGATTGCCTCATCTAAAAGTTTTATCTGTTCGTCGTTCTTTGTTTTCAGAGCTTTGAACATCTTCGCGTCGAGTTTCCACCCAGCATCTTTGCAAATGAGCTCGTACCATGGAGCCATATCTAAAAAAATTAGGTTAGATTGATTTTCAAAAAGTTAAGTTATCGCAAACACTGAGTTTATCAGCGCATAGTTTAAAAATAGAGAGGTTTAGCTTCTCAAATAAACATCAAGATAAGGCTAAAATTGTTTTGAAAACGAAAAATAATTGTCTTACCATCTTTCTTTATAGCTTCGGTAATTTTTGCATGTACCGTTCTATCGTTTCGATATTCTGGGAGGGTGAGGAGAAACTTGAAGTGGGGCAGCTCTAGGTCGGGGTTCTTCTCCAGACCCTGGTCTTCCAAATTTTCTATCGGCATTGTTTTAATTTAAAAGTTACGATTTGTTCGCTGCACAACGCCAATGACAAGACAAAACCGTGATGATTGGCACTTTTAGGGACGTTTGTCACTGTTGGTAGTTGGTACCCCTGGGATGGCGGCTATTTTTCACGACGCACTACGGGACGGACCGAGAGTAAGAGGTTAGAGATCTTATTACGTCATTTAAATGTTCCTCTTTGAATCGATATATTGGAAATAATAATATAAAAATTAGGATATAATAATTAGGAAATAATAATATAAAAATATGTTGGATTATGTACGTTTATTGAGCTTATTGTACATAGTTAATTCTTTATTCCACCTTTTTAATATAAAAATATTGTGGATGAATTTAAATAAAATTCGAATGTATATACATATTGCTTTATTTAGGTATATGGTTTGGTACAAATATCGTTGCAGTATAGTTAATATATTATACGTTGTAATTGGTTACAGTTAACTACAATAATATTGATCCCTTCTAAATGCCATTCTCTATGGTTACTACCAAGGTTTTAAAAAGCCTTTTAGCCACCACTACTATTTTTACGGTTGTACATTTTTTTACAAGCTAATCAGACTAAAAAACCCTTTAAAAACATATCACCTAGGGTATACTAACTAAAATTATTGATAATTGAGCAAATCTGGGTAAGTACTGGTTTATCTAGTGGTTCCTAGCAAGTAAGATTTTGTATTTTGAGAAAATATTCTTAACTTTATGAGGAAAAGTTAATAGTGTCCGTTATTTGGCATTTTGTTTCAAATTAATAATCCTTGCTTCTTAGGAACCAAAAACACGAAGCAAATTATTACACTGTGTCGCAAGCTCACAATGAAACTCTTAACGTTACGTCTTATGAGTTCTTAGGCCGTACAGTAGCTAAACATTATAGAAAACTGCGTACATTACAGTAGCTAAACATTATAGAATTGCTAGACACTAATTAGGTAGTATTACAGGATTTATACACCTCCTTCGTTACTTATTAAGAACATCGTTTGCGGCATTCTCATTCAAAAAGTTGTAGAACATATAGGTAATATGTATATACAAAAAAAAAAAAAAAAAAAAAACAAAGCAAATAGGTCTAACAATGGCTTTAACAATTATGACATCATTTATTAGATCCTCTATTATAACGGTAAATTTAGTTTATATTATTTGTTAGATCAGTCTTTAAGCTTACTTACAAATGTTTATATTACATAAAGTTGACGTAAGTATAATTAAGGATAATGTATGAATACAAGCATGTTGAAATTCTGTAAATATAATTAACACTGAATTTACCTGAAATTGTACTAGTATTTCTAGTTCATTGGCAGCACACGGTTATAGGTATACTTTTATTTTACTTACGTCAGCTTCTATTTTATTTATTCGTTATTTGTTATCCGTATCGTTTAGTCTTAATGTTTTAACAATTTTGAAAAGATCGGTCAAAAGGAGTAGAGGCACAGCTAGGAAAGGCATGCTGATATGATAAGGTCTAGAGTTTACTTTAAGTATTTCCACACCTACTTAATACATACAAGTTATAAGTACATATAGCCAAGGTAAGCTCTAGTAATATCCCATTTTACGTCATTTTTAAAGGTAGCAGAATCGGCTTTCAAAGGTTTTTGTCAGACCGTGTCGATTATCTAGATGTACAGCGAGATGCAAAAGTATGGAATAAAATCCGTAATTTCATTGAGACTGACTTTTTGAAAAAATGCACAGGTCGATTTTGATTATTCTTTTCTTTCCATATTCTTCTATTAATTTTTTCATATACAGTGGAGCATAGATTATCCGAATTCATTTGGAACCAGGGTGGTTCGGATAACTGATATTTCGGATAACCGATAATTTAAAAAAAACCTATTTGGGGTGTAGGTACATAATATGTATGTGCATAGATAATTAAATAAACAAACAAACAAACATTAATACAACACAAATTTATTTTAAACTTCAATGTGTACCAAAAAGAAAAGAGAACAATCATCATTTGTAAAAGAAAAAAAATTCAAGAACATTATGTACATATATACATATTTGCAGTAAATAAACATACATACATATCGTTAATACATATACATTTTAAGAAAAGAAGTCCAATATTAAACGGTTCGGTTAACCGGTCGTTCGGATAACTGAGGTTCGGATAATCAATGCTCCACTGTACTTCAACTTTTAAATATTCACTTTTGAGTACTTTCAAAATACTTTCCTCACCACTTAACGTTTGTTAAGTAGATAACATGATATGTAGGTACTCAGAAAAAGTATTTTTATTTCCTGCTCGAAAAGTAGGAGTTACAATTAAAAAAACATATCGTGGACATTATAACTCAAAAAGTGGTAGCGGTAAAATTTTGAAAACGTGCAAGATATGGAGAAGAAAAAAATCGTCATATACTGCGGTGTTTTCTAAAAATCAATAATTTTGAATTTTGATCCAGACTTTTACCTCTTACATACCTATGTATTTATTGGTTTTAAAATGACCGGTCCTGTTAAGTATTTTTCCTACTTCAATAATGAATTATTACAAGACAAGCTAATTATTAAACTAAAATGCAGTAAAACGTATTTTACTCATAATACCTTTCTTAGAACAAGTCGTGTTTACGAAAAGAAAAAAAATGGATATTTTCTTTGGAATACTATTAAATTGGTTTCTATGCGCCAAAGCAGGTATTTATTTTCTGTGATGGTGTATAGCTTACAAAGCTGTAAGTTTAGTCAGATTACACAACTATTTATTCCAAATAGTAGGCACATAATTCATTACTTAACCTATTCTCCCGCATTTCCCCACAATATTCAAATTTTAAACACCGCATTAGATTTAAACTGGCTCAATAAACCCCATACCTACTATGAACAAAAATAGTTTACGCTTTGTGGGGGTGAGTGGGTGAAAAATATTTTAGAATTCTAACGTTGTGCGTAATTTTTATCGTTATGTTGTCTAATCCGTTGAAGGTTGTTTTTCTCTCTATCTATTAATTGACATTTGCAGTACTTATGTAAGATACATTTACAATGTTTCAGTTTATTTTGCTGACACTATAAGCAGAATATTACAATCGCAATAACTACATTTACTGCTATTTTACCGCGTATTTACATCTTTTGTTGCACTTTTTTTTAATCATTTTAAGGGAGAATTTTGTGAGAAAAGAATCTTGTCCTTCTGTTCGGATTCTGTGAGAATATCGTCTGTCTGTAAATTTGTATATGAATGTTGAGTTTGTAATCAATCATCTCTCTAGACGTTTAGATCTGCTTTAAATAAAAAGTAAATGATAACGGATTTGAAACAAGGTGTATAACTGAAATGCATATAGCTTCAATCACTATTGCTTGTTGTTTATTATATAAATGGCTAAAATAATTTGTTTATGTTGAAAAATATCTTTAAAGTATTATAATAAAATTAAATTTAAACAGGTTAAAATTTAGTTAAATTTTATATTACAGTAAATGGCTGTTTTACAAAAACTTTTTTTAAGTTAATGATTTTAGTAACCTTGTCTATACTTTGAATACTTACTTTTTAAAACATTTTAAATCCTTTAAGGAGTTATTACTGTTAATGTTTTTTTTTCATATTTAATGGAACAAAGCATGTATTAGTAACGCTGCTTCGAACATACGTAGATTTGCTAATTGCAAAATGATAAATATTAGTCACGTCCATTGCATTTTCAATCACTTGGTAAAAAAATACAACCAGTCTATTCAAGTCCTCGTTCTCGCACTAGCACCTTTCAGCTCTCGGCTACTCCACCGAAGAGTCCATTGTCATGCACCCTGCATTTATCGTCGATTAGAATATGGCAGACGTGACCATTCTCTATTATGTTACTCTTATGCACCTCACACTCTTCTTTCTCCTCCTCTATGGCAGCGTGGGTCCCGTTGCCATTCTTCTCGCACATCGCGTGATGTCAGAGATTCAACGAATCCATGTCGGATACCTAAACAAAAGGAAAACGTTCATTATATAGAAGAATATACAGAGGTATTGTTAGACAATTTTTTATAAAGACAACGGTGCAATTTTAAGTTAAAGGTAACGGTTTTTAAGAATGTAAATGAGATTATTTATGACTCATGAAAATGTAAGTGGCCCCAAATAGGATCCCTGAGGAACACCAAGTTTTTCAGCTGATAAAATAATCGTTTTAGATAAATATCTAAATATCGAGATCATATTTAGATAAATATTTATTAAATATCGACCTCTACCAAAGGCCAATCGCTCTCTGGACTTGACGTCCTCGACGGCGAGGAGGATGAGACGCTCACGACGCTGATGGGGGCGGAAAGTTTGAGGGGAGGCTTTAGCGTTGGTCAGGCGACAGTGATGACTTGAGCTTCGGGCTCCCTGGACCAACAATTGTCCGACAGCCAACATCCTATCACGACGGTCACCAGCCCGATCAAGAGGGCCAGCATTATGTAAACCTCGGCATTTCCTACGATTAGAAAAAAATAAGTTTTACTTTTACTGATTTGTAATCAACTATTTTATTAGGCTTCATAAAATAACTACTATTAAAAACATTGATTTCACATAGGCGTCGACGTTTGGTCGACAGTTGAAGGTGCCATATTCAGAGTGGTTCTTTTAGTTACTGCGTTGTAATAGTGATAAGACGGTGACATCACATATATTCTTACGCTTGTGGAATTTTCAAACGCATTCTTCAGTGAGGAAAAAACGTTTATTGACGAGATTCATAACATTAATTCTTCATATTCCTGTGTATATACGAGGTTTGTAAATTAAGTAATGAGACAACGTAGCGCCCGATCTAGCAACATTGCGGAGACGGTACTTGGAAGGGCGGTAGGTTAACATGTACATGCACCTTCAGTACGAGTTTGAACTGACTTAGAGTCATTTGTTTGTTCTTTGTGATTGTTTTCGTAAACCAGTTTTTTCTAGTGCGTTTTAAAAATGAGAGTCATCAACCGTGTGCTATCAGGTTTTGCTTCAGACTTGGACACAGCGCAACGGATACTTTGGCAAAACTTCAACACGCCTACAGAGACAGTATTGTTTTACGAGCCGAGGTTTTTCGATGGTTTAAGGCATTCTCAGAAGGAAGAGAGTTGATTGAAGATAAACCACGGAGCGGAAGTCCTTCATCTTCAAAAACCGATGAAAATGTCGATAGAATAGGGGACCTTGTGTGTTCAGATCGTCGGTTGATGACAAGAATTGTCGGGGAAGAGTTAAATTTGAATCACACCACTGTTCATCAGATTTTGATTAACGAATTGGGGATGAAAAAAATCTGCGCAAAAATGATTCCAAAAAACCTTTCGCGGGTCTCAGGAGAGAAAGTTGTCTTGACTTTTTGGAATCGATTGAAACTGATCCCCATTCTATGGAACGTGTCATTACTGGTGATGTGACTTGGGTGTTTGAGTACGATCCGGAAACCAAGCGCCAAAGCATGGAATGGCACACTTAAAGTTCTCCAAGACCCAAAAAAGCAAGAAGGAGTCGAAGATCAAATGCATGCTGATTTGCTTTTTTGATTGACAGGGAATTGTCCACAAAAGATTTGTGAATCCAGGCCAAACAGTAAATCAACACTTTTACAGAGAGGTTTTTGAAAAACTTCTAAAATGGATCATGAGTGTGAGACCAAATATCAAGAACAACTGTTGCATCACGACAATGCGCCTTGTCACACAGCCATTTCAGCCTGCCACTCCTCAGACTCCTTATTCGCCTGATTTGAGGCATTGTGACTATTTTCTCTACCCAAGTTTGAAAAGTCATCTCAACGGACGTCATTTTGGGACCATAGAAAACATTCAAATGTCTGTTACCGATCAGCAGAAGTATACTGCTATTCCAGTATACCTGTATGAGTTCAAGCACTACTATGATGAATGGAAGAACCGTCTCCAGCGCTGTGTGGCTTCCCAAGGAGGTAATTTTGAAGGTGGCAATAATGAATAAAAAAATTTAAAAACTAGTCTTATTACTTAATTTACACACCTGGTAGGTCCGACTTCACGAAAAAAAAAATAGCGTGTTGCTTTTTGTAAGGTGCAATAAATAGTTACGAACCACGGCCTTGTAAGGGAAAACAGTGTTAGAACCACTAGCTGGAGATCACAACAGCATAATTCCAAATGACTTCCGTTCGCTTCTTTCATAAAGTGAGGAGAGAAACTACTCATTTTATGAAAGGTGTTGGATGGGCACTGTTTACAAATAAACCTCTTTAAATAGTATAAACTTTAACAGATGTATAGGATCTGTGAGTCTTTCTTCTGTCAAAGGGATATAAGTATATATATTTTTTCATTAAGAGAAAACATTTTCCTACATGTTTTTTTCTATGATTGTAGTGGTCGTCTTTTGGGGTAAATATTTTTGGACAATTGTCCAAAATCCATTGCAATGTAGTCTAGTATTGTTCTGCTTCGTTTGTATATTGCTACTACTTTTACATATAATTTTGAGCCTTCATAATTTCTTAATTTTTTCTTAACATAAGTTCTTAAATAAAAAGGATGCTTTTGTATATTCCCATTGTTCTATAATCTAGCTCTGGAAGGCATCCGAATATATTGCTAGAAGGTCAGAACGAGATATACACTGAAAGAGACGTCTTGGCTTAGACATTAAAATATCGACTTTAACGGTATATTTTTTGGCAATCAAACAGTCACCCGAAAAGCTATTGGAGGAAAAAAATTGAAGCACAGCTCATTCCTCTGACACAACAGATATTTGTGTTACCTGTGGGATAAAAATAAAAATGTGGGATAAAAATGACCTATATATTTCGTATAGTATTTTATAGACATGTCAGATTGTCTCCTTTCTTTCTAGTTCGTCGATAATTTATAGTTCTTTCTTTTTTTACTTTTCATCTTAGAAATACAATGCCAATATAATATTTAATACACATTTCTTGAAACTAAAAAGATAGATTTTTAGTTTGAACATGTTTGTTTACTTGTGCTTTGTAAAATCTACAAAATGGTTCATGGAAAAGTATTGTAAGGTGCCTTACAATACTTTTACTTTAAACTAATAAACCTACCTATGTATGTACATACATAGGTAGGTTTAAGGCACCAAGTTGGCAATACATACTAAAGAGCTAATATTTTTCTCATTAAATGTAATTATTAAAAGCAAAGCATCCTTGACTAAAAGTACAGTATAAAAATATTAGCATTTCAAAAATTACAGTAATTAATTAATTAAACAAATTAAGTTTTTTAATATAAGGACTAATAAATAATTGGGTAGGTACATGCCTTTCTTAGGATATTTTAATTGCTTAATAATTCATTCTCCTCTTATCTCTCGTAAAGTACAAGGGTTCTAATGAAAATCTTGAAATATGTTGAAATATTTTACTTCAACATATAATTACCAGCTTGTTTTCATAAGTAAATAACAAATTTTATTTGAAGGTTGTACAGACACATAAAAACAGCGTTAACTTCGTTATGTGATGGCAGCAATAATTTATAATTTTCTTTTTCTGTTGCTCTAGATATGTTTTTATTTTCCTCCTACTTCTCCATGTTCCTTGGCAAGAGGTTGAATAAATACGCCTATATACTTTTTAATAACGTCACTCAGGAAAATAATATGTAAAAATACATAAAATAACATTGGCTACAAAAAATGCACTTAGGTTAGGTTTTGTGTCATGTGAAACCATGCATAAAACATTAAATGTAAATGGATAAGTAACAAGCCACTGGAATGGTGGATAAAGAAGCAATTCATAAAAGACCTCCCAAATTTACAGTAAAATATATAACAAGATATAGTAATACATAAGAGATCTCCCAAGACCTACTGCGTCAAAGTGGACATGTTTTCAACAACATAGTAAGAAGACACTGCCGATTAAACAGATGTATGGATCTAATTGGTCTGGTAGATAAAGCAAAATGTAGATTATGTTTGGAGGAAGAGGAAAGTAGATGTGCTATGTCACTGTGAAGGGCTAATCAGACTGAGGTTTTAAATTATCATGAAGGTAAATCCAAAGGCTTATAATAAGTATAAAAAAGATCCAATAACAAACACTATAGAAGACTAGGGCCAGTTCCAATTTAACCAGCTCCCTTTTAATCTAATCTAATTGAGATGTGCTTTTTTACATAAGACTTTGTTATCTTCTAGGGCTACCTGTTATATTTTCCTACTCCCCTTAAAACGCTGGACTAACACGAGTTAGTGAATGTTCTGGTAAAGACGTATCTTTATTCAATCGCCGTTCAGTCGATAGAGTAGTTTTATTAACCCTTCAAATATCAAATTCCCAATATTTATACTGGAAAATGGGGCTGCGAGGAACTTTTCCCATTTATCAATCGTCTCGTATTGGGCGACTGTCAAAAACAATAAAACCCAACGACAAAACGTTAAATTTTAATCGAGCGAACTTTCTCGCCACCGCTTTCGTTCCTAGCAGCCCGCATAATTCGGTTATGGAAACCGTTTAATTAACTTAAGAGTTAGATAGAAATCTACAGACGTCCCGTCCCGATGGAAAAATATCACGGGGCAGCGAGCTTTCTGATCGGATTAGCTGATGCGGTATGTCCGGAACTTTTCAAAACTTTTAATAGAAGATCACAAACCACAAAGATTTCGAGGCTTTTGAATATAAAAGTTTCGTTTTAAAATTACGAGTTATTTTAGGAAATGGACGGATTAAGTTGATGTTCAGATTTATGAAAGTTGGACCAAATATCAGAAATTGTTAAATAAGTAAACCAGTTATTTACTGTCGTTGTGAACTTGTACTTTATCTAAGACCTTTGGAAATGTACGGCTTTTCACTAAATTTTTCTCCATTTGAAAAATGTTGAAGTGGCTCTGAAGAAAAATTTTATAAGCCTGTAGAAAGATCTTTACTGAACGCAAAAAACTGGTTGGAAGGGAAAAATTATGATTTATTTTATTTCATTTTTTTTTAAGTTGCAATTGTAAGTAATTTACCAGTTTGCCCAAGAGACGTTACAAGAATATGGATTTTTTTCCTTACCTAACTGTTTCCTGATCCCGTTTCCCATTTTGCTCCTCCACAGGCTGTTGATCAGGGTTGGATCGGCCCTTCTCCACTCCCTCCATCCGGACAGCGTCCTGCGCACTCCCCCCATTCCCCCCATGGGTATGGGGCTCGGCGTGCTTTGTGGGATGCCGGCTTGGGGTGCCCCGTGGCTGCTTTGTGGGGCCGGTAGACCTGCAACTTTAACACCATTTGGTATAGGTGTTACCTTAAGGGAAAATTCAACTTTTTATATAGGTATAAAGGTAACTCGAAATGTGCTATTCGAATTAAGATATATAAAGTGCAAGGTAATCACGGAGGATTAACCGATAAAATCCCTTAAATTCGTTCATAAAAACCTACTGATGTTATATCTCCACAAAGTTGTAATAGGAACGAATTTATGTCATTTATAGGAAAAAAATCCAGTCTGTTTCAAAGTCGCGTTAACTTACATATTTGTATATTCATATCTCCAACCATTACTTACCCATGATCATGAGAAGGGCCAGCAAGAGTCCAACAGCGTAAAGCCAGCCCATCGCTGCCCGTCACCAGCCTCGGAAGACACATGAAATCAGCATAACACACGCGATCGACAAACTAAGGGCGACTACAGACGTTCCGGTTTACTTGCAGTATTCTCAGATGTGGTCAGACGCAGTTTCTCGCTTTTCCTATTTGCCTTTATTTAGTATTAATAGAGTAAACAGCACTTCTATTCGATCGGATTATCTGGAAAAGATATGGTTAATTAGTTCTCACCAATGGTACTTTATCGATGTAGAGAGTGAATGTTTGTTGTGTTACATATTTGTTGGTATTTTTTGTTTTATTATACGGATTTTTTTAAACAATTTGTGTCAGCTTCTGGTGTATCCCAGGTACCGTTGAGTTAAATCTTTTGTATGTCTTACCACCCATCATAGTTAGTTCTGTTATTTAGGACCAGATAGTCTACATAAAGAAAATATATTTTGCTACCGAGGGGGGAGTTGCAAATATTTAAATTATGTTAAAGAGAATTAAAACAACTATTTCCAAGCAACTTCCTGTTTTTTCGCAATATCTCTCACATTTCACAGATATTACACCAGATATGTTTTCCTTGGACCTAGATGAAGAGCTGCATTGCGATAACCTGTCTAATAATATTAATAACAAACTCATTAACTAATTAATGAGTTTGGCTACCGATTAAAACATTGAATACATTTATCAGAATACCATTATCATAGTACCATTGTTAGTTTTAGATTGGGCATATACTTACATCTCTCACTTCACCATTATTCGACCATTCCTGAAATACATTTTAAAAAAGCTCTTGATAGTAACTTAGGATATGATTACGAATAAAACTAGTTTTATGAGTGTTGCTAATATTCATCAACTTCCTATAGGTATGTTCGCATGA
This sequence comes from Aromia moschata, assembly GCA_029963805.1. Classification (NCBI taxonomy): domain Eukaryota; kingdom Metazoa; phylum Arthropoda; class Insecta; order Coleoptera; family Cerambycidae; genus Aromia; species Aromia moschata. The sequence continues at coordinate 1,531,700 of JAPWTK010000023.1, read as the reverse complement.
CAAAAAATATAGTACTGGTGTTTTTCATTTTTTGTTAACGGTCTTATTAAACGCCATGCTCGTTTCTATAACAAATACATTTTTCATTCATGTTCATCTAAATTTGTAAAGCAGGAATACCAACTCACTGAATTTGTCATTTAAAAATAAACTTAACACTTTTCTCTTCTAGAAAATGCACAGTCACTAATGGAACACCCTTGTATACATGATAAGATAAGTATTTAAAATAAACTGCATCATACTTTGGCAAGATTTCTAAGTACTCCTTTAAAAAATGAAAACGAATAAAAACCAATTTAAGTAGGGACGAAACGAAAGTCCACGAAGTATTATTGGCTTAAGAAAATGGCATCTACCCCACTGCGAATCTCCCCTTCGTATTTTTAGCTCAACATTCATAATGCAACCCCCATTTTCCACGGTGGAAATTGCAACTCCAGTTTCCGTTATTATTTTTTCAGAACGAATACTCGGTATCGAGCTGTGAACCTATACGATAGTGACGTCGATTCTACTCAATTGTTTATTTCACCTCTGACGTCACGCGGCTTCCGCAACGCCAACTACGTTGTCGGGGCCAAATGACACTTAGGTACATGGCATTGTGCCGTTATCAGCAAGATAAAGGCTTCTGCCTGTAGTAACTAGACAACACATAGTTTCGTTTGCCAGCTGAGGTATGGTTTACATCATGAATTTGTAATATTGGAAGTTACTAATATTCAAAATTCGAGTAGACACAAATCAGGGCTAAGAAGTGTTCGCTTTGTTTTAGCTAATTTTAATTGGAAAGCATGAAAAGAGCGAAGAAAAAAGATATTTAATTTTCTAAAAAGACTTGACCTTCAAAGGTATATTTTTTCTTAGTTAATTTCGATATTTCATTTTGAACATCGTTACAATCAATATAGCAGCTTGATTTATCGGCAAATTAACATTATTTGTACACAATTTGCCGCATCGCTAATCTCTATCCAGTAGTTCCTGATGGATAACCTTGATACGTCGTATTTGTTACCATTAATTTCCCAGGCAGAAAATTATGACAAACCCTCATCCAATAAAATACGCGTTGCTCTCCCTGTCTCCCACCAATAGACCGTCTGAACGGCCGGAAACCAGAGCAGACTTGGATTTTTTCCGGGTTGTCGTATCGCCAAGCAACCTTGATGTAATCGAATCTTTGTCTGTCACGCATCCGTCAATATTTGCTTAGCTCGATTGAAAAATGCGACTGAAAATGTCGTATCCATATTGACTCTACGTGATATCGTCTGGAAACACTCTTCATCAAAATGAGGTGAAAATGTGACTGGGTGGAGATAACGAAATTGAAAGAATGATTGAAGTGCATTTTTATAGTCGAATGGTTCGAGGATGTGAGTGATACAAGTAGAATTAATTTTAAAGACAATTTATTTTATATACACACACTGTTCAACATAAGTATTTGATCATTTTTGAACACAAGTATACAAATTACCAGACACTTGAAGGCTGTTGCTACTAATACTGAAATACTACATTGTACACAACTCGCGTGTTTCGGGAACCATGTTGATGTCATCAGGATGATTAAAACTAACGTTAAAACTATCTGCCGTAATTATACTAAAGTTCGCTTCTATTAACCAGAACAGTGGACTGTTAGGTATCGTGCCATTATCTTTATTAATGCTACTAGATATTATATACATTTAGTTTTAAGCTGCGAACGGCTGTCCTATGATTGTTGTCAAAAACATATTAAGATTTAATAGAATGCAGGCTTTCACTGCTGTTGTCCAATGGTGAAGTTATTTCTTCCGGGGTTTGCCGTCTAAAGGCTATTAGTCTCTTGGCTATTAGACGACCGCGGCAAAACCCGGAAGAAATAACTTCACCATTGGACAACAGCCGTGAAAGCCTGCATTCTATTATTGGACTCCTCTATGGGAAGGATATCTACTTGAAAACCAGAAAATTCGACATTAGACGACCGCGACAAAACCCGGAAGAAATAACTTCACCATGTTAAGATTTTTTTTAGACATCAATTTTGTGAGCTGTATAAGTTCCTTATATATAGTTAAAATCTTTATAGTTCTACTACTATACGTCTATATAGTAGTAATATATCTATATAGTATAAATCTTTATAGGTTTTTCCCTAATATACTTTTGTAAACAATATTTACAAGTTATTTCATGACTTACCGACTTTCCGTTGTTATTTAGTTTATCCCTTGGGTTTCTTAAAAGTTCATTATTGATTTATTTTTGAGGTATTTACTAAAGTCCTGCCGATGTTTCTAAAGATCTTGAATCCGCGAGTCAGTTTAGGTTCGTAACGTAAACCATTTTTCTGGAATTTGGATTCTTGATTCTGGAAGCGTGGCGGGGCCGCTTTTAGTAGGTCACAACACTTTTATTCAACAATTCAAAATCTTTTGAATTGTATGTATTTAATTGTACATTTTTATTAAATATATGTTTGATATCAATGTTTCTATTAATTGGTTAGGGTAACCTGACTCAAAGCTAGGTATATCCTTAATTATTATCAATCGTTAAAAGTATGCATCAGCATTATTTCTCCTCCAATTAAAAATAAGTTCCTGATGTTCCCCCATCAATACCTAAATTAGGATACTGTTTCCTTAAAATTCACAAATCGCAGTACGACTCATTGGTTCAGCAATCCTTCAACCTACAATCTGTCAAGTTCGGTGTACGTAGCTTTAAATAAATAGACCGAAATATCATCACCTAAAAAAATCAAATTACCTGTTTTATAAAATAAAAATAAATGAGCCTCGAAAACAAAACAAAAACTCACGCAAGGTAAAGCCTAACCTAAACCGAACGTGATTCGCGTTTGGTCTTTCGACCCGGAACGAATTATCCGTCCAATAATAAAAACACATTTCCTCCCGAGGCGCAATTCGCGTGCCCCACAGAAACTCGAGACGCGCCGATAAGGGAGGAAGGGTGGCGGTGAAAATGGGGGTGGTAAACAACCGAAGCCGTCGTGCCGAACACAAACTCTGTGGGGTACGAGATCCAATCGATATTGTTTTTATTTGATGCTTGTATCGGGTGACGAAAAGTGTATTCCCTTCTCCTTCGTTTTCTACGAGTTTGGAAAAAATGCGTTGTTGTTATCGGTGAGTTTTTAGTTTAAAAAAACTCATTTAAATTTTACTACACTCAATGTACAAAACAATTATTCGTAATCGTTCATATCTACCATTTCCAGTTTCGAATCTACCCCTTTTTAAGTGACGGATCTACCATTTTTGTCAACGAAGATCTGGCAGCACTGCTTTACATTTTATGTTTAAGTCACTAGTTCATGATATTTGTATGGGATCAAAGGTTCAGTCATCGGGGTATCAGTTTTGTACGTACAAACCCCGTGGGGCGTTTTAGATTTGTTTGTTAAAGTGCGTAAGGTTTCTGTACACGGCAGTAGAAATTTTAACAAAGAATTCAGTTTCCACTCTGCGTTTGCTCAAGGAGGCACATCTACGAGGTGTGGCTATTAAATAACCGAACTGATGCTGCTACCAGCGCGCTGCGAGCGTCTCGCGATAAGATTGAACAGAACTGTGTCTGGTGATACTTTCCCGACCCTAAGCTCGCTGGACAAGGTAGTGGGTCGCTTAGTTTTACTGTAGCAGTCATTTGAATTAGTCTACGCACTAGTGACGTATCGAAATGTTAAGTGTTCAGATGGAGCAACGGGTTAATCTCAAATTTCTTGTTAAACTGGAGAAAACTGTTACAGAAGCTTGTGCAATGTTAAAAGAAGTGTATGGGAATTAATGTTTATCCCGTACACAAGTTTTTGAATAGTTTAAACAGTTTAAAGAGGGACGTGGAACGACCGAAGACGATCCGCGCCATGAATGTTTTCGTCAGATTCACAGCCGTCTTGAGAACAAGCCACGCTATAAAAAAATGGCAACTCGCCCTGGGGTCCGACAGTCTACATAAAACAAAGACGGCTGTGCCAGATTTTGCATGAATCGTTCAACATGCGCAAAGTTTGCAGAAAGGAGGCGCTCAATGCAGATAAAACAAAAAAGCCAAAAAAAAACAATAGGTCAGTAGAGGCAACGGCAATCCAAAAGCCCGAAGCGATCGCTGCAAATAAAACAAAAAAGCCAAAAAAAAAAAGGCCACTACAGCAAACAAGGGCAACCGCATGTCCCCGAGTTTTTCGAGTTTTTACTTGACCCTTTGGGGGGGGGGGATCGCTGCAGATTAAACATAAAAGCCAAAAAAAAGGTCACTACAGGCAACGGCAACCGCATTCCCCGAGTATTTTGGTTTTTACTTGACCCTTGGAGGGGAGGGGCCGGGGATCGCCCCCATCGCCCTCCTGGCTACTCCCTTGGTCATAACAGCAGTTCAGTTATTTAATAGCCACACCTCGTATTCTTCTCTGACTGTTGGGCTTGACTCTGGTGGTTACCATCATACCTGTTCCATTTCTGATCCAATTAAATACAAAGTTAAAATTTTACATTACTAAATTTAATATGAAGAATTTTTCGTGTTAAATTATGGAGATATACTCGTAACAAATCAATTACTAAATCCATAAAGAACGTAAATAAATAAATAAATAGGTTTTAAGACCACCGCGATACGTTTTTATGACTTGTAGCCAGAATGTCTTATTTAACGGTGTCGTTTTCTAGAGCAAGAATTTACTACTGAAAAAAAAAACAGGTGCAGGCAACTGAACAATAAAAATCCTGCTTTTATTTTATCTTCATAAAAGTTAAAGGTTGTGTACACGTTTCGGGCGAAAGAAAACTCCTGGTCTAGGCAATATTCTTTATGTTTTCCACAGGCATTAAAACCTCGAACAACAACTTGTGGAGGAATTTCTAGAATATACAGTGACCGACATAAAGTCGGCACCAAATAGAAAAAAATTAAAACTTAACTCAAAAAAATGTATGGAAAAAATTGTAGCTGGTCGAAACCTATTTAACGCTTATACCGAGTGATTTTTTCTTAATTAGGAAATTGTCAGAATTCAAAAGTCCCTATTTATTTTTCTTTCATTGATTCAAAACTGATTTTTTTAAGTTAAGTACGATTATTAGTTTTAAAATGTTTTTATTTCCTGAATTGTGTTTTTATAAATCATCTTTATAATGGAAATAATTTTAATACAATATTTTTTTGAGATTAAAATTAAGTTTTATCACATTAAATAAACTTTGTAATAAATATTGCTATGTTCATGTTATCATTATTTTTTCGTAAAGACATCATGGGAACTCCTGGCAACTCGCCAGGAGTGCATTTTTGGAAAAACTGTTTTATACAAAAGTTTTAGGATTTTTCCCCGGCTACAGGTGACCTCGTTTTTTCAAATGGGAATACCTATTTTTGACCCTGGAATCATAAAGAGCAGAAAAAATTACAGTCGGATTCGACCTTGATTTTCCCACGATATTCTGCTGTTCCAGTACTTTTCACACACATCGTATAATTTTCTTTTGTAAACTACACTTCTCTATAAAATATAAGCCCGAATATATAATATGTATTTTACGTGTTTTTCCGCATGAAATGAGTGCATGTTAGGTTATCCGCAAACATCATTATCCATATATCCCTCGATCCTAATTAGAGGGGATGAACGACGTTCTACTGTATTCCTTAGTTTTGCTTCCATATCTATACAGTAAGCGGCAGCCTAATGCGTACATAGGTGGATATTAACAACATATTAAATTATACATTTTTATGTCATAGTTAGGCGAATTTACTTGGGCCGGCGGGGCTTGGTTTTAGTGGGGGTTTTTAGCTGAAATCTAAAGAGCAACGTTGCGGCGAATCGTAGCTCAGGCTCAGGTCACTATTATTGCAAAGCGATACACAGAAAATACATCAGAATACATTAGTGAATATTCGAATAAATGTACTATGAAGCGTACAATTACATGACAATATTTAGGTGTGGTAATGTCAGTGGTCACGAAAAATTAAACTTAACATGACTTACCAATTAAAACTCATAAATTGTTTGATATAAAGAGTAACATTATTTTTTAACTAGCGTATAATATTTTGCAGGGTATATTTTTGCAACTTCTTTCGTCTTTTGTTAAACAGTTGCAGTTTTATTACAGCTGATTTTGTGTTGCTTAATTCATTTTACCTTTAATCTGACGAAATATTAGAGCCCTTCTTGTCTCAAAAGAGGTATTATGGGAACAGGAATTTAGAACAGGTATACCCTGGAAAAACGAGTATTCCTTCAAGGGCAGACCTGTTCTAAATATCCGTTTGGCAGGTATAAAAATTTGGCAAGTAAGACTCGAATATTTTGTCGGTTTAAAGGTAAAATTGATGAAGTCAATTGTAGTCAATTGCAAGGAAACCGTAATTGTCTAACAAAAGACGAAGAAAGCAATAGTGTACTGCTATCACCGACTTGTGATCTATGGCAACAATACGGATCCTTTATGCCCCACTTTTATAACTGGTCATTAAACATCTAACTGTCATTATAACTTTATAATTTGTGAAGTAAGTTCTTTTGAGTGCCATGTTTCGGGACCACTAACATTACCACACCTAAATACGGCTCCATTTTGTAATAGTTAGCCCCTTAGTACGTTTTAATTTTCCGTGAATTATAGTTTTGTAATAATAATGAAATGATCCGAGTCCGCCTCTGTTGAGATTCGCCGAAATATGACATAATCACCATGTTCATGTTAGTAGCATCTACTCATGTCAAATTCAAACTACTGTGCCAGCGCTCGGGAACTCTTATCGGGGAATCTTATCGGGGACGCCTATTGGGAAATTTTTTGTTAAAAATGGCTAAGGGATAAGCAGGTAAAGGTAGCAAGATAAAGCAAAGTAAGGGATATTAAATCCCTTACAGACCGATCACCAAAATACCATTTAATTATTGGAACTTTTTCGTCAATGTGATAAAAATCCATTTTTATTTTTATGAATAAACTGGACCAGAATAAAATATAAAATGGGATTTCAAATTTTAACTCAAACAGCCCCACTAACAGACCGGATGCCTTTCATACGCCTGCGCTAGCGACTAGATCGCGGTTGGTTCTCACCTCATGTTTACATGTGCTCAATAAAGAAGTTAAATTATCAATTGCTCTTTATTCGGCTATGTACGCATTAGGGTGCCGCTTACTGTATAGCATCAGTACCTTAGCGTTTCACTATTTTTTCCCACTTTTTTTTTGTCTCTTTTGATTTTTCTTGCAAAAATCTTTTGCTTAATTCTACTTACTAAGCACCTCCTCTGTATGTACCCCATGTTTCTTTAAGAAAATACAGTTTTAAATCCACCGGCCACCACTGGATGAGATGATATTTCCTGTGTTCCCCTGGGACATAGCTGCAGCAAATAAAATAAATATTAGCTCCTCTATATAGTCCTGGCGGCTGTCCAGTGCATTAAGATTCAGGTTGACAAGTTTATTTACCACAAGGACGATTCAAGCTTTTAATGCCAACCGGAATTCCTATCAAAAAGTTAATGGACTCACTAAGCGTTCTTTTAATTTTATTTGCTCATTTTAACTGTGCTCTTAATCCTTCCGTTTTGATTTTATAGTATGTAGCTTTAGAGAATTTAATATATGTAAGTCTTTATGACGCCATAAATAATATATACAGGTAGGTACTAGATTTAATCAAAAATGAATTCTTTAAAGTCTACTAAAAACAACGGAAATATAGAAAGAAGTTTAGATCAAAAATAAATTCTGTTTCAATCGTGTTAATTTACAAAGTATGATAGGTGTTTTAAAAATATATTTCACATGCAAGACACACTTTTCTCTAACCTCAAATAAAACCATATTATGTTTAAAAAAATGTCATACAGAAAACATACAGTAAGGGGCACCCTTGCGTACATAGCCGAATGAAGGGCAATTGATAATATAACTTCTTTGTTCAGTAGATGTAAACATGAGGTGAGAACCAATCGCAATCCAATCGATAGCGCAGGCGTATGAAAGGCATCCGGTTTGGCGGTAGGGCTGTTTGAGTTAAAATTTGAAATACCATTTTATATTTTATTCTGGTCTAGTGCCTGATTATAAAAGTGCGCGAAAACACATACGCCAGCTCCTGCGAACAACTATTCGCATACTAATATAAAATATAAATTAACCAAACGACAAGTGCGACAACAAACGACTAGCGTCTAGCCGGTACCAGGTCACGGATGATCCTGGCCAATGAGAAATACCTGTGTAACGCGGTGAAGGCGGCAAACTTGAAGTCAGTAAGTCACAAAACTTTGATATGAAACGTTTAAAACAATCACCTTACTAACTTAGCTTGATTCTTTTTTGATATTAAAATTTAGGTTTTAAGGAAATACAGACAAAAATTGTCTTATTATTTAATGAAAATTGATTATAGGATTTAGAGTTTTATTTTATTTCTCAGCAGTAAAATTGTCTAGAGGCATGCGCGTTTTTCTTTTTCGGTTTGATTGGTCGGATCGCCCGTGACCTGGTGCTGGCTAGACGCTAGTAGTAAATTCGCCTAACTATGACATAAAAATGTATCATTTAATATGTATTTAATATCCACCTATGTACGCATTAGGTTGCCGCTTACTGTACATATTTTATTTACTAGATCTATAAGTAAACATATTTGTTTTTTCGTTCATCAAACTTTGACATATTATTGTTACCCGAAACCGATTTTTCTACAAAATATTGTAGGAATGAGAATATATTCCCGTGGGAAGAGAGCTTTAATGCCGATACGAGAGATAAACGTTCGTATTTTTCATCTGGAATTGAAAGCGTTTCGTAGATAATGCCATTTCCTAGTCATGCAAACTGGTGCTATTCATCTATTGTATGAAAATTTTTGTTGTAATGGAAAAATGTTATTCAGGTGTTTCTACACGTTAGGGATTATTATAACAAATAAACACAATGAGTGGTGGATCAAAATTTTACTTCAGCCACCAGTACAAAGCTATTTTGTCAGTTTAAATATAAAGATATCATTAATTGTTTTGTCACTGGGTGCATTTTTTAATATACCCTAATACGTAATTGTAACCAGTGGCGGCTCGTGACTTTTTTTTTTTTTGGAGGCAAACATATTTTGTAAAATTTTTTTGTTTTCTAAATTTTTGTGATGGTAAACATTGTTAGTAATATACCGCGTTGTTAGGAGAAGGACAATAAAATATATTAAATACGTTGGTCAATAAAATATATTAAATACATTTGTCTAACATTATGTACCTAATATATTTCATTGGTTCAGCAAAACCATCGGGAAGGTGTAGAGTTTATGTAAAATTATTTTACAATTAAAAGATGCAGTGAAATATTTTAAAATACGGATTTTTGTCAGGACTGCGTCAATTTAGATTTGACGGGCTGACTTGATCACAGTCATATTATTTTGTTTGCCTAAAAGATGTAACTTACAAACATAACTAATATGTTCCTGACTAAAAAGTCAGGTTGTCACATTCAAAAGAATGTGTCGACTGAACGAGATAAAGTTGTAAGATTTTATCAAAACTAGACTTTGTCCAAGCATCTTCACCGCGATTTGAAAATAATACACACGGCCAACATAATAATTTATTTGAAGTTAAAGAACCACTTAGCCATTTGCATTTATCATACCACGTATTAACAAAACTACGAGCCGGCTTACCCTGATTAATGAAAGTTTTACTTAGATCTGGTAGTGGTACTCTTAAATATTTAACAAATAATTTATCCTCAGAAGACAGGCGACCAAATTTGCACTTTTTATGATACTCAACAGTATGATTGCAGGTTCGAATATTTATTTGAGTGTCATGACAACTCGTATTGTTATTTTTATGAAACAAACTGCTAACTTGCCAGTATAATAATAATTTTAATTATTATAATTTTAATATAGTTCATGAAATAAAACGTTCAAATAATGACTTACATAAGTAATATGGTATAGTTTCAATAATTATTACCCTCCTATACCACTCAAAACACTTAAAAAACCCGGCAAGAATTACGGAATTTCCAATGAAAATTTCCAAAACACAGAACAATAAAATATATTAAATTTTGTAGGTTAGGTTGTTAGGTTCATGAAATCAAATAATTCGCTTTCTGCGCTGTCACGTGTGAGAGGTGGAGGTGGGCGTGTTTCCCTCTGCTATGCAGTTTTTTAATTGACCTTTAATGTCAATGGAGTTAAGGGTTAAATTTGTGAGCAACGCAGGTGGTTGCGGAGCGCGAGGTCCCAATATGTGAAAACATTGGCATCGGAGGTTTGTCACCACGACGATAGACTAGGCGCTGGGTCGTTTACAAGGGCTAATATGTTGCAAATAATAGTGCAGGAACTCCTTTGACATTCGTTTATTAATATTTTTATTCTTGGAAATTGATTTTTTACCCGATATATGAATTTAAAAATGGTAGGAAGGTAGGTTTATATATATATATAAAAAAAAAAAACTTTTTACGACGTCTTTCTAGAAAAAGTAACCTAGTTGCTGCAACACTATGTAACAGATACGAGGCAAGTTAAATTAGAAAAAAAGTTGCTCATAGAACTTGGTCATTGTGAAGTTGGCAATGCAACCCCAATCGGAAAAGTATACACCCTGTATAGACGTGTTCTGGGCTGTTCTGCCATAATATTCCTCAATTTTAAGCCCCTCTTCGGTAATTTTAAGGTGCTCCCTTTATTAGGTTTGTTTTACGATTTTCCATATTTATCTTTATTATAATTCTGGCTGCATTGCTATAAACAGAATAATGCAGAATAATGTTTCTTAAATCGGGGTTGCTGAGGCAGTAAAGAGAAGCAGCAGATAACGATCGTTGTACTACGATCGTTATCTCTCAAGGCACCGAATTAGCTGTTTAGAGTGCCTAGTTTAATATCCCAGTCGCTAGGTCGGCATGGTTCATAGTTCTTTTTCCACGCTTTTTAATAAATTTTTCCGATGTCGCATTTATTATCAGCATTCCAGTTTTCTGACCTTTTCTGTTTCAGTTATGTGTAACTAAATTATGAATATTACCACGGTAGTCATGTAATTACATTGAATTGAATAATGGAAAAGGTAAAAAATGCGCATTGGAATGTACGATCACTGTTATATGACTTACGAGGTGTGCAAATTAAGTAATGAGAAAATCAATAATGTTTTTTTATTATTAGAATAGAATTACAATTCAGTATTGTCTCCTTCGAAATAACTTCCTGGGGTATCCACAGAGCGCTGGAGACGGTTCTTTCATTCCTCATAGCAGTACTGGAACTCATATAGTGGAATAGCCTTCAGCTGGTTGGTTACAGCCATTTGAATGTTTTCTATGGTCCCAAAATGACGTCCCTTGAGGTGATTTTTCAACCTCGGGAAGTGAAAAAAGTCACAAGGACTCAAGTCAGGCGAATAAGGAGGCTGGGGAGCCAAATGAATGTTTTTACTGGCTACAAACTCGTTTACTGAAATGGCTTTGTGACAAGGCGCATTGTCCTGATGCAACATCCAATTTTTCTTGATGTTTGGTGCTCACATGCATGACCCTTTTTCGAAGTTTCACTCTTCCCCGATCATTCTTGTCGTCAACTGACGATCTGAACGTACAAGATCCCGTATTCTATCGACATTTTCATCGGTTCTTGAAGGTGAAGGCCTTCCGCTGCGTGGTTCATCTTAAATCGACTCTCTTCCTTCTGAGAATGTCTTAAACCACCGAAAAACCTGGGCTCCGTAGGCGTGTTGAAGTTTTGCTAGAGTATCCGTTGCGCTGTTTCCAAGTCTGAAGCAAAACCTGATAGCATACCGTTGCTCAAAATTAATGTCACTCATTTTTAAAACGCATTAGAAAAAAACGGGTTTACGAAAACGGTCTCAAAGAACAAACAAATGCCTCTAAGTTCAAACTTGTACTGAAGGTGTTAACCTACCGCTCTTTCAAGTCCTTTGTCCGCAGTGTTGCTAGATCGGGCACTACGTTGCCAGTCGTACTTAATTTACTTAATTTACTTACTTTACACACCTCCTAAATATTGTTGGAATTAGTGAAACATGGTTAAATTCTGCAGGTTTCAATGATGTAGTTAATATTGAAGGATATAATCTTTTACGGCTTGATAGATAATCTTTTACGGTAGAGGTGGTGTTTATATTAAATCACACATAAAATATGAACTATACATATAATCTATATGGTATTATGAGTAGATAAATATATTGAACATGTATTATACTTAAACTAAATACTATAAAAATAGCGATAGGTGTTGTGTATAGGCCATTAGCTGTTAATTGTTTAAACTTCAATAACACAGGCCCACAAAAAAATATTTTTTTTTGACTATGGATAAGAACATAGTTTTTCTCTGTAATTTTTGACGCTGAATCCAAATCCGGTGTCCGTTTAACTGTAGCACGTCAGGATCAAGGTCATTTCAAGGTCAAATCGCGAAATAAATAAAAAAAATTAAAAGAGAATAAGCTCGTATATCTTTATGTTTCCGGGGTCGCTGAATCCAAATACGGTGTCTGCTAAACCGTAGCACGTCAGGATCAAGGTCATTTCAAAGTCAAATCGCGAAATAAAAGCTTAAAAGAGAATAAACCCATATATCTTAATGTTTTTGGGGTCGCTGAATCCAAATCCGGTGTCCGTTTAGTGGCAGTGGTCACCATCTCCAGCCTCCTCTGGGGCTGCAGGCATTCTATATGCACGCACATGCACACAGTTACCCACACATGCACATACTTTTATACACACGCGTGCATCAGGGCACACACGCAAAAGTGTGTGTCTGGTCGAAGAAGTCTAAATACGTTTATTCAATGATTCATTCACAGATTTTCAGTAAGATGATTACTATGTAGTTAGACGATATTCAGTAAGGTGGCTACGAAAATTGGTATCAACTCATCTAATGTACAGGATACACGGACTTAGATATCTTTTACCTTAACAAATAATAGCATACATTCACGAAACTAAAAATCCTTAACCACATTTCCCTAATACAGCCTAAGGTACATGATGAAAATGAGACCATTTACGGTCTTCTATCATGGGTTTCAGATTTGGATTCAGCAACTTTAAAAACATAAAGACACAAACTTTTGCCTCATTAATAGGTACGTTATTTAGTGATTTAACCTTGGAGTGTCCCTCACAGTCACGTGATATGGTAAGAATAACATCAGATTCTAATTCAGCGATCCCAGAAACATACATATATATGGGTTTATTCTCTTGCCTTTATTTCGCGATTTGACCTTGAAATGACCTTGATCCTGACGTGCTGCGGTTAAACGGACACCGGATTTGGATTTGCGTCAAAAAATACAAGGAAAAACCATGTTCTTATCCATAATAAAAAACAAATTGTGGGCCTGTGTAATCAATAACTTTGAAACAACTGTGGTAACCATTATACCATTAGATAATGATAGTAATGATATTCTTTTAGGAGATTTTAATATAGATTTTTTGGACTGCAATAGCAAATCAACCGAAACTATCCACGATGCACTTGAGAGTTTCTGCTTACACCAAGCTCTTAATCAACCAACGAGAATAACTGAAAAAACTGCTACCCTTACTGATCATGTTTTATCGTTAAGGAAGAGCTGGTATCAGAGGTAGACATTAAGCGTATACCAGAAGTTCACTCATTCATTTATTAAGTACATTGATAAATCTTGCATTCTCCATCAATGTCCACACTGTCAGCCTGGCCTGGCATTATTCTATCCTGCGTTCTATTTTCATATGCATACATACCTAAATGAACACGTTTCTATACGACGTACTGGTGGAATGATCGGTGAAGTGTTTGAAACCTTTTTTCCAGCATGCGACATTATAAAGTCGAGCGGTGTGTACATAAACCCGTCAGATGGAAAATCCAAGGTTATAAAAGACTTTTCAGGCGTAATACTTCATGAATCTATTTTAAAAACAACTACATTAAAAAACTAAAAACAGTAATGAACACGCATATATCATCCGTTTTAAATACATTATTTCAATTAATTAAACATAATGAGAATCATGTATTTAAAGTGCAAAAAAAAAAGATAATCAATAGTAGAATAATTTAAAAATGGTAAAGAAGAATAATAATGTTTAATAATAATTCTCTTAATTGGTAAAGAAGAATAATAATAAGTGTCTTCTCAATTAGCCTTTTTATTCTTTGGCATACTCTTGCTCTTCTTGGAAAAATACATACTTCTTGCCTGAAGGTGGCACTGTAATAGTTTCGAAACTTTAATCTCTTTCGAAATTAGTTTCGAATCTCTATAAACGAATTATAAGATTTGATTGATAAATTGTTAACTATTGTTGTTTAATGACAGTGCAACACATGATTTTTCTATTGAGATAATTTTATACCATTAAAACCACATATTAATTGTACGTGACAAACCTCAATTATCTTTAGAAAGAAGGAGTCTGTGGACTGAGAGACGCTATAGGCTTAGTTTAGGTTACCATTAATTTACGGCCTATTCATAAATCCCAAAGTGTTTGTACATTCGACGACCGACGTTCTAGTCCTTAATTGAATTACGAAAGCATATAATAGTATATACATAGAAAGCAAGTATACATATAGTTTTGCGCGCACCGTGGAATAAACAGTGTTTAGTAAATTAAATGTATTTAAGATTGTTTGACTCCGATGCGATGATCGTCGTAATGATTACATAACATGGTAGGTTTGGGCTACATAGCTGTAGACCAAATCTTATCACCCTCAGCATGAGGCACGAGCCACCTTTTCCACTTTTCCTCTCTTTGTCGACTCAAGGAGGTACGGGCCATATATCCCTCTCTAACTGTCTGCTTGGCTCTGGTGGGTATCTTCGTGTTATGGATACCAACGTTGCGTTGGTATCCATTGCATGCCGGACTCACACCAGCTTTGCAAAATGGAGTGCACGGGATTGCATCTATGGTGGGTTTCCGCGCAACATACATATGTATGTAACCGCTATCATAAATCGGATTGGCGTTGGTTAATGATTGCTAGTCTTGTTGACTAAAACGCGTTATGTTTTATACTGGTATGCAGCCGATAACAGCGTAGTTATTCGTTCTAAAAGTAATACACTAATAAGGCCTCTTTTTGAGGCATATCATTTGATGATTTAACCCTTAAATATGGAACGTTCACCTTTTAGTCTACAAAATCTCAAGGACAGAATTCTCCGTGTCTGCAATTATCGGTTTTACCATTGTTATAAAATTCGCTATTACTTTTACGCCAATGCCTAATAAATTCCAAATAACGACATTACAACAATTGATCCATTTGGTCTGTTGGACATCAACACCTAAATCGTATTAGCACGAGTTTAAAAACAACACAACAAAGCGAATATGCGTGGGCCTTTTTTGCGAATGATGTACGAGGAGTTCGACGCTCGTCTCATTATAATACTGACTCAGCCGAATTTGTGTTGTTTTTGGGAGTATAAATCATCACTCTGTCGACGTAAATATGTAGGATCCGTGGATATACTGGTAAACCCCGCTTCGAAGTACATAAATCAATCAATGATTGTGTAACTAAATATTCGATAAAAAAAGTAACATTACAAATGGCATATCGAATGGGTTTATTGGAAAATATTTGTTCACAGTATTGAACGCTTCTGGTTAGATAACCTACTGACGCGTTCAACGATCGTGCGTTGAACGTTGATCTCAAAGTAAGTGATTCCCATTCAAACGTACATACGCCTTTGATAGGTTTAAACCTGCCAACAATTCTTTGTTTGCGATGTACGTTTGGCAGCTTTCAAATTGTCGGGGTTAAAGTTCTAAATAACAAGAGTTTGTGTATATTCTACGAGAAACCCCTCGACATGGTGTTTATACAATAATAGTATAATTATACAAGTTATGGAATGCCCACAAGTGAAAAGTTAGTATGGTTTTGCGAGTGTGGAATATGTCATTTCAAACGCGTTGTAAATTATAATTTCTCTTACAAAATTTTAGAAATCTTACAAAAAACTGAACTGATAAAAGTCAAACGCAAAACCAATAGTGAATTGCAGCTGTCATCTTATCTTACGAGGTGTGTAAATTAAGTAATGAGACTGATTTTTTAATTTATTTATTTTTTAATTTATTCCTCATAGCAGTGCTGGAACTCATATACTGGAATAGCCTTCATCTGGTCGGATACAGCCATTTGAATGTTTTCTATGGTCCAAAAATGACGTCCCTTGCAGTGATTTTTCAATCTCGGGAGGAGAAAAAAGCCACAAGGGCTCACGTCAGGCGAATATGGAGGCTGAGGAGCCACAGGAATGTTTTTACTGACCAAAAAGTCGTTTACTGAAATAGCTGTGTAACAAGGCGCATTGTCGTGATGCAACAGTTGTTCTTGATGTTTAGTCTCACACGCATGACCCTTTTTCGAAGTTTTTCAAGAACCTCTATGGAAAAGTGTTGATTGACTGTTTGGCCTGGAAGTACAAACTCTTTGTGGACAATTCCCTGGCTCATTCTTGCTTCTTTGGGTCTTGGACAACTTGAAGTATGACATTCCATACTTTGGCGCTTGGTTTCCCGGTCGTATTCAAACACCCAAATCTCATCACCAGTAATGATACGTTCCATAAAATGGGGATCATTTTCAATCGGTTTCAAAAAGTCAAGACACCTTTCTCTCCTGATGTCCTTTTGTTCCTGGGAATGGTTTTTTAGAACCATTGTTGCACATATATTTCTCATTCCCAATTCAAAATCTGATGAATAGTGGTGTGATTCAAATTTAACTCTTCCTCGATCCTTCTTGTCGTTAACCGACATTCAAACGTACAAGATCCCGTATTCGACGACCATATTCAACACATTTCTTCGATGAACACTATCAACACTACTTCTTCGATCTCTTCCTTGTGAGAATGCCTTAAACCAAAAAACCTGGGCTTTTGAAAAACCACTGTCTCCGTAGGCATGTTGAAGTTTTGCAAATGTATCCGTTGCGCTGTGTCCAAGTCTGAAGCAAAACTTGATAGCATACATAGCATACCGTTGCTCAAAATTACTGCCACTCATTTTTAAAACGCACTAGAAAAAAAAAAAACGGTTGACTCAAAAAACAGTCACAAAGAACAAACAAATGACTCTAACAAGTTCCAAATTGTATCGCGCGTCGAGAAAAGTACAGTAGTTCGGTTTTTGGTGGAAAACGTCCAGTGTTTTGTTTCTACGCCGAAGGTTCCAGTACCCAGTTCAGGATGTGTTGTTATTATTTTTCCTAATTAAATAGTATGTCAGACACAATGCAAGTGCTAGACCATTTCAATTTCAATTACAAGAAATTTAAATTAGTACATGATTCAGTAAATATGGAGTATTATTTTGGCAATTTATAATTCACAAGCAGCTGTACACAAAATAAAGAAATCAGTTGAGAAATCATCTAAGTCACCCTTCAGCAATCCAAGAAGGACTAAACAAGTATAAAAATTAATATTCTAACTCGAAGTTGTATCTTCTTGCGCTGGGACGTCCATGTTGTGCCTGAAATTAAATTTTCCGCATCGGGAGCAAATTGAACATCTGTTTTCATCTTGAAGGGACAATCGCTTCACCCATTTAAACTGTATATATCGCCGTGAAACTGTGAACAGCGAAACGCAATCACAACATGGGACAAACTGAAACGTTCCTCGTTTAATTTGCCGGAGTGTACGAGGAATATCGGGTAGCGGCGAGCTCTGGATTCGTCCGTTCGATCCGTCAAAAATGTTATTCTAAGTCCGACTGCGAGGTAGGAAATGACCCTTGTCGGAAGGGGATTTGCAGTCGGCTGTTTCGCATATCGTCAGGATTACGGGGGGTATTAGGAAGGAGGAGTGGCTTCAAATGAAATACGGATTTAATTTGAATGATGTCTAACAGTTTGCTGTCTGCATTACAAGAGGAATTACTAGTTATAAATTGTAACAAAATATGTATAGGGGAAAGTGCTGTACCTTGATACCGTAGTTTTTAATATAGATTTTTAAAGAAAATATCAACTTTTTTATTTTTTTTTACTTTATTTAGAGTATTAAAAATATATTTCATAACAGAAAGATTTTGAAAAAACCTTTATTTATAAAGATATAACAAAATAAAACCAGTACAAGTACCTCATTTAATTTTCCTAGAATATAATTATAAAACTTTATTTTTTATAATTTCAATACACGTTTTTAATCTTAACGCGCAAGGCTGGTCTTTTTATAAATTTTTATCTTCCGAAAGTGTTTTACTCACTGGTATCTTTTTTTTTATCCTTTTGAACCTTGTTAGATGAAATAAATTCTTCTTTTAACTATTTACTGGATATTATTTTCTTTATAATATAAATAAATTTTCTTTTAAATAAATTTTATAAAACTCACCTTTTTTTTTCTTTTTTTAATGAAAATATATTATAATTTTTTAGTGTTTTCTTGAACACTAGTACTACTAAGTAAATACATGAGAATTAAATTTTAAAATTGATCTACCTCATTAGAATCCTCTTCTAAAATATTTCTATTTATTTTATATATCTTCCTATTTTTTTATCTCTCATTATTAACTTTTAAGTTTTATTTTTATTTATAATATTATACATTTTCTTCCCCTAATAAACAACGAGTTAGTGTCAAATATTCTGAAAAATTCATATATCATTTTGTACCTAGAGAATAAAATACCTTCAGAAAATTAAATATTTTTAGATTAAATGAGCCAGGCTTGATATTTTTGTCGTTTCGTTAAACTTTTTCTCAGGAATAGTTTTCATGATCTTAAATAAAAGGTGTTTCTTTCTATGCAATCTCAAAGTTGACCAAAATAGTAACGACTTTGAAAGCTGTTAAAGGAGTCAAGTGTGCCATGAAATAATGTCAAGAGAGTTGAATCACTGGTCTCATTCAAACTAAATTTTGAATGATCTAGTAGACAAAAAAATATTATTAATCTGATCATTTTACAGCTCTCGTCATAGATCTGCTGATAACACAAGATGTGACAAACTTTCTACTAAAATTAAAGTTAATCTGAATGTATAATTAAAATGTGAAGGAAAGGTGGAACTGCGATTCATTTTATGGAAACAGCGACACTGATTTAAAACGCTGCAAAAAATGGAAGCATTCGGTTTTTAAATGCATATACATATATCGAGTCATTCAAAAAAACAAAAAACATCATCAAAGCTGGCCCAGTAAAAAAAGATGTTCTCTCCTTCTATTCTATCTTAACTTTATAACCTTATTTAATTGGCAAAGCTGACACCTTATATGGCAGCCATTATTTATTTTACAATTGTCACAGTCACTTGTCAAAAGTTTGACATAATCGAAAAGCTTCGAAACGTTGGAATTTGGAATCTGGAATTGTTGCTATACAATTCCATCCCATATACGATTTAGGGGATGAAGGGATAGGTTTTGGATAGAAAGGAAGAAATGAATATTGGGGGCTCAAATGGTCCCTATATGGATTTTATCTGGCCCCTCTCTCCGTTTATGAATTCCGGTTTCACTTCTAACCCCTAAAATGTAAAATATCAACTCCTAAAATATCTCAATTTTTAAAAAAAGTCTCAAAATTTCTTAAAATGTTACTGCATGTATTAACAAAATTATTGGGCATTTAAAATGTTTCATTCCTGAAAATAAAATAATCATATAGGTATGTGAAAATTAATTATATTTCTTTTCTTAGGGAATGAAGGGTTGGTTTTGAATATAACAGGAAAAACGCCTATTAGGGCCTAAAGTGGCCTATATTATTTGCTTATGTTTGCTTTTTTCATTTATGAGGTGTTCTTGCGTACAGCAGTTTAAATCTAAACTCCATAATTAATAAGTCTTTAGCAAATTTTAGTAGGAAATTCATATATGTGTTCATCTTAGAACTCTCATCATAGCTCTACTGACAACACAAGATGTGACAAAAGTTTGGTACTAAAATTAAAGGGGCTCTGTATATACAAGATTATCATAAATTATGGGATATATTTAAGCTTATTATACAACTTCAACAAATTAAATCGACAACAAACATATAAATTGAATTATTTTGAATAATAGGATTCCTTATGGCCAACACCGGTTACCATAACTGTTCAATATGTCCTCCATTTTGATGGCGCAAAAGCACCAACCTTTTCTTCAAATTATATACAGCATTATACAATATCGCTGGTTGAATTACAGGAACTTGATCACTAATACAGTCTTCAGTTCCAGCGTTGTTGGTCGTATTCTAAATACTATTCTTTTTAAATAACCCCAAAGCCAAAAATCCGCTTCAGACCAGACGATCTTGGTGGCCATGAATTTTTAAAATGTCTGCTTATAACACGGCTTTGAAAAACAACAGTTAATCAGTTTTAATATTTATATATTCGACAGTTTTCATTTTCGCTTGAATTTACGTTGAATTCAATTTAACTGAGAATAATTATTAAACTGTAATCTGTTTGTCTTTTTGTGTCAGTAGCTGTCATCACAAAACATTCGTTTTTGATAGTTACATCCCATTATTCCATACAGATACCATTATTGTGGCAACTAGATTCTAATTTCTAATTACTTTTTCAATTATTTCAATTTCTTGGAAATGTATTTGCTTGTACGTATTTTCTTTCATCCCTGACTCTAAGATAACGATGTATTAAAAAAATGTAGAGCAAAGGTCTGTCCTTCAAAAATATCGTCCATATTGGAAAATAGTTGACGGAAATCGCTATAAAAGTAATTTTGTGGAAACACCGACATCGCTTTTTAGATTGCGTGTTCGTGTGAAATGACCGATTTTGAATACCTCGAAAAGCCCCTACTGGTTTCGAATCAGGTATGAACATGATAAACGATCGGAAATACAATAATGTCTGACACACAGCATGCCTGTACAAATTTTCCTCTAGATTTTCCAACGATAAATTAGAACTTTCAAATGAAACCCGAAGGAGCTCCACCGAACAAGAGAAGCTACTACGTAAATGTCAAAATATATTTTTATATTGCAGATTCCTTTGTTAAGCATCAATCTCGCATACAATGTAATTTTTAGTAAATCTCTTGAAATATACGTCCTAGCTTATTTAATTAATTAATTTAAATATAATTCTACAAATTAAATTTTGTAGGAAAATACATTTTTCTCGTGCAATTTTATTCGTAGTAAACGTGTACGAAAATATTATTATACTTATAAAATGATAGATAACTAATACAGTTTTACATGAAAAGTTTGAGCAATTAGTCAATTATTAGGAGTGTTTGAGATTAATGTTATAAAAAAAATATCGAGTACATGTTGATGGTGGAAAATTGATTTGAATTGAAGTAAATTTTTTTTGGTAATTATAATTATCTGTATTTTGTTTTTGATTTTTTTGCAAAATACATGTAGATGACATAATAACACAAAATAATAGCAAATAACATCGCCACACACAAAAAAGTTGTCTGAAATATATATGCGAAATATGGTTTCCGAAGTAGTTTGAACAGGAATCCGGTGTTAGAATTGCTCCATCACCCTTCAATCTTCAATAAAATGCTGAAGAATCTTCAGAAAAATGAAACTCTTCAGCATTTTGCTGAAGTCTGAAGATAGATGTCCAATTCTGATACCGGATCCGTGTTCAGTGGGCAAAAATACTTCGAAAACTATATATCATATAAAGTACAGCTCATTAGGGAAAACTTTTCTTTTTTTCTGAAGACTCTTCAGCATTTTGATGAAGATTGAAGGGTGATCGTGTTCAGCGGGAACAAATACTTTGGAAATCATATATCGCATGTTCATTTCAGACAAATTTTTGTTTTTTTTCGTGGGGCGGTATCTTTCTGAAAATTGATACACGTGTTTAAAATCAATAGATAGTATTACTCGTATATTCTACAACAAATTATGGAATGGCTTATAAATCGTATTTCATACGAGCGAAAAGTTTGTAGTTCGAGCCGAAGGCGAGGATTGTTAACTTTAACATACACATAATGCCAACTTTCGCAACCAACAACTTTCGCGGACACACTGTACATACTTACTAAAGATTAAACGAACAATAGCATGAGCAACATTTTATTAAAGTGCTCCTCTTATGAATTTCAAATACAATTACCATTCACCATTGGAAACATCAGAATATTAAACAAATCTGCTGAATATGCAACAAATATTCAACTAAAGAATGGATTTGTAAATGAGCTTTATGCTAGAGCTGTCACGGTTTTAATTTGGTTATTTAGTTATTTTTATCATTGACAGTATATTCAGCCATAATTCATCCGAAAGCAAACAGTATTATCTGGATATACATGTGAACGAAGTGTGTAAATTAAGTAAGGAGACTGGCAATGTAGCGCCTGATCTACCAACAGTACGGAGACGGGAGTTGTAAGGGCGGTAGGTTAACATGTAATGCATCTTCAGTACAAGTTTGAACTTGTTAGAGTCATTTGTTTGTTCTTTGTGACTGTTTTGGTAAAACCGGATTTTTCTAGTGCGTTTTGAAAATGAATGACATTAATTTTGAGCAACGGTGTGATATCAGGTTTCAGAGACAATAATGAATTGTAATTCTATTAGAACAAAAAAAATAAAAAAAACAGTCTCATATATATTTACACATCTCGTATAACGAATGTAGAAACTCGACATGTTGACGAACGGAACGATCTTTACATAAACTTTTAGTACTCCTATTTTTGGTACTTACAACCTAAATGTGTGTAAAATGTTAATAGGAATTAAAAAAAGAATGGAATACAACTATAGGTCTTTAAAATGAGTAATTCCTATCCACAGCTCTTCGAAATATTCCAGGACAGATGCCCAATTTGAATGGCATTTAATTATGTAGTTTGGTATAGCAACAATTTATAGATGTTGACTTATATTATACTTCTGTGGAGCATCTAAATCGATAAATTATTTATTATTATTATTATTTTTATCTATTATAAAACAAAAATCCAGATATATCTTCCACTATACGTTCTTCAGCTGATTACGTTTTGGTCATTTGGAATTAACAAGAAAAACTAGATGAAAACCTCTCTAAATCTCCCCACATTTTAATTCCACTACAAAAAACACCCTCCATTCTACAAATTGAAATAATGAGGGGATCCGCAGGAAACACCAATAAAGCTTTAAATCTGGCACAGTAATTAATTGCAGAACCAGTGAAGTAAACACAAAACGAAATGATTCAGGTACCGCGTGATTCATACGACAAATGTAGCTACCTACATATTTGAAACTACGTAATTAGAGTCGTGTGCGAACAGTGTAGATCCTTTCGCATATGTATAACGTTGTCTTGGAAAGGAGCCAAGCCATCTAGCAATGGAGCAGTTAATTTTTAATGGAATTATTTACGACAAACTTGCAAGTTTGCGACGCGGGTGTTGAACAAGCAGGAAGCTTCTCATTATTGGTAACTGATGGAACGTTGGAGAAAAGCGTTCTTCTTGAGGAAGTTACTCTAAGCAAATATTGGTGTTGTGAGCTACCGAGGTGTATTTGGAGGTGAAGACTGTAGAGCGGTGGACTGTATGGGGGGTTTGAGAGAGAAACTACTGGGCTTCGTTTCTAACAGCAATTCACTTCGTCGAGGGGAGATACACTTTACATTTAATACACATGTACTTAACGCAAGTAACTAAATGTTTACAAACGCAATAATACAACTTTTAGGTAGCCAAATGCTGCAAGTTCTACATGAACTTGAAACTAAACTCAACTGCTACTAAAATGCGACTGGACTGAACCGTAGTAGAAAACTACACTGAATCGAACTGAAGAGCTAACCGTTTGCCTCGAAAGCTTTATATTTAGCGCACGCGCTTTTACTATGCACAGTGGCGCTGATTACGCGCTAATAATTTAAATTCAAATTTGAACGAACCAATCCTCAACAATTGGAGAGCTACGAAGCATCAGTCCGTTGAGCAATGCTACGTGAAAAACGTACGTGAAACATTTGTTTCTCACATAGCATATATATTTTTAAATACCCACTTTTTTATATATATTATTATATTATATATTATTTATTTTAAATTACCCAATAGACAAACGTGGGTAGGGGTTCAACCAGAGGTGGCATGTGGAATGACGTCATCAAAATATTGCCATTTCTACAGGTTGCTACTGACAACATTCATCCTTAATTCGTTTTCGACAAACCTACACATTTATGATCAAAGGTGAAAATGAATCCACCGTAGAAGGGACAAATCAAAATCTTCACGGATGATTCAAGGAGGAAAGAAGGAGCAGGCTGTAGAATATAGAAACTGGAGAAGCTTTCAACTTCCACATTCAGGAACCATGGATAAACGTGCCAGCGCAAAAACAAATTTGGTATTTCTAAACTATACACCACTATACTCACATGTTTTTTGGGGTCGCCGAATCTAAATTCAATATCCGTGTATAGTTCTTTTCTTTATTTAAGAGCCAATTCGCACCTTTGATTATACCGCATTGATAAAAAAAATATTGGTTAGACCATAAAAACAACAGAAAGAAGAGTGCTGGCACCTGGCACACCCGGGCAAAGTAAGTCTGATTCGCCCTAAAGGGACACTGCTTAAGTCATACTTACCAATAGAATTAGGACGTTGACATAGATGGCCCAATGCGAATGGAGAACCACAGTACTTACGTACGGTCAACGTGGACTTTTATATTTGGTCGTTCCAATATTTATCGAATACCTTTAGTTTGTAAAGTGAGTGAAAATGCCTTTTTGGGCATATTTTGAGCATATGAATAATAATAATCTGTAGTGAGCATTTGTAGATAGCAATGAGAATGGGGAGTCCGAGCTAAATGTTAAGTGTCCATTCCAGGAAGACATTGATACTGCGCACGAAAACGATAACGGTGTTAATATTGTTGAGGATTATGATAACAATAGGGAAAATAATGTGGAGTGTAGTTCTAAGAATTCTGTAATTCGTCAACATTTACCCCCGGTAGCATAACAGATAATTTTAAATATGTACCAAAAGCTTAGCGATGAAAAAGGGAGCAAATATGGCATTATTAAATGAGTCTGTGAACTAACGAAAGTTTCTCGGTCGACAGTAAAAAGAATTGTTAATCGTAAATATACCGTACGTCGAAAAAAGTATAAAAAGGGGCAAATAGAACATAATAGGGGCAGATAAAACATTCACATTCTGAACAGGAATATTAAAAAATATGTACGTTCATAAGTTAACGTTTTTAATATAACGTAATTAACATAACGTGGACGTTTTTAAAGTAGAGAAAAGTTTTTACGCTAAATTTAAAAATATATGTATACTCATATAAAATACAGCAGGTACTGTAGTCAGTATTAGTGAGCAGCCCTCCAAATTTTCCTAATATGCTCCTGGGCCGCCCTGTTTCTACCACGTGGTGACGGACGCCGACTGTCATAAAAACGTTTTTTTTTTTGCAAGGCGGCATCGGTGAAACGTGCCGAACTGGCTCTTAAATAAAGAAATGGACTATAACTTCATCACTTTACAATTCATCTCTAATCTCACGAAAATTCTAAAAAAATGAAAAATGGTCCTTTCCGAGTTGGAAATTAAAACATTTAACATATGCTGGTACTATCGGGTTCTTAATCTTTAAAAGTACTGGAGTGGGTACTGGAGCCTTTGGTGTGGAAATAAAAAAACCGGACGTTTTCCACGAAACACCGAACTACTAATACTTTTCTTGACGCGCGTTTCGCCAACTTCATCTTCAGGAGAAGATTAAAACGTTTTTCTTTTATAGTAGTTCGGTGTTTCGTGGAAAACGTCCGTTTTTTTTAAAGTAAATCAAAATTGCAATTACAAAAACGCCAACGACTGAGTCCTGTAAGCAATTTATTTGTTGTTGTAAGCTGTAAACAGTTTATTTGCCGAATGTAATTACTGGTCGAAAAAGTGGAGAAGGTTGAATTTCACCCGTTATTTCTGAATTTCACATCCATTCCGTTAATAATGCGACTAATAAATTGGATGACTAGTTATTTCACGAATTTCCTGCTCAAAATCCACTTATTTGCAGCGCCGGTTTACCGACGAGTTACACCTGGGAAATTGGGAAACATCTCCACAGCAAATAGAGCGTGAAACCTCATTAAGTGTTGTTAATTTGAGATGCACTTAAAGTAATACGCTATGTACTTTATGCGCAACGTTATTTCGGCTTAGGTGCATGCCAAATTAGGAGGATGCTCGTTAGTAGCGACGGAAGGACCAGGAATTTTAAGTTTATTAAAAATGTAGCAGGGCTGAATAGTGCTTATTTCCGTCAGAGTTGGCACATTCTGAATAATGGAATACGAGGCCTACTCGAATATTTGTCTCACTAACGCGAGAAAAAGAAACAACAGAATGAAAAGGAAAAAGTCCAAAGTAGATGGTGAAAAGGTGAAAACAAACTTGCCACATCAAGAAATATTTGTGTCAATAGTATTTGTTTCTTTCCTGCCTTTGTGTTAATAGTAGGCGTATTTTACAAATAGGATTTGTAAAATTGATGTATTAAATCAAAAGTAATATGAACAAACATGGCCAAACTTTTGCTGTGGAGTACTTTATCAAAAACTCTTATATTTCTGCATCATATCATGTTGATTATAAAGCTTTTAACTGGATTACTATAGCGTCAGTATGACCAAGATTAAAGTGAATTCATAAATCGGTGAAAACGCCAAATGGTGAAGGCTGTAGCGATTAGTTTGGCTACTAGCATTTTCTCAGCTTTTTCTATATTCTTATAGAGTTATTCAATGTTAACTGGAGAAGGCGTTCATTGCAAAAGTAATAAAAGGGAATGCTGATGCTCAGGAAATCATAAATTAACATTATTAAACAAATTATGTATTATCAAAGTGTTATTATATATTATCAATATGTTATATTAAACAAATGATGTATTATCAAAGTTATGTTTATAACTTTATAAACGCAAAATGACTATGTTTCATTAATGCCTAAGCCTACTATATATTATGTTGAATCATTAGCAGTGGCGGTTGGTGATATTTCAGTTAGCTATATCTTGAAAACGACACATGGGACCCACTTCACTTTTTAGATGATGATTATACACCTCTTACAGAAAGGATTTATAGTGAAAAACCGTCAGCAAAGTTTGAGAAAAATTTTTTCAAAAAAACTGCAGAACACCCTGGGATCTCAGTAAAGCTCTGTGGAATATTTGCAGTATATTTTTTTTCATAATCTAGAAACAAATATAAGGAGAGGTTTTTCGATTTGTTACAAAATATATTTTTTTTTAAGTTATGGCCATTTTAATTTTGGGAAACAAAATGTTCCTATAAAATCAAAATTAAAATGGCCATAACTTTTTGAAAAAAAAAAAAAATGTTTTGTAACAAATCGAAAAACCTCTTCTTATGTTTGTTTTTCTAAATTATGAAAAAAAAATATACTGCAAATATTCCACAGAGCGTTACTGAGATCCCAGGGTGTTCTGCAGTTTTTTTGAAATGTTTTTCGCAAACTGTGCTGACGGTTTTTTCACTATAAATCCTTTCTGTTAGATGATGTATAGTCATCACCTAAAAAAGTGAAGTGGGTCCCATGCGTCGTTTTCAAGATATTGAAACTGAACTGAACTGAAGTAATTGAAATATCACCAACCGCCATTGATCATATCATTAGTATTGTGTTGTGTAATATAAATAAAAAGCCTTACTTTTTTAATACAGTATTTATCTGTGTATATAAATTACATAAATATAAGTACCAATGACAAACATGTGTTATTAATTCACGTCTCTGCAGTTCTAGCTCTACTGTCTCCATTTTGAAAATACAAATTGGAGATTTGCTCCGCTTGTTCCATTTCAGCGATTAGTTTGTTAGCATTTTACAAGCATATGGAGAGACTGCTTGACATATTTACAGCGATCAAACACAATGCTAAATATAATAAAGGAAACGTATGATACTACTTGTTGATCTGGTGAACGTATACATAAGCAGGGCAATGGTTTTAAGCTCAGTTAATGGTCCTAATAGGAGATTTAGCGGAATTTGAGACTTTTTTAGTTGTTATATTTTGAAATTCAAAAGAAGAAAACCATTTTTCTTTGTCCAAATTATTTGGGTATATTAATATAATCATTTCAATTACCTCCCTTACTTGCGGTGGTTTTATTTCCATCTGCAAGTATTGCTCACAATCGGCATAGACCTCTTAAAAGACCAGTAATGACTGTATCGGAACTTTTTCCTGTAATTTCACGAGTACCCCCATACATATTTAATGAGTTATTTCAGCAAGTTGTACAATCATGCAAATATAAACTCTACTTTACTGATACCGTCCTTGGTTTAGTATTCAGGATATATCAAGACATACCGCCTAACTAAAACTTTGTGCGGTACAGAATTTCTTCAGAATATTAATGCGGCAGTTTTTAGTTTTGTAATTTAGGAAGGATTATTACTAAGTATTATAAAAGTTTACTACGTTCGATCTCAAAGAGTAGATATCCATATTTATTAGTAAGATGATATTCAGCTTCAGTAGTAGTTTTTAAACGAGCATCAGGTCTTTTAATACAAAAAATGATAAACATATTTTTTGCTATTAATCATATCAAATCTGTGTCTCTAGAATGACTTACGCGCATCGGCTCAGCGCAGTACGAACACGGCAGCGTTATTATCCATTGATGACAGCTTATTTGAAAATTTCTGATATGTAGCAAATCCATACATATACTTATTCTGTTTTAGTTTATCTTACTTGTAATACATTTTTCTTAGCTACCCGTCCCCTGGCATATATATTTTTAAATAAGAGACATTTCCTGTGTTCCGTTCATCATTTCCTGTCCTGAATAAAATATATATATATATATATATATATATATATATTTTACCTACTTATACATTTGTCACTAGTTTGTCGACACTTCCTTGACATTCGCCGCAACCTTCCCCTTGATATCAGAATGTAAATATGTAATAAAAAGGACTACACTTCAAAGTTTAAATGTATCCGGAACGAGGTCCTAACTTTATTATTATTTTAAATGTGCTCCTCGGAAAACTTTGGAGCTTTAAGAATCAAATAGACCCAATGAAATTGGAATTTGGACGAGGTAAGGGGGAACAAGGGGTCGGATTATGTCCATTATTCGTATCTTGAAAAGTTTCGTGAATATAATGTTGCTTCGAAGTTTTGCTCCATTGAATACAACACATACTTTCCTAAGGATGATTTATTATATGCTTTGATAATGTCTGTTCTGATATTTTTTCGTATCGGTTAGAAATTTGTTTACATTCCCATATTTTAACCTTGTAAATACTTTGATACGTCCTTGGAGAATAAAAATCAATGAAAAGAAATCCCTTATATTTCAGTCTGTTTTTATTAGCTTCAGTGCGTTAAGGTACTCAAAAACAATCTGAGAATCACACTATGCTGATAATATATTGAGTTGTGCGAAGAATATTATGTGGGAATAAACAAATAAATATGTATTATTTGGTCGCATTTCAGAAGGATCATTTGTAAGTAAGAAGCGAAGATTTAAATATATTACTTGGAAGCTTTCTACAAGACGCAGTCTCCGAGGCGTAGGCATTTTTTTTTTGTTGAAAGAATGAAAAATGCATGATTCGGAAACAAAGTACGATGATTGAAGATATACAAAGCACGAATATATCTACTCCGAATATAATTTAGGAGCTACCATAAAAAAAAACAATTTATTTTATACAAGGGGTATAAAATAAATTGTTTTTTTAACAATTATATAACAGGATGTGAATGAGGTAGGATGAATGCTTTTTATATGGATATACATATATATGTACATGTACATACATGTACTAAGAAAACACATACATATGTTTAAAGTTCGAGTTTGAAGCATCTGATACGAGTATATGCAGAATATACGAGAATAGAATTACAATTCAGTATTTACTCCTTCAAAATGAGTTCCTTGGGAAACCACACAGCGCTGAAGACGGTTCTTCCATTCATCATAGCAGTGCTGGAACTCATATACTGGATAGCCTTCAGCTGGCCGGTTACAGCCGTTTGAATGATTTCTGTGGTTACAAAATGTAGTCACTTGAGATGATTTTTCAATCTCGGGAAGAGAAAAAAGTTACAAGGACTCAAGTTCCTTACAAGCGAATAGGGAGGCTGATGAGCTACAGGAATGTTTTTAATGGTTAAAAACTCGGTTACTGAAATGGCTCTGTGACAAGGCGCGTTATCGTGATGCAACAACCAGTTATTCTTTGTTTGGTTGGTATTTTAGGCGATTCCATCGTTGGGCCATTTTTTATAAACGGTTCCTTAAATGCAAACAAATATTTAACAAATAAAACAAACTGTTTACGGGCATGAACATGAAAGACCACGAAATTTAAATGATTTACGGGCCAGAATTGTACAAGTCCTAAATTGTTACGCTTAAGAAATGTTAGAATGCATAAGAACTGAGTTTTACGATAGACCAGGGTTTTGCGAAGAACAAAGGAGCGACATTTTGAACCACTTATTCAATAGGCATTTTTTTTTTCTTTCGTCTTATAACCGGGTTGATTTATATTTATATCTTTTTATTTTTTATAGAACTTCGATTTTATTTTCTTGCAGACCGGTTAGTTAAGGAATACAAAAATTTGAAAATAAATACAATTATGTTCGTACACTTCTTTTAAGTGTATGGGATAATTTTATGTCAGAATTACGTAAGAATTTCGTACAGCTAAGTCGATGTACACCCTCATTGCTGCGAAAAAGTACTGAGTCTGACTCACTCAAATTCTTTATGTGATGGGCGGTGTCTCTCCACCTCCACATTCCAGTTTCTGTTAACGCGCAGGTAACGTTTTACATCATACGTTTCTAATCCGTACACAAGCGTGAAGCACTGGTGCATCTAACTGTCTTTGTCTGTCCTTACTGGTGTCTTTTAACTTATTCACTTCTACACATGTATCGCTAATATGTAATGGTGCAATTTCCTATGGTGTATACGAGCATATATCGTAGCATATAACTTATCTAGAGTCTAGACTATCTAGATAAAGATAAGTTTTCTTGGCAATTTAAGTGAAATATTCATTACGTCTATTACTATCACGATAGCGTAGAAATGTTATTGCGTAGAAATCTTATATATGCTGAAGAAATTAATATATAGATATTTATATTAATAATATAAACCTGAAATATGTAAATAACTACATATAAAACACCATTTTTCAACGAGTTTCTATTCTCCATACGTTAACACACATAGTCAGCTGAATGAAAGAACCGATTTAAGCTCTTTAATTAAAAGTGTCACAACAAAATCTTGAAATATCAACATCAATAGGAAAATCAGTAAATACCAATAACAATAATATTATTGATCTATTAGGAGTATGTATATTTTCAGTTTATAGTCCAGATATTTCTGATAAAATCAAACGTGAAACTATGAAACAATGAAACATGCATAGACTTATTGTAGAGCTTTTGATATATTTTAGTAATATATGCATACCTCTAACAAAACAGAGATCAAGTACACTTCAAAATAAATTAACGAATCAATAATACAGTCAGAAAGTAATTTTTTTTTTTTTTTAGATTTTGACATTATTTTTTTTTTCATGACGTGTCGCTTGAAAAGGAAGTAGAAAAAATAACAGACCATTGACCATTGACCATTGAACAGACCATTGTCCTAAATCATAGGAAATACAATCAGCCAATTGAAGGTTATTGAGGATGATCATTTCATAAACCGAAACATCAATATTGAGTACGATATAACGCGGTTTAGTGTAGAGGCCGCCATCAAAGCATCCATTTTAATAATTCACGAGACCGACATTGACCCAAGCCCGTAAGGGAACATGCTCACACTTTGCTAGACCAGTTAACCCGACCAATAAAAAAGTCTTCAGAGAGCGGCGGCTTCAACCTTCCCGAGAAACCGTCGAAATCGCGCAGGTTCCACATAAACACGTGTGCGAACGTTATCTACAGTCTAACAAACGAATAATGAAATGAGTCATCACAAACCACACGCAAAACGGCGAAGATATTGCAAATTACGTGATAATTAAGCATGTATGACGCGGCATGTCCTTCCGCAATAGTTGAGATACTCAGTGATGGCGTAGAAATCTCTTTCATTTGAGGATAATAAAATTACATTGAACACGTTCCGTTTATTCAAATTTTTCAGTTGCCTTAATTCACACAATACAAGATTCACTAATATTAATAATGATACATTCATAAATATTAATAATGATAATAATTAGGCAGTTGGCAGTCCTACTATCAAACTTGTCATAATGTTGGAAAGATTTTGTTATAGAGTGAATTTGGAACGTTCTCTAGAGAAGGAAAATGTTGACCTAATTTGAAATGTCTTTCTGTATGAAAAAACCGAAGGCTTTTTGACACCTATTCAAGACAGGGTTATAGTAACTAGAAATTGCCATAACCATATCATGAGGGACGACGTCGAAGATGTGTGCAGGAAATGTGGATCTGCAGGTGAAACTATAGAACATAGGAGGCTGTTTTGCGCTTGCAGAATCAGCATATCTAGGGAAGGCACAATCAGCTTGCAAAGATGGTCCACAACTGGCGCTCCAGCGTGTTATTTTAGTGACGGCTCCTCACACCACAAAATATATTCCTGAGACTGTGCTGGAGTCAGAAGTAAGAGTAAGAGTACTGGGATAGGCTATGCCTACTACGCTAATAATCACGATCGAACGGTAGACTTCAACCTACCAAATACTGTGCTAATAAACAATGAACAATGAACAGGGACCATCACAGATATCGCAGTACCACCACGTATAACATTCTGAAGGCTGAATGAGAGAAGATCGTGAAATATAAGAACCAAGCAATCAAATTGAAGAGCCTTTGGAGACTGAAGAAGGGAAATACATACACATGTCCTAATTATATCGGCAGAGGGAGCGATGACAACCAGACTTGCCAACAACATCACGGCATTGAGACTACCTCACAGCATCGTTAGCAGTGGTTTTATTACGAATTTGCCATATTGTTAAATATGTTTTACGATAGGATCAATTTCCTCCTCTTGTCTGAACCTAATTCCTGCTAGGGGCGGGGATGGGTAACCCACCACTGTCTGCAGCAGAAATTGATTAAATTTCCCAGCTTCAGTTTACACTGAAGAGGGTGACTATACAGTTGGCAAAATAATAACAATACTACTTTAATCAGAACTACATGTAATAAAAAATATAATACCTAGTATATGATATACATAATAAAACAAGATTCAAACTAATAGGTTACACACATGAAGAGATGTGATGAGAACGCGAGGTGTCGCTGTTAGGACTCTAATCGTTTTTAAGAGAATGCTCCATTTAAACAACCGTATCTATTTTTATATTTTCATACTCTCGACTGACGCTGTTACACAAACTGCTACTCCTTATTTCTGATTACGCTGATGATTCATGTCATTATTTTTTTGTTGGAGTGCTCAGCGTACTGCGCGAATGGGAGCTTGATGAAACCCGATAACTTAATGAGATAATATCAGTCTCGAGTACATTATACCGTTTTTCCTAACACGAGATGGATTTTTTATTTGAAATTCTGTTATTTATGACTTTGTCTAAAGAGCCAAGAAATCTACTTTAGATAAATTATCGTACACTGACTGATAACGCCTTATCATGTTACTAGTGAGAAGTGATCTATCCCCTTAGGGAGTTCTTTCCAAGCAATTTGTAGGACATCAAAAAGTGTTGTAAATTCATTGGAGGGTTAGAAAGCATATTCGTTGACGTATCATATCCCAGACAAATTCTGCAGGCAACAGGTCTGGTGAGCTTGCAAAGCATTGGATTCTAATTTTTGCAGCAATATTTATATATAAGTTTGAGTACGACCCAGGTTGGAAATCTGTTTTTATTACTTCTAGAATGTATTGTAAGACAACTGATTGAATAACTTTAGTAATATACTCTTGAGGTTTTAAATGGTCTATAAGGAATATTAAAGTTATATTCCTTGACCTAATAGAACCTCAAACCTCAATCATATGGAAACTGCTGGCTCACTGTCTTTCTCATTTTCACCATCTGGGTGATATTGTGACCATTGTGGATCCACAAATATAAAAATCGAATTCATCTAAAAAAAAAATGTTGTACTCGTCGTTTCAGTATGAGAGGTAAATCAACGACAAAGTAACACAAACGAGAGAATACGACGATATGTGGAACATATTTGTTCTTTGGTACACTTACCAAAAAAAAAAAATGTGTAACAGTTATCTTGAGGTACTACATCCATTTCTAGGGGCAAGCAGTCTTAGTAGCTTCCTATTTTCTGGAGATTTCATAGGTTGTTCAAGGGCTCAAAATAAATGTGAGAAGAACCTCTTATCAAGAATCGTTAAAAAATGTTAATTATTTTGGATGCCATATTAAATTTGTTATACTATACACTTCACACGACGTATTTTATCTTTTTATTCCCACGCCATCCTTTTGTAACTCTAAAAACTTTAATACCTTTCCCCGCGAAAGGCATAAAGTATTAACAAACTCCGCAATAATCCCAATTTATTACCTTATTTCGTTGTCGATACTACGTAAGCACTGTTAGCCAAGATTTACCAAATTTATGTTTACTTCGAATCCACTGCAAATTACAGCTTCCTCGCCCCGAAAACTTCCAGCCTCACGACAATCCCATAAGTTCGCCTTACAAATAGAGGCTAATGTTCCCCGAGTTATAAATCGAGCAAGTTAAATGTGTACGTTCGTAGTTGTAAATGTAAAATTAACTCCACAGACGCCCATCTGTGGTCTACAACTTATAAATAAACTTCTTATAATTATACGGTTTCCGGGAAGTTTGCTCGGAGGGTGGATACCCATCAGCTGACTAAGGGAAATTCCAGCTGGTAATAAACTATAATGGAACTTTAGGACGGTTCCATTATAGTTCATCACTCTAGTTCATCTCTAAGTCTCACGTTCATCTAAAATTTACATGTAAAAAATAATATTTTAAACGACTACTGGTCAAATAATTATTGACTGTTGACTCATTGAGCGTTAAACATTTTTAGAAGAATTTATTTGATAGGAAAGAAGAATGTCAAAAGGAACATTGTATATGTTTACTGTTCAAACAATTTTATTAACTGTGGGCTCACTGAGCGTCAAACATTTTCAAAAAAAAAAAAACAAAAATTGATGGGACAGAAGAACGTCAAAAATAACATTTTAAAAGTCTAGTGGTTAATGATTATTAACTGTGGACTCACCGAACGTCAAACTCTTTCAGAAGAATTAATTTGATAGGACAGAATAAACTATTTAATACACTTAAATTTACCTGAATACCAATATCGATTATAACGAATTACAGATTATGTGGAATATCTTTAGCAAAGGCACATATCAGCGTGATCCATTCTAATATGACAGTACATACACAAACAAAGCAAAGTAGTCGATGCAATGTCAGTTAATACCAAAAGTTCATAGCCATAAGTAACGAATTATATACTCATGAATAATATACCAAGGAAACCATTCATGGCAAAATGAAGAAAACAAAGAAACAACAGTTGACAGCTTCGTTTTGGGGTATCATCATCAGTATATTGCAGCAACAAGAAGGGGAACACCAAGAAATATACAGTAAAGTATGAAGCTGAAGCTTCAGAGTACTTGCTGTGGGAGAATATTTAGCTGATAATCTCTATTCCTTTGCCAAGGAATATCCAGTTGGAATGAAAATAATGGGTTAAAGCGTTGAGTTAGGTCGGCTTAATTTGTTCCAATTAATCCATAATTTTCATTCCAACTCCATGTAACTGACATATCTGTTGATGAAAGTACAAATGAAGCTAAATTATTCTTGAAGTGAGACAGAATCAATCGAAATTAAAACGGCTTAGGCGCTGCATTTGTCTAAAATTATTTATTATGAGCCTATTTGTTTTCCAAGAAGGCCACTGTTTGAAGTCATTATAGCTATTATTGTTATAGTTATGACCATTTACCTAAAACCGTGGCAAACCCCCACAACGGGGCCCCCCCCCGCCCCCCCCACAAAAAAAGGAGGGGAGGCCCCCCTTTTTTAGAAAAAAAAACAAGGGGGGCCAAAAACCCTAGGCCAGCTAGCGACTTCTGGATTCACCGACGAGAAATTCATAAACCGCAGTGGTGGTTGAAGGGTCAGTCCTTTAAACAAATATGTGCGGTTCGGGTTTTGTAAAACATACGCTTATATAAATTTGGATGTAAATTATTGTATATAAATTTGTAGTAGTGTAGTATTATTTAGCCAGTGCGTTTTTGTTAAATAAATTGTGTTTTAAAAGCGAGTGTCTAATTTTTCACATCAAAACGAATCCGAGATTGAATAAAACGTTACAATATAATGATGGGAAACAGGAGACAATAAATAAATTGAATTGAAGTTTTTATCGCATGGAATTGTCGAGTATTTTAATCTTGACGGATATTTATCAAGTCTTTACGAAGATCAGTCTATCTTCATATATTTTTTAAATCTTTCAATCGGATCTTTGACGGTAAACGATTTCATTTAGCACCGTGAACGTATTATCGAGGGTATCCCAGAAAAAGTGGCACGTGATCTGCATGAATAACGAGCTGGGATGCCCCATTGATTTTTAATAAATCTCTTATGCCCATTTATACGTCTCAGCCAGAAGATAGGGCAGAGGGTCAACGAAAAGATAACAAGCGCGCTTTTTTTTTTTGTTTATTTTTTTGCTATCTGTGTACGGTCTCGGATCGAAGCTTTCAATTTTATTGGATCATTATGTTCGAAGCTTTGACTGATGGTAAGCCGCTCGTATCGACTGGAGGAAAGAGGAAATTTTGTCGAATTAATGAAGCAGTTTATTTATGGACAACAGCAAAAGGTACGCACAAATTTTGAGAGTTTTTCTTAGGAAAAGGATTTCTTAAAAAAAAAAAGATTAATACCAATAGCAGCGCATTATGCAACTTATACAGGGTAATTCCGAATGAAGTAGCTTAATGAATACAGAGATCGTACATTTTGTCCAAATACAAAGTCCTACAAATTTCCAAGGCAATATAAAAATCATGGATCAAATGTACTTCTTATAATGTTAAGATTATGTTGCATTCTTCATTTATTAAAACGTAAATTGACTTTAGGAAATCTAAGGTTTCCCAAACTCCATATCTCAGGAGAGGTGCACTTGGTATATATATTTCAATTAAACACCCTGTATTATTACTACGAAGGCGTTCGTTAATCCAAGGTTTAGGCCACACCTGACCTGTCACCCTAGTCTGAAATCAATTTTCCGGAAGTTGTTTTATACATAGAACCTTGAAAGGCAACATTTTACAGATTTTTCCTGTTATTATGTATATTTTTTGAATCATTTAATTCATTAAAGATAATTTTAGCGATGGCGTTTTATGAAATGTAAACAAAGTAGCAGTTAACCTTTTATTATCTGCGACTAATTACATAAATGACCTTAATGTTGCTCATATTTAACGTTTTAACATAATGTAACATAAAGTTTTGTAAAGCTAGAACCTGGTGTCACGACGTAGTTTATGTATTCATGGAATATGTGCGGTAAATTGTACGAGACACTTTTGTTGTTTAATTAGTTTGAAATTTCATTCCAGTTGGAGGGTTTAAAATAGTGTCGTCTTCCATAAAATATTTCCTCACCTGGGTAGAGAAAATTTGTATAAAACCGGAGAGTATAATTTTCAAAAATGTTTAGAATATTTGTTTAATGAGAGTTTCAACAATTATGTTATACATACAAGCCCCTTTGCAACACTAAACTTATTTTGATTATTAATAAAAAAAATGAGATCATGTTTGTTCTGAACTGAATTACCTGCTATACAGACAAGCCCCCTTTGCAACACTAAACTTATTCTTAAGATTATTATAATAAAAAAAACAATGCACTGCAGTTAATTACATTTTTTAATGTTGCTGTTTATATTGACAATTCTTAAAAACCGAGACAAAAAGAGAACTGAAAGCTATATAAATTGAGCTGAAAAATTATAGGGTGATCCATTTGAACTAGTTATTTCGATTTGGAATTTCAATATATAACAAATAATATCGAATTTATTTTGGTTGAATATTATGGAGCACTTTATCTTCTTAGGTCGTGTCAAAAATGAAATAGGAGGCTACTACTCAAAAACAGTTATGACGGTTTTTCTAGAACCTAACATATCAAGTTTTTGAAAAACATCAAATATCTCCGAAACGGCTGGGTACATGTTATCGTACATATTTTCTACTTAAAATTGTGAGGTCTTTCCAAATTTGTAAAAATAAATAATAGGGTGTCCATATCAAATAAGAAACGCTTAGAAGTAAATGAACACTCTATAGATTTGAAATTATTTTAAAAAGGTGCCAAAAAATTATATCAACGACCTCACATATTCCATTTTAGCATTTTTTTATGAAACAACAGTTCTATTGACATGCACTAAAAACTCACTCTGTATTAAGACAGACAAAGAAGTATGTCTAAAGAAGTATATCGACGTCGGTTCGTAACCATTTAACTAGCACTTTAATAATGCCAGAATGCCAACGCCGCATGTCGAGGTAATAGAGCAATTTCTGCCCTGACCTTTTCGGGGCATAAAGCGAAAAATAAATAGAACGAACGACCCGCGGAAACTAGTCTGCCTCGTAAAACAAATGCGCACGAATTCAAACAATACCCCTTTAATATATTCATTATATATGCTGCAAGAAGCCCTAATTATATCCGTGCAAGCCCAACTTTCCACCTGATTCTCACTCAAAGGCTCCGGTTCTGGTAGGTATACATTTTTTCCGGGGAATACGTAGAATTTCGTCCTTGTCGATTTGCCAGTTTTCTCTAATGCGAAATGTCATGCACTCCATTATGAGTTAAAAAGGACATGCTTCACAAAATCCAGTTTCATGATTTTACGGTTGTACATATGTCAGCTAAATGTCTGGAACTTTGTTGGATTTTTAACCAAGCTTGAGTGGTGAACATTTAAAATTGACATTGAATTAAATATTAAGGCCCAATTTTTCAATGTTTGGTTAGGTTCAAATTAACAATTAAATGATAATTAATGTAAAATAATTGACGTACAAAAAGTACCCGGAAATTTGGATTTACATGAACCGCTTAAAATGAGTCGGTAGAATGTTTTTTTTCTTCAGGTTGGTAGCCCCTTCGTTAATAACCAAGCCTGTTTAGAGCGTGATCTGTCACTCAGTGTGTTTACAGCATCTGTTAGTAATAGACGACCTCAAGTGTGCTCGGCGAATTGTACGCTGGAAAAAAATAGTGGAACAACGGGATTGTTTAAAATTTTGTGCCGCAAACGAAATTTCGCGTGCCGATTCATTGAAAATTTTAAATAAGGCCTTTGGTGATTCGTGCATGTCAAAAACACAGGCTTACGAGTGGTATAAGGAGTTCAAAGCGGGCCGTGAAATTGTCGAAGATTTTCCTCGCTCCGGTCAACCATCGACCTCTACAACAGCTCATAACATCGACAAAATCAACTTGAAAATCGCCACATGAGTGTTAGAGAGTCGGCTCAAGAGTGTGATAAATCGAAAATGTCAGCGCGTGGTATTTTGAGTGATATTTTGATATTTGATGAATAAATAACAATAACATGTATAATAACAATTGATTGATTGATTGATTGCGTATGGGGTAGGTACATGCCCTGTGCACTTAAGCGATGCTTATTGTGCCCCCATAGTCTAGTCATTCCATTAGTCCTGTTTCCTTAAGAAATTTAAGGACAGTTTCTAATGGAGCATCTGTCACTTCTTTTGGTTCTATTGTTATAGCCCCAAAGTTCGAATACCTGGCAGCTGCCAGCGCCGAGCATTCGCATAATATGTGGAGGGAGGTTTCTTCCTCCTCTCCGCACCTTCTGCAATCGGGATCATTTTTCACCCCGATTGTCGTAAGATGTCGCATGAGTGGACAGTGTCCCGTAAACAGTATTACTATCCATCTCAGCTGGTTTCTACCCAGTTTTATGAAGTCTTTTGACTTGTTCCAGGATGGTTCACCAATGAACATCCGTGAGTGTCTCAACCCTGGGACTTTCGCCCAGTGCGATATATGTTTTTCTCTTAATAGGTCCTTCATGACCCTCCTGGCTGTCCGGTAAGCCAGACCGCAGGTGGGCTCCGGCCCTATCAGTGGAACTTCCGCCCCTTTCTTTGCAAGAAAGTCCGCTCTTTCGTTCCCTACATGGCCTTGGTGCCCTCTCATCCACTTGAGAGTGATACTGTTGTGTTCCGCTAGTTTCGTTAGCGAATCCATACAGTCTTTAACTACCTGGGAATGTATTTCTACAGCTCCCAGGGCTTTGAGTGCTGCTTGGCTGTCGGAGATGATCTGGATCCTCTTATTTGTGTAAGACCTCCTAGTCATCTCCCGCGCGCAAGCGGATATTGCAGTTATTTCTGCCTGGAATAATAACAATTTGTAGGCTATTGTTTTCTATCGTATAAACTTTGACATAAACTGTCCAAAAACCCTAAACTCACACTTCGTGTTGAAATGGCGGCAGTCACACGTTAATTGGCCATTTTATCTTCCTAGTTGTGATAACTAGCTGTGGTATTGTTGTACCTACCAATAAGTTACTGCCAATACCTCATTAAGTGGGACACAACAAAATATTTCCTGGAATGAACTAATGAGAAAACGGCATCAGCTCCATTATCTACGGTCTAATACAAAACTCAAG
Organism: Aromia moschata; assembly: GCA_029963805.1. Taxonomy (NCBI): domain Eukaryota; kingdom Metazoa; phylum Arthropoda; class Insecta; order Coleoptera; family Cerambycidae; genus Aromia; species Aromia moschata. The sequence goes on along the minus strand of JAPWTK010000023.1, from coordinate 1,490,818 downwards.
GAAACACCTGTGGTGCATTAATTTAATAACTCTGAGCGCATGTAAGTTAAATCATAAGCCAGGTAATATATCTTGCTCCTGTCTAGGTTTAATTAAAAATTTTCGAGTTCTCGACGTAAAACAATGCAGGAATTTAATTGGTTTACTTGTTAGTTTTCAGTTACTGAAACAATTCTCCGAGTCTCCGATATTAATTGAAAGAATTCCTTTACAGTTAGCTCTTTCTAAACGGAAATTTAAGTATTTTTTAATGGATTCTTGAACAGCGTATTTTTAATTAAATGAGGTAGTAATGCCAGGCTCTGTATTTCAATTAGGATACATTTCATTGAAAGGAATTGAGTCTGAAAGTATTACTGGATGAAGTATCCATTTTATTTATAATTACATTTTTTGTCTACTGAGAAGATTATGTGAGGATGTACCAAAAGAGATTGTGGAATATTAGGTATTCAATTTGGTTTAACAATTAATACTTTTTTAAATTCTGAAAGCATGTCTGTTTAGAGTTGGTTGCATTTCTAACTCATTATATGTTACTAATTTAAAATGGTCCTTGAGATGCAAAGAGTGGCAATTAAAAATTAAAAATCCATTTGTAGAGTAATATGCTCTTTAAATCTGGACGAAATGAACTTTTGGTTTGTCCCATAGTTGTCTGTGTTGTCTAATAGTTCTTTGACATTATAGTCAACTTTTAAAACAACATTAAGTTGCAACTTGTAAACTAAGGAAATTCTTTTGAAAAAAAAGGTAAAAGTGTTATTAAAATGATGGAAAAAGAGCTAAGTAAAGGATTTCCATGTCTACAAAAAATATTAGGGAGCAGAAGTGGAATTTTTGACAACCACATTTTGAAGCATACTTTATATAAATATTAAGTTATTTTTTATCAAAATCGGGCAATTTTTAAACAGTATAGGATATAAGTATACAGTATATAATAGAAGATATTTGCAGGTCAAAACGAAAAAATAATATAAAATGACCTATTTTAAAATAAGGATAGTTTCTCCAGAATTCAAGCAATTGTTATACTAATTTACTTCTACGCGTATATCTTTTGTCTCTGCCTCCATCTCCTACTCATAATTACCACTAAATTTTTAATTTGTCTACCTTTGACGAATTTCGCACAATCTAGTCATTTCTAAGATCTGCTTTGTCGGGCATGATATATATTCCCCTTCGTATACAGCAGCTCATTAACACCGAGAGAGAAAACATTTAAAAAATGGCCTTATTGACATATTCTGAAATACTAAATTAGGTTGTTTCAAAATATGTCACACTGTGGTTATATAGAAACATCCAAAAAAAAACGTCATCAAAGTTGGCCAAGAAAAAAAGACGTATTTCTATTCTTATTCGAATTTATAACCTTATTTACTTGTCAAAACTGTCACATATGACAGCTATTGATTATTTTACAAATTGTGACAGTCACTTGTCAAAAGTTTGACATAACCGAGAAGCTTAGACATGACCGCTATTTCTATCTCTCCGTTCATAGCCAGAGTTGATGACCTTTTTTTTGGACGTCTCTATATTACTCAAATTATTAAATATTAATTCTAAAATCAAAGAAATACTTTAGTAATGATTTTGAAAACGCAAAGTCTGCATCTGTTTCTTTGGTAACATTATGGTAAATTTTAGAAAAGTAAATTTATTTTCTACTTACTTCTACTTTCTATTAGCAAACTTCCAATTATATTATACAACATTCAGGGATTAATCTATTACTATAATCTGCTACTATAAACTATAAATAAATCTATTAATTCCTACTACTAGTTAATCCTTAATTTTTGCATATTCTGCAAGATTATTCTTTCTAACAATATTAGATTAGTTTTTGAAAAAAGAGCATAAATCTTTATTCCTGCCTTCGCATAGGCGGTATTTAAACTGACTTCATTATAGTTAATTGCATATTCCAGAGCAATTTATGGGGAAATAGCAGACTTAGCGTCGTCCATAATGCACTGCAGCCAGAATTTCTTCTCTCATTTTCTAGATAATTCGCATTTCTAAAATGAGGCCGTCCTTTAAGAACTCTATTTGTGTCTAGATAGTGTTTAACGTAATACAATTTAAAAAAATAATTATTGTGTACTACAAGCTCTCCAAGCGTTATTTTCCGTCCGTATAGTGTAGGATGAGTCCAGAATTGGTCCTCCATTTGTGAATATGCTGATTTCTCTTTTTCAATTTCTTTGAGCACTTGTAGGATCGTGTATTCAAAGAAATTTTCAGTTACAGTGAGCTAGAATTTTATTATGAAGTTGTCCAAAAGGGCAATGCCCATTTTTTAATGACAAAATTATATATGTATAAAGAAAGTTCACATATTCACAGACTGCTCCAAATCTAGAACCACTCCTCAATTTTGAGCAAATGTGCAAACCAGGAATCAGTTGTCTGCTATCTATCTAACATGAAATGTCTTGTTGATACTGATTTTCGTTGAAAGTGAGCGATACAATCCGTGTCCATCTCCAGGATATACAGGTGTATTTAGCTTTTTATCGGAACGATTGTGGTTTATCTCAATGCCGCTAGTTGGTAAATATAAGAATGGAAAGAGCCGCTTATAGTTTATTCTGGTGATTTCGTTAATGCAATAAATCTGTAGAGCTGGTATGTGACCATGAATTGAATCTTGAACCTTCATAAATTATATATACTTCTCAAAAAAATTAAGGGAACAAAGAAACTCCTATATTTTTTGAAAAGTTGTATCTCAATTGAAAATGGTCGTATCTAAATTCTACGAAAATCAATTTTGAGGCCTCAAGTTTCTAGTTTTAAGATCTTTTGGCAAAACATTTTTGTGATCTACGTACCGTAGATCATTTAGGCAAAACATTTTTGTGATCTAAACCTAGATCACAAAATGTTTTGCAAGAGTTTAAAACTGAACTTGAGGGCCTCAAAATTGATTTTCGTAGAATTTAGATACGACCATTTTCAATTGAGATACAGCTTTTCAAAAAATATAGGAGTTTCTTTGTTCCCTTAATTTTTACGGTACGATAATCTACGGTTATCTCGCCATGCTAAGAAATAGCGCGAGAAATTTTTTTTGTAAATTCTTTATTTACTTTTAGTTGGTCTATTTATATGGACTATTTTTTTAATTAAATCAATACATGGGCCGGATAGCTTGTTTATTCAGCTTCAATTTGCTTTTTTTATAATATGTTTACGGAAGTTTTATCGCTGAGCTAACTTTTAATGAAAAAGGATTCTTTTGTCTTCGATATTTCAGCAATCAATGACCTCACAGAGAATGTAAGGGCTGTTTCAAAAACTGTAATAAACCCCCTTTTACCATTTTTTGATAATATTTTTTTCACCCTCAGCATTGACTTTAAGAAAAGAGAAAAAAAGTAACATTTTTTCGTTATTTTAGTAAATCTACCGCGTATTCACAAATATTGATGGGAAGACTAATGTTTCCAAGACGTTTTACAGCTTAAAGTACCCCAAATAGCGCTGTAAATTTTTAAATCCATCCATCTAACCGTTTTCTTGGATCGATTGCACAAAATTTCACAAAATAATTAAAAGAAAAAGTGTATTGATTCTGAACTTTTTGTAATCTTCATCAAAATTAAAAAAAAGTGTTCTTTCATTCTTGAATTTTTTTGGAATCTCGATACGACCATTTTTCACAGCAGATACACCCTTTCAAAAATTACCAACAAGGGTATCCCCCCATAAGCATGGTGAAATGCCCCCCTTTTTTTTATTTTCTTCGCATGATGAAAGTGTTTCTTAGGGCTAATTATGAAAGGTAGACCGAATTTTAGGTCCAAAAATTTTCCTCTCAGCTAGGTATGGAAAAAATCCTGTTTTTTACGTTTTCTTTTTTTCTCGGTTTTTAACTGTCGAAAAAATCTGATAAAATTCATGAGTACAGAAAATATGATTAGTTTTATGTAAAAAATTGTTTCAAGCTCATTCAAGATCATTATGACCTCTAAAAAAATTATTCAAACTTTAAAAATCCCATATCTTTTAACCAAAAAAAGCTTCAGGCTCAGATTTTTTAATATGTTATATTTTTAACTGTTTTTTACTACCTCAAATTTTATCAGATTTTTTGAGTGGTGAGTCATGCCCAAAAGTGCGAAAAATCAATTTTTTGTCCGTGAAACGACTTAAAACGGCTTAAAATAATCATTTTATAGTGTCCTGATTTTTTCTTGCACTAAAAGGACTCAAATGACTTCAAACAATTAAAAAATATGTTCACTAATAATAGTAAGAAAAAAATTCCACTTATCGAAACTAGTAGTTTTTATATTTTTTAATTGTTTGAAGTCATTTGAGTCCTTTTAGTGCAAGAAAAAAAAATCAGGACACTATAAAATGATGATTTTAAGTCGTTTCACGGACAAAAAATTGATTTTTCGCACAAAATATAAAAACTACTAGTTTCGATAAGTGGAATTTTTTTTCTTACTATTTTTAGTGAACATATTTTTTAATTGTCTGAAGTCATTTGAGTCCTTTTAGTGCAAGAACAAAAATCAGGACACTATAAAATTATGAATTTAAGCCGTTTTAAGTCGTTTCACGGAAAAAAAATTGATTTTTCGCACTTTTGGGCATGACCCACCACTCAAACAAATCTGAAAAAATTTGAGGTAGTAAAAAGTAGTAAAAAACAGTTAAAAATATAACATATTAAAAATCTGAGCCTGAAGCTTTTTTTTGGTTAAAAGATATGGAATTTTAAAGTTTGAATAATTTTTTTAGAGGTCATAATGACCTTGAATGAGCTTGAAACAATTTTTACATAATATTAATCATATTTTCTGTACTCATGAATTTTATCAGATTTTTTCGACAGTTAAAAACCGAGAAAAAAAATAAAACGTAAAAAACAGGGTTTTTTCCATACCTAGCTGAGAGGAAAAATTTTTGGACCTAAAATTCGGTCTACCTTTCATAATTAGCCCTAAGAAACACTTTCATCATGCGAAGAAAAAAAAAAAAGGGGGCATTTCACCATACTTATGGGGGGATACCCTTTTAGAACATTTTTTGTTCCCTTAATTATTTTGAGTATTCTTAATGTATAAGTGTACCTTTCAACAAAAATCTGAGAAAGATATCATGTCAGAAGTTCCTGCGACGTCTTTTTCGAAACAGATTTTTTGGAAATTCATTTAGGACGCTAAAGCTAAGGTTGTTTCGTCTATTTATTTTGCCTGTGGTTCTTTCGTGCGTTCCGTACATTTATGTCTCAAGTTCCTAGCAGTAAAAGTTAGTTTCTAACTTGGGAAAAGTTGACCGAGGAGTCGCTAATGAGCAGAACTAATGCGTTGTCGACCCGAAGTTGTGCCCGCCATTAACTGCACCACGCCTCCGACTCCATCACCCCGCTAATCGTCTTATTTGCGTATTTTAAAATTTAGAGTCAGACCGGCGGAAGAATAAATAAGGCGTAAGGACGTCTGGAAACCTCCTAATAAATATCGCGACTGCTCCGATCTGTGCCAAACGGCTGCGTCAGTGGCGTAGAAAGTTCTTGGAGCCCTTGGTGGCTCATAGAAACTGTTTAGAAATAGTTTAAAAGGTTATTTTTACCCCTCTAAATCTCTTAAATTGTGCTTGTTTTTTGTTTACGTAGATAATAGATAATAAACGAAAAATGACAATGTAAATTTATAGTTTGTCTTTCCAAGTGATCCGTTGGCAATTTTTCTGTTTTTTAAGTTTTACTGAGTAATTATTGTTGTTGTGGCTTCATTTTGAAATTTCATGTATCACTGATACACAAGTGTGTGTTATGTGTGCGAATTTAAACTGCAATTATCGTCCTACTGGCACTTCTACGCATTAAATTGGTTCAAATAATTCAACAGAATAGCATTAATCACGAACTTCAAAACAGGAACTTTCTCAATATAATTATTTAACATAGAAGCCACGCCTTATTCATATCGTGTCAACTAAGTGCGAAAAAATATTTAGAAAACACAAAAAAAACCTGGCTATGAACGAGAACTAGTAATAGCGGTCATATCGAAGCTTTTCGGTTATGTCAAACAACTGAGTGTCACCATTGTAAAATAAATTATGGCTGTCATATAAGGTGACATCTTTGACAATCCAATAAGATTATAAATTTAAGATAGAACAGAAATACGTCTTTTTTTACGTGACCAACTTTGATGAATTTTGTTTTGGATGACTGGATAGTTATACAAAACAATCAACGTAATTGGGCCATTCCGCGGAAATCGATACCAAGGAGCAAAAAAAAATAATTTGCAATATATGTTAAAATAGAAAATTAACAGGTATTAAATTCTCAATTTCCATAATTCAAAAGAAATTCATCAATGTTTTCGCCGATAAACATATGAGAAACCCAAGACATAGAAAAGACCAGAAGAAGCAAAAGGAAACCCGAAAAAAACAAAAAATTTTAATAGTCTATATTAATAAATAAAGCCTCAAAGTGTACATAAGCTTTTGTTTAATTTGCACTCGTAACACCCGTCACAAGTTTTGCTTGCAAAAAAAAATGTAAAAAACAATATATCCACAAATCTCTTACAATTATCAGAAATGAAGATCATTTATCTCTATACTTAGCTATTAATTTTGTTACAAAAACTACTAATTTAGCTGAACTCTGATGTTTAGCCAACAAGGTAGCATATTTTGCAAAAGTACAAGTAACACCCGTCACAGGGCTTAAACCTATTATTACATCTAAACGCCTGAGTAATTCCCAATACGTTTTTGTTTTAATCAAAATACCATTGAAATGAATTGAATTATACTCAAAACGCAGGCAATGTTGTTCTAATTTAAAAATTATAACAGTTAGAATGCGTACAAATGTAACACCCGTCACCGCGGAATGGCCCAATTGTCACACCACACAAATTGAAACACATAGTCAGGGAACACCAAAGCTAAGGAACATCAAAATTATGTCTAATAACGAGATAATGTATACGAGTATTTATGCTATCCCCTTAATAGTGTCAGAAGTTCTGAAAGTTTCTTTCAACACCTTCATGACAAGTTATGTTTAAACATTATTATCGCTTATAAGAATTAGGATATCGATTGTTCTCTTTTTTTTTTTGTAATATTTTGTGATATTTTCTTTACTTCTTCCTCCTCCTTCTCTCTTTATTTCTTTGTCTTCTGTTTAGCCTTCTTCTTCTTCTTTTTTATTCCAAATATTTTCTTGCACATTGTATAGTAAAGTATTTCTGTCATTTAAAATGTCTCCCAATCAACACTTTAGTTTAGATTTCTCCCAATCTGTTAACGAACGTTATTAATAAGAATAACAGCAATGGCCTTGTTTATGAAATTATAAGTAAATACCTTTACTAGTACGCCACTGGTAGAAATTACAAACCTACTTTTAAAATCGTATGGCGGAGATAAAACGCTGCATTTTCGTTCACTGGCTAGGAAAGGAAACGTCAACGCTCTGCTCGAGTTCGTACAATCGCCACATGACCTGTGCCCCTCCGTTCAATTATTTAGAGCTCTGTTTGCGTCCATCTATTTTCACTGTTTGAGTTGTTACTCGCACAGTAACGAACGCTGAACATCCGCCGTTTTATCCTCTTTCTATCCGGTTGAATGATTGTAAAAGTATATGTGAAGGTGGATTCGCCCTACCTAGGGTGTCATTATGGGGAAAAGAATCGTTTATTTAACCTTTTTAGAACTTAAATTAATTTATAGTCATCGTTTTAGCAAAATCCAAAAACCCTGTTGTAATTACTGTTCCTCCATTTGCTTCTTCTTCTTAATCTTCATCATCGAGATTATCACCATCATCATCATCATCGTCTTCTTCTTCTTCTTCTTCTTCATCTCCTCCTCCTCCTCCTCCTCCTCCTCCTCCTCCTCCTCCTCCTCCTCCTCCCCTCCTCCTCCTCCTCCTCCACCTGCATTTTCTTCTATACTCCTACAATGTATGATAGCGAATCAAAATATAATACGAGTATTTTTCATTGCAATTTAAGATATCTGTTTCTATCTAAAATCATTTTTCACGTCAGTTTATAATAATTTAACTGAAGGAACCTTGAAGGAACCTGACCCTTCCCTGTATTAGCCTGCAGTAACATTCCCTGTATTATCCTACAGTACGTGTAAGGAGAATGTACCCGATATCTTTAACATGAAAAGAATACTTAAATCAACTTCGTCAAGCATCATATGTGATTCCACGCTGCAAGTAACAAACGCAAAGGTTGAATGAATAGAGCACGCAATCGGGACGTTTCAGTAAAAGAATTCGCCCTTTAGATCTATTCCCATTGTTGCCGTTACGTCGTCCCTCACGTCAAGAGACGAGATAACATGAAAATCTGATGTATCTTTATTTTCCGCGACGTATGTGAAAAGGATAAAGATGACAGAGATATACAGTGTGACCCATTTGAAACAGGGATACCCTTCTAACATTTTTATTTATTGTGCGTTTTTTACCGGATATTTTTTAAATGTAGGGTATCAAAACCTGGCCTATTGTGTGTTTTTTTTTTTTTTTGATAAATGAAACTCAAGAAATGATAGCGAATTCTATACAAAACAATTAAAATTATTAAAGGCTATCAGTGATCAGAGTTGGCCAAGCAAAAAAACGTATTTCGATTCTTAATCTTAAATTTATAACCTTATTGAATTCTGTCAAGGCTGATACATTATGTGACAGCCATATTTATTTCACAATTGTGACAGCCACTTGTCAATAGTTTGACAACAAGTTTGACATGACCGCTATTTTCATCTCTCTCGTTCATAGTCAGGTTTGATGAAGCTTTTCTGAATGGCTTATTATTATGGTCATGGTGATACTACCTTTTGGCATGATGCTTCATCTTGAATTTTCAAATTACCAGAATTGATTGGATGTTGTCAACGAAAATGAAAATGAAGAGAAACAAAATCTTAGGTGATAATAACCTCAGAGGTAAATTAATTTATATAAGGCTTTTTCTTAAAATATTATTATTATTTTAAGATTTTTTTTTCTAAATTGGTCAAGAATTGAGCTGTCGATCGATTTTTGGTCCAATGAATTAAAATGTATGACCAAAATGCATAATAATCGGGTTTCGATACTCTGTCGAGAACTCACTATTTAGAGGTAAGCTAGAGTTTTGCACACAAACCTGCAGCTGTTTTGGAGTTGAAAATTTTGGATGTATGGTTTCTTTGATTAAATAATTTCAGGCTAAATTTGGTACACGCAATTTTAGTGCTAGCTGATTCAAATGGTATATAAAGGTTTAGTTACAAAAAAATTACAGGGACTTAGTTCTTATAAGTAGTTTTTGTACAGATCTGCTGAAAATCTGGCAATAAAGAATGCGCAATAAAGAATGTTTTCGAAAGGGGTCCAAGTTTTAATTGGGCCACCCTGTACCATCGCATGAATACGATTATTGAGTAAAAACCCTGTCTTTTCTCCAAGGAATTTTACGAATTGAATGTGCGTGGGGACATCGTAATAACAGAGATACAAAAAAGCTATTTTACGAATATAAAACGAGCTGAGTTTTTGTTGGAGTACCGTCGAGATCCACCTGAAGCATTTATTCTAATAACAAGATTCTTTATGCTTTCTTTTCAAACGCACTTTTACTTGGAAAGAGCCTGTCAACGAGGGTGCTTTCAACCAATAGAGGATTATGGTTACATTAAGGAAACGACAAAATGTATCGGTTACATCTGCCTTACAAAGAAAGGTCACGAAACCAAAAATAAAAATGGTCGAGCTCTTTCTACTAGACAGAGCTCAACGAGAGATGAATAAAACTCACTCAAAGTCATTGATACCCGTTATGAAACGCACTTAATATGCTGGTGGTGTTAAAACCTTATGTTTTTAAGGTTAACGGTTTTTACGACTTTTTATTTTAGTGGAGATGCCCGAAACATATAAAACCGTTCAGAAAAGTACAAAGTGTTGAAAAACATATGGGTTTGCAGTCCTATACACGTTTTAATCCAAGTTTCAATATAGGATTAACTCCCTTTCCCCTACAAATTCTACATTCCTTTTGCTTTATCTTCATGAAATATTCATGGTTTTCGCTGCTTTCGTGTTATATCGCGATGCCATCGGCATTGTCATCATTTGATAGGTGCTGTCTTGATATTTTTTTAGCATTATCGCCTTTTGATAGATGATTTATTATCTGATAAATATGCCAGCATCATCATTTTCTGTGAAACTCACTTCAAATCAATTTTTAACTTTATCATCTTTTAATAACTAAAGGCATTATTATCTTATGGTAGATGCTGTCAGCATTATCAATTTATTATAAATCAAATTAATAAATAAAATTTGATTTATTCGATAAATCAAATTTTAGGAAAAAAATAACGCGAAAACTTCACAAAAAAGTTAAATACATGCCTATAAATTCTCTTCGATGCTCAATTGTTTCAAATAAGTTTCGAATGGTTTTAAAATTGTCGACGATGATAGATAATACTGAATTTGGGGTTTAATGAAATCACATCGGCATCTGATCCATTATATTCCATTTATTTTTTATAAGTAACATGCAAAGGCATTTACCAGGTTCATCACTCTTAAGGTAGATATCCATGAAGAGACCAAACTGTCATGAGATTTTTTTCTCATGAGAAATTTATCTCAGATGCGTTTCTACTGAACATGTGAACATGAGAATGTCAGAAACATTCGAGTCACTCATTGTGTTTTCCTCTTTTTAAATATAGTGACCAAGTATTTACGTATATAAAAAGCAAAGTGGTACGTTGAGCCCTTCTTAGTGAAACACTACCAAATTAACGGAAAAAATAAGAAAAATGCTGAAAAAAGAAAACGCTAAAAGACTGAACTTCAATAGGCTGCAAAATAGACAAATATGTACGTGACAAAAAGTTGCAAAAACATAAACACGATATATTCAATTGTGAAAACCATGGTCAGATATTTTTCACTATAGGCGAAAATGCCACCCCTTATTAACCCATTTCCTTCGTAAAAATTGATAATATTACTAGTAATTATTACTAATTGTCGATTGTAATGTGATTTGTGTATTGTAATTGTGTGTATTAAAGAGAGAAGAAAACATACAGCTGTTTTTATTTTTTGATTGACACAAAAAATTGAGAATAACAAAATTCGATCAACCTTAAGTTCTTGTTCAAATCACATAATTCTCTTTTCTATTTAAGCCTCTCTTTCACTAATTTCACTATTTTTTTATGAAAACGCAATTGTTTATTTCAGAGATAAAAGCAATACTCATGTGCACCAAGTGAAATACATGTGTCATGCGAGACTCATATCATGTTTACAGGTTGAAAGTTCAAGAAATTAAACTCCAATTTTCTCTAATACCGAGTGTCCCAGAGAATTCTGACCCATTTTAATCGTAAATATCTTTTGACGGATCGAACATAGAAGGGTCGAAAAAATGATTTAACTTTCTTGTGTAGGACTTGAAGTTTTTTTTATTTGCAAAAAACCGTTTTTTTGACTTTTGCGATTTTTTTTGATTATGTTCGCTATTAAAACTCGAGTCGCAAAAAACGCTATCTTTTCTTAGATTTTTTTTCTCTATACGACGATATTTTTTGTTTGCTGATAACAATTAGTGACCGGTTTTCTCCCCCGTTGGTTGGGATACTACGCTAGTAATATTTTGAAAACAAATATTAAATATGCAAAGCGTATCTCTCACATCATGGAACTCGCGTTACATATAGCGCCCGATTCTTTGCCAAATAGGAAAATGTTTTTCATCAGGGGCAACGTTATCGAGTGAGTTTTCCAGGGTCATTAAAATTTGTCGTTCGATACGCACGATGCGTACGCAAAAGACATAACGGACATAATATGTGACATGCTAAAACCGAGAATTATCTTTAGAAGATTTATGAGCCTTTCGTGTTGACAAGTGTTGGACATTAAATGACCAGACGGGTGGGTGTAGTCGCAAAATTATGGCGTGCGTGCATTTGATGAGATACGTATCGTAAATCGAAGTTTAGTGTGGGTGGCAGGATTTCAAATAATGAGCTAAAGTCATCCGATATGTTTTACGTGTGTATGAGTTGTTGTTTATACTTTACGACGATGTTTGCAAACATTTACATATGTAGGTAGGTGGCCTGTAATAATCTTCACTTGAAAGTAAAGTAGTTTCATCATTAAATTAGTCAGTATAAAATACGTAAGCTGTATATCTAAGTAATGTTAATGTTATAGTAAAACATTAGCTACCACCATGAACCAATTTCCCCAATATAATTTATTGTTTATAGGTAGGTAATCGTTAGTGGCGGTCGGTGAAATTTGAAATGCTCGTATTTTCGTAAGAAGTAAAAGACCCACATCATATTTCAGGGGGCGATTACTAGACCTAAGTAGAAGGCTATAATAGTGTGACATTTGTGAAATGTCATTAGTGACAGCTGACAGTTATTAAGTTTTATAGAGTACATATTTAGTTTATACACTATGTACCTGTTAATAAAGAATTGTATGGAATGTCATATTAACATATGGAATGTCTAGAGGTCAGATGAATATTCTAGTACATGTAAAAACTGTAAATAGTGGTGTTGTTGCTAAGATAAAGTTAGTTGTGATTGGATGAATTTTACTGAGGTAAGATCGACGAGTTGTATTTGAAGTCAAGAAGCCAGTTATTTAAAGAGAAAAACGTAACATTTTGGTGACAGCGGTGGGATTATCGAAGAATTTGAAGAGGAAAAAGTTTATATGGTGAATACGAGATCGACAAAGTACGACGAAGAAACAACGACAAGGAGAAGAAAAGCGACAGCAAGAGGACGAACGACGACGACAGGAGGACCGTGAAGGGATATAAAGTAATCACAAAGTAAAAACAAAGTCTTTTTATACTTGTGATTTTCTCGAAAATTCAAGATCTGTAAAAGTTACGGTAATTTGAATTCTTATTTCTTCCAAAAATTTCGTTTACTTAGATAATACAATAAATAATATATCTTTAAGCAGAATGAAAATTTTCAAAAAGTCCTAGAATAAAAAGTTTTTGTATTCACTTGGTAGTTGTAAACTATTTTGCAAGCTGTTTACAAGAGCTTTCGGCAAGGCAGACATTTTTTTGGAATTGTTTCATTTTAAGTTCTTGTGCTATTATAGGCTTCTCACTAGGGTCTAGTAATCGCTCCCTAAATATAATGTGGGCCACTGGTACTCGTTCCGATATAGTTCTTGTAATTATAAAAAATAAATTAATCTTAGTTTTACACTGTAATTTTTTTAGTATGAGTCATTCTAATTGCACTGAGAGACTTTGTAAGTACCTATATCTTGTATAAATATGTTTGTAAAGTACAAGAAGATTCTATGAAATTAATAAATGGCACCTGAAAAAGTTTTACTTCAAAATTGTTTTTGAAATGGACAGACAGTAAAATACATTTCGAAAAGTTTGTTAACAAAAAATCTCAGTGGTTTAACTCATTCGAGTTTAAAGTTAATGTTTTGCTCAACATAAGAGGTCAAAATATCAGGCAGACCAGAAATAAACATGCAAATCTACCCACATTCACTCTTCAGTCACTTATTTTCCAGTATTTTAACATGAGTGTATAAAAGTAACAGTGATCAATAAAACCAGTTTTGAAACTTTATTTCATTTATTTTTCCATGTGTGTGCCACGCGACTTCCCTTAATGGCCACGCATTAAAATCGAGGTTTTCAAATGCCTTGCGAAAATTTAGAATACTTACGGACTAGAATTATAAATCAGATTAACTCCCCCACGTGATCACTAATGTATACGATTCTGTAAAAAGAAGAATACAGGGTTTGTCCGGAAAGTAATGACAGTGAGCTTTGAATAATGGTTTTTATTGGTTCTATGTGTACAAATCTTTAGAAACTTTCAAAATACATTCCTCCTGCGTCCACACATCGGTTCCAGCGGGTTTTCCACGCACCAAAAGCCGCACGGTAGTCGTTTTCCGGAATCGCCTTTAAAGCGTCGGTGCAAGCCTTCTGAATGTTTTTCACCGACCCAAAATGCTGTCCTTTCATTGGGGTTTTGAGGCGCGGAAAAAGTCTGGGGGGGGCACAACGGGGCTGTATGGAGGCTGGGAAACAACGATGATGCCTGCCTTGACGAGGTAATCGGCCACGAGGAAGCAGGTGTGCGAAGGCGCATTGTCGTGGTGAAGCTTCCAGGATTTTGAGATGTCTGGGCGGACGCGATTCACCCTGCGTTTCAGCCGCTTCAGCACCTCGACGTAAAACTTTCCGGTTACGGTTGTCCCCTGCGGAACGAACTCATGATGGACCAATCCCCGGCAATCAAAAAAGACAATCAGCATTGTCTTGATCTTTGACCAGGACATCCTGGCCTTCTTGGGGCGAGGAGGTTCGACGTGTGCCATTCCGCACTTTGCCTCTTCGTCTCCGGATCGTATTCAAAGACCCAACTTTCGTCCCCGGTAATGACGTCATCAAGGAAAGCGGGGTTGTCTTCGCAGGTGTCCAAAAGTTCTTGGCAGGTTTCGACGCGCCTCGCTTTTTTGATCGTCCGTTAGCACTTTTTGGCACGAGCTTCGCGCACACCTTCCTCATTCCTAAAGACTCCGACACAATTTCGTGAACAATGGTTTTCGTAATGTCTAATGTTTCGGAAATTAAACGGACACTTAGACGACGGTCAGTGTTCAACAAGTCACGCACACGTTTCACATTGTCGTCGGAACTGGAGGTTGATGGCCGTCCAGCGCGGTTCTCGTCGTTTACATCTTCCTGACCTTCTGCGAAGGCCTTGTACCACCGGAAAATTTGCCTGTCCGAAAGACAATGGACGCCGAAAGCCTTCTTCAACATTGGAATGGTTTCCGCAGCACTCTTTTCCAGTTTCACACAAAACTTGATCGTCATCCGTTGCTCAAGCGAACGTTGCATTTTTTCGTGCACCGGGTTACTGTAACGACTCTCAAAGAACGAGTGATGCGACCGCTACAACGACCGGTAGCCAACTGACGCTTGTTGGATCTTGTTGCCAGATCCCCCCACCACAATCCCAGCACGTAAAGCGCGGGCTGGCGCGTACAGGCTCGGGAAAAAAATTCACTGACATACAGTCCCTGGCCATATTATTAGACCCATGCTGAAAAATCACCTTTTTGCCATTTTAACTACACATCACGTTCATTATTAGACAGTTTTAGTTAAATTATGAGAAAGCATATATTATACAATGAGTTTTATTCAAAAAGTAGTGATTTACATTAGATTAAAGCATTTATGTTAATGAAACGCGTTGTCACAAGTCGCAAGAGTTTTACACTATTTTCATAAAAATGAGTCAAAGCATCAATAAAGAACTTACTTCAGCAATGTTTGGGTATTTCACGCAATGGAAATAGGTATTTTACACAATAGAGCCTGTTGCACTGTATTTGACGTTTATTTATTTACTTTCAGTTTCTATTACATAACTCCTGCCATCTACGTTTGAACGTGGTAACTGTATGAACAATTACATAAAATGTTACCATAAGTATTAAACTAAAGGTTTTACCAACGAACGTTAACAGTCTTGCAATGAAACAACAAAAAATGCAGTGAAATATTCATTTTTCAGCACGGGTGTAATAATATGGCCAGGGACAGTACCCTGTATACTTTCCGGACAAACCCTGTATTTATAGTATTTAGGTTCTTTGTTGTACATGTTTTTTTTAATTACTTATTATTACGTATACTATTTAATTACGTATTATCCAATGACAAAACTACAGAACTCACAGTTCTAAGAATGATAATTCAAGATATGCAGGATCGATTCCATGACATACTTTGAGGACGTTTATTATTGCGATATTTAGAGAGTGGTGAGATAGTTCCTTAACATGTTTTTCTTTATTGTCGGATTTGAGTGCGGATGCTTACTTGTTGAATTAGGAAATGAATCGACTACAAGAATAATTTTAAAATGTATCTCCTTTAAAACCAAAAGGTCAACGAAAATTGGGTCACGTCTTTGTACCTAATTCGTTGAGAAGTTCCTTTCGTTCACGTCGGCGCTCAAAAACACCGACTAACTCTTTAAAGGCCTGGAAAGTTGGGTTTCCTTTAATAAAAATAAATAAATTTCATCTCTCACGCCTCCACTAAAAACTTAGCAAAATCGTCGACGTTTTGTACAACCCGCAACACGTTCTTGGGCAACTTTCAATAGTTAAGGTTCAGAGCAATCTACGTCATCGGTGGGCTAGGTTAACGAAGAAGTTGGAAGTTTTTATTTCCCTGTGTGTACCGACACCATTAACGCCAGTGGAACACCGAAGCGTTGGATTTTCAAGCGCTGAAACGTAATGAATGCTGTTCGGTATATAAATCAAATAAGAGTTTCGTTATTCGTGACAAATGCCCTTCCCAGACAAATGAGTTTTCGCTGATTCTTACTTTATTCGGATAACGGTGGTACCTTAAGCCCAGTTTTGTTAAAAATTACTGCGATTACAGTTTGCTCTAAATGAGGAACGTGAAATATGTGTAGAGAGAAAATTTGATTATGCAAAAGTTTGATAAATACCCAGTTATAAGCACTACAAGGTAATTTACATACATACATACATACGAGTGCGCATGTATATGGGAAATGATCGCTACAAAACATACCAAATTTTCATGAACAGGATTTTATGTCAAACGTTATTTCATACACTTAGGCATCTGTGTATGTTTACAAGTGAGGGATTTGCTTATAAATTTCATTATTATATAATGTATAACAACTAATGTGTTATTTCGATAATTTTTAACTATGTAACCCTTACACTGACCTGTAAATTGTCGTATCACGTAGCAAAATCTAGAAAACATCAAATATGTTTTGATTGATTGCAAAAAAAGGTATCAGGATGTACCTCCTCTGCACATAAAACTAGGGCTTATCAAAATTTTGTTGAAGCCTTAAATATAGAGGAAATGCTTTTCCATATTTGAGACGGAAATTAGCGCTTATAAGTGAGGCAGAGCTTAAAGAAAGAATGTTCGTTGGGTGCAAATACGAGAACTTTTTAAAAACGAACATTTTGAAACTGCGCTTTCGAGAAAAGAAAATAGGGCTTGGACTGCGTTCAGAAATGTACCTGTATGTAGCAGCTTCCTAAGTAACAAGAAATCGGAGAACTACAAAGATCTAGTTGAAGAACTTATTCAATCTTACAAGACGTTAGGTTGCAACATGTCACTTAAGCTGCATTTTCTTCACTCCCCATTTGGAATTCTTCCCTGACAATTTAAGTGCAGTTTCAGATGAACACGGCGAAAGACTTCACCAGAAAATTATTCAAATGGAGAAGCGGTATAGTAGAAAATGGACTTCAAACATAAAACCGGACTACTGTTGGACCTTCAAATGTGAAACCGATCCCGGCGAATACAAGCGAAAAAAGACAACAAAATAATTAATTGATTGTATTAAGTATATTTTTTTCGATATAAAGTGATCGATGATGATGTATATTTTGTAAAAGAAGTGATTCAGTTTTTTTTAATCTTCAAAAAATCACTAGACTGCTTATGATTTGGGTTTCTCATATTTTATATTCTTTTTCCCTTCTCTAAAAACTAATGAGTGGTAGGTAAAAACCGAGTTCATATTTGAATTCAGCACATTACAGTCGATACAAAAAACTTAAAAAAATCATGTAGCGACAAAAAATTTCAAAATGCAGAACACTGTTATTAAAATGAATTATATCAATTACACTGGGGAACAGCTGTTTTGGTGCCGAGGGTTTTTGAACTGATTCTATATCAGTTTGATGTCCTGAATTCAAATATCGTATTCATTTTTCCCTATCAGCTCCAGTTTTTAAGATATACAATTTTAGAGAAATATGAGTTCTATGATTTTAACTCAAATCTCAAGTGTAATAAACAAAAGTAGATTCGAATTTTTTATTTTATTTATACCAAATACAATCTTAAGTCAAACTTACAAACAAAAAAAAACATTAAAGAAATCAAATATAGTCACTCGACACTTCTAAAACTTCTTTTCCGCGACATTCTTGAATGTTTTTTCAAACAGTCCCTCTTTAAACTCCAGCAGTAATCTGCCATCATGTGGATGTCCCATCTTCCTTGGTAGCGGTCCTCCATAATTTTAATATCTTGGTGAAATCTTTCACCTTGTTCCTCACTCATGTCTCCTAAATTTTCTGGAAACCGGTCCAAGTGGCTGTCTAGATAGTGTACTTTTATACTCATATTGCACCCTAATGATTTAAAGCTGTTCAGCATCTTGTTAACAATTTCAACATAGTTTTCAGCTTTATGTTTGCCTAGAAAATTTTCTACAACTGCAACAAATGATGTCCAAGCTTCTCGTTCAACTTCATTCATTGAATTTATGAAGGCAGGATCTTTAATTAATTGTCTTATTTGTGGGCCGTCAAATATCCCTGCTTTGAGTTTTTCTGTGCTCAACTGAGGCATTTTTACCCCTATATATTCAAAACAAGGCCCATCCTTATCAAGAGCTTTTACAAATTGCTTCATTAAGCCCAACTTTATGTGTAACGGAGGAAGAATGATTTTTTCTTTCAACCAAAGCGTCGTTAATGACATTCTTTTCCCCAACGTCCATGTTTTCTCTCAGAGGCCAATCTTTTCTAACCCAGTGGTGTGTTTTGTCCCTACTATCCCAAAGGCACAAGAAACACGGATATTTTGTGTAACCACTTTGCTGCCCAAGAAGAAAGTTCACCATTTTTAAGTCTACACATATCAACCATTGATGTTCGTGATACTTTATCTTCTGCAAGACTAAAGCTATTGTGTTATATTCTTCTTTCAGTTTCGTTGAGTGAGCTAACGGTATTGAACCATATTTATTCCCATTATGTAGAAGGACACATTTTAAACTTCGCTTTGAACTGTCAATAAATAGGCGCCAATCATCTGGAATATATTCAGAAAGTCCCATTTCTTTCATGAGTCCCCTAATTTCGTGACAAAATACAAGATTGTCTTCTTGAGAAAAGAATGGTAGCAGATCTTTTTCTCTTGTACGGTAAACGGTAATTTTGGTTCCTTGTTCCAGTAAATTTTTGTCGTTTAACCTAGAAGCCAGTACTTCAGCAGCTTTTTTCGATAAATTGAGATCCCTGGTGAGATCATTTAATTCGTTTTGATTGAAGCGTTGAGGAACTGAAGACGTCCCCCTCATAGTCACTGTTAGTTTCATTAGCATCGGAAGAGCGATCAGAGGGACAATGTTCGTTATCAGAGATATCTGGTAGCTCATGAAATGTTGGAATCGGTATTTCATCTGAGTGCGGGATAGGGCGTATTGCCGAGTCTAAATTGGGATAGGTCCATTTATGGCGGTTATTTCGATTGATTCCATTAATATTTGCTAAACAGAAATAGCAATCATCGAAGTGGTTTTTTGGTTCTCTCCAAACCATTGGTACGCCGAATTTCAAACATTTTCTTTGCCGGTAGTCCACTGCCGTAATTGCTCTGTGCAAGTTTTACATACAAGATGCGGGGCCCACGTTTTGTCCTGATCACCAAGCTTAACTCCAAAGTATGCCAAATATGCTTGCTTCACAAAGTCAGTAATAGCTCGTCTGTTTTGTTGGAACATGTATTCTCCGCATATATAACAAAACACATCAGGTTGATTGACACAACTTCTTCTTGAACTGGACGCTGAACTCATTTTAATTCTGTTCAATAACACAACACTCTTTTCTTAACAGAAAATAACACGCCGAATTCGATCTACTCTCTTTAGCAAGAAGGCACAAACTGACGAGACTTACCTGAGTTAGGGGTATAAAAGGGTCAGTTCAGGTACCTGGGAGGCAATGTTTCCACTATTTATAGATTTACCTGGAATTTACTCATTTACAGACTGACAATAAAACAATTGCACCTACATTAATGATTATAAAATAATTTTAGAACTCTCAGAAACCAATAAACTGCATAGAAACCAGATATGTAGATAAATTTATGTATCTAAAAAAAGTAGAGCTGATAGAGAAAAACGGATTGCACCTATAGATTTAGCTTCCCAAATATAGTTAAAATCAGGTCTAAAATCCCCCAGGCACCAAAAAATTTTTTTTTTGTTCCCCTGTGTTATAGGTCGGAAAACTGGATTTCAAGCCAGGGACGGGCTTAACATTTTTTTTAACAGTAAACATTTTGAACACTGCACGTTTAAGGTAATATAAGGCTTTGTCAAATAATAAATTATTACACAGTACCGCTATTTTTTGTGGGAGTTAATTTGACGACCATTGGAAATTTAAAACGTGCCACTGTAAATATTAAATAAAAATAAACTAAAGCCGCACACGTTTCTTCGAATATGTAATCTGTCTATTCTGTCTGAGCAAATAATTCTTCTTTTCTAAGTAAACCTTGTTTTTTTTTCTTTAAAGCTGTTCTGTTTTAAAATGTTCAATGTGACCTACTCGTACAGTGGGTGAAAAGACATGTTTTTTTTTGCGATTCCCCAGAATGGTTCAAGAACCTATGGTGCCATCGTTTGGTGGCCAGGAACAAAAACGGATAAGGCTAGAAAGCAACTTGATAAAGTTCAAAGACTAGCCTGTCTAGGCATCACTAGTGTAATGAGGACAGCCTCAAGTAGGGCCATCATAGAGGTCCGCAAGGGGGTGCCTCCTTTGCACTTGGTGATTGAACATGAGGCCATGAGGTCGGCTTACAGACTGACCGGACTTGGCCATTGGATAGGCGAGATAGGCGAGGAACAAACTACTGGCCACGCCACAATATGGAACAAGGCTACCAAAAACTGTCCAGTACTCCTTATGCTGCAGGACAGTGTGGAGCCTACCATTTGTCCCAGTCCAAAACTAGGGATCCAAATCCCTAGTAGGGATGACTGGGATAACATAAATAATACTATATGCCAAAATGGAATCATCTGGTTTACAGACGGCTCCAAAATTGGCGATAAGGCCGGAGCGGGAGTATATGGCAAAATCACGACGATAAAATTATCTTTTGCCCTCGGGTCATATTCTAGCGTTTTCCAGGCGGGAAATATATGCTATCCTAGTATGCGGGATGGAAATCCTAAAAACGGCTCCAAAAAGGAGAACGATTCAAATATGCACGGACAGTCAAGCGACCTTGATGGATATTGAATCCAGCAAGGTCAAATCGCGACTCGTCCTTGACTGTAAAGATTCTAAATGATCTGACCAGTTGCAATAGAGTGATACTCACATGGGTACCGGGACACTCAGGTGTCTCAGGAAATGAGGAGGACGACAGACTGGCCAGAGTAGGATCAATAGGGTACCCCATAGGACCTGAACCTATATTAGGGGTCCCCTATTCAATGGGGGTTTCAACCATGAAAGAGCTCCTAAATAAGGAGTTCGAAAAGTCATGGCAAGAAGCCCCGGGTATGAGGCAGGCGAAGACCCATATTATTGGGCCTTCGCAAATTAACTCAAAGTCTCCTAGGTATGGACGAAGCGACATTAGGATGGTGACAGGACTCCTTACAGGCCACTGTCACCTTAAAAGGCACAAACACATGATATGGGTCATAGATGATTCTGAATGTGGATGGTGCATGGAGGATGAGGAGACTGCATCTCACATCCTCACAGAATGCCCTGCAATTGCAAGGGTCAGAGAACGGCACTTTGGGAGCTGTGTTCTGAACCCAGAGGATGATTAAGGAATTCACCCAGGAAAATATGCGCCTTTGCTAGAGAGTCGGCATACCTGGGTGAATACTCATGAATGTGGGTGCACAATGGGCCGTCAGGCGGCCTAAGTGCATGGGTTTTCCCTCCCACTTTTCGTATTCATTCATTTATGGTTCAAGAATAAGGTATATTTCAATCTATCACTTTCTTTCTGATTTTTTGTAAGTGATGTCATTAAATTAAGTGGTAGATTTTGATATCTACACACATAGTTACTATATATAACATATATATTTTGGCACATCTCCGTTACTTCTGTTGAGGTTGAATTGGCATACACATTAAAGCATCTAGCAAAAGTAAGAATATATGGGCAACCAGTTTAATTTAGAATTGTTACTATATGCTCATCATTCATTTTTTGTTCTGAAATTCAATTTCTTGATGTTAGTACATTTCATATATTCTTCATATTGTCTTATATTGTGTTGAGATAACTTTAAAGCTCGATTATGTCGAGTTTTTATTTTTTCCCGGAAATATCTCTCTTGAAACACATATGTACCGTTTACGCTACAATCGACCTGAACCAGTTTCAATCTGGAAATAAGAAATATTTTCAGCTTATGTCTTATTTATATATATTTCTTCTTATCAGTTTTTTTTTTCATAAACTTCAGAAGTAACCGCAAAAAATTGTGGTCCACAAACGTACATAAAACAGTTATCCAGATTTATTTCATTCCCTCTGTGTTTATGCACACCTTCGCCTTTAACAAGATCCATTTCGGTGAAAAATGACCCCTTATCTGTCCACTTGGCGTTAGTTGTGACCAGGTGATACCCCGCAAAAACATTTCATTCTATTATTACTACCCAACCAATTTATTTTTGAGACCGAGATAAGATTTAGTTTTACTGATATTCCTACTTACGTAGCATTGTTACAAAAAAAACTATTGACAATATATGTATTGACAATATAACTATTGACAATAGTGTGTTGCCACTGTGGTTAGTAGAATCATCAGGCTTTTCAACGATGTTTTTATTATTACCCAATTATCTACAGGGTGTTTAAAATAGACCTTCCATTTAGCACAACTTCAAATAATCAAAACTCAATTTTCTTAAATATGCCACATATTTTACTTTACCCTTTAATGAAAATTGATGTAGAATTCCCTATTCTACATATTTTTAATTTTATTTTAGTTAATATTTTTTTTTTAATATTTGCATAGAAGTAAAGTAAAATCGTTTGTCATTTCAATAGTATGCCATGGAAATGACAGCCAATGTTGCTAGTGTAATGTTACTGTGCTAAAACCCGAAACGGCAAAAGATATATGTATACAGAGAAACCTCAAGAAAATCAACCTGTAATAATGTGTAGAACCGAACTTCCGGTATAACCGGGAGTGCTGCCATCTTGAAAATATTCCCATCAAGTTCGTCATAAGCATAGTAGCTTAAGTAAGGATTTTAAAAAATCACAAGCTTTCAATCACAAGCCCTAATAATTTCAATGAATGCAATAATACAACACAATACAATTTTAATCAATACAACAATGGTTTCGATTAATCAACCTGTATACACTACACATGCGACGAGATCTGAAAATTGTTTTTCTAGTCATGAGAATTTTATGACTTTATATAAAGCGTTACATAAACTTCATGCGGACTTGCAACTCGGCTAAACTTTCATTTTTTTATTCACGAATAAGGTTGGCTTACGGCGACCCGACAGATAGACAACTCGTGCAGCATGTGATGGGGGTTACCTATATTTAATTTGATTGCAGTACTTAGTATAGTAGAATTAGGATTTAGCCGATAGGTAACTGACACTTCACCAAAAAAAATTCTTTTTGTAGAGGTGGCTGAAAATATTAAATATCGTGTTTTGGCAACAATTTAAAATTATTGCTACATTGTTTAAATAATTCGCAAAGGTGCGAAAATCTTGATGAGTTGGACTATCAAGTACATCGAAAAATTAATTGAATTTCACAAATTTAATTGTTTAATGGTAATGGTAATGACAATCGTTCAATAATATTATTATATATAAAATAAGTCGCTTGGACTAGTTTGATTAAAGTTGTGAGTATCTGACATTTTTTCAATATTTTTAAAGTCACAAGGCTTACTATATAATTAGTTATAAACAATTGAAATAAGGGGCTATTTTGACGGTTTTTTCAATTTTGCAGATAAACAAATGAACCTATTTGCAAATTTCTAGTTACATTTTTTATCTGAAACATTTTTTTGTATAGTTTCCGGTTCTTTTTTTTTTTATTTAAAAAAAAATCTGATTTTCGCACCTTTGCGAATTATTTAAATAATGTAGCAATAATATTAAATTGTTGCCAAAAAATGATATTTAATAGTTTCAGCCTCCTCAACAAAAAGCAATTTTTTTTTTGGTGAAGTGTCAGTTACTTTTCGTTTAGGGGTACAAATCGACTAATTCTACTCTACTAACTCCTGTGTCAGCTGTTGCTGTTTGGTATTACCTCCGTTGTATGCATAGAAAACCTATGCTACGCATAAAAGCCCAACTTTTATAAAGTTTAGAGTTTAAAAACTATAAACTCAAAAACAGACAGTATCACTTTGAATAACCCTTAATAAGTCAAAATGTTCCTTACAATTAGACGAAGAATAAAGAGTGTAAACACTGTTCTGATTCCAACGTGGCGTCATGCGCAACGAAGTTCCAATTTCGACCGCCTTATACCGTGATATGTGTATCGTTATATTCTATGCGTAGCATAGGTTTTGTATGGTTGTATGCAATACATTATGGTATACTTTATTTGTACTTACTGTATATTACAGTTATGATGCGTAAGACTCTGTGGCGCGACTTTATTCATGAATAAGCTATTTCCGTTTTATCCTATTTCAGCAGGATCGCAGCAAATAAAAAAACGAAGCGTAACGAACGACGGTCTAAGGCTTCCCATAAAATCCATCGAAATTCTATTCGAAACAGTTTTTTTCGCTTCGTTTGTTATTCTAGTTTGAGATTCTGGACTGACGTTAAGCTTTCGCGAGGTCGACATTGTAACCTTAACAGCTCCTAAAGATCGAGCGTTTTATAGGGGGTGTTTAAGGAACGATGAAATTGCCAGTCTCCAACGATAAAGTCGGTTGAGGTTTAGCGGAGGAGACTATCGTCGTTGGAAGAGAATTATTGCCGACAAATGAGACCTGAGTTTTATTAATCGGGTGTAGCTCGAGAGCTTAAAAAGGGCATACCTTACGGTTTAGTGTTGAAATGCCATAGTTTCCTGTCGTTAGAATAAAAATAGTATCGACTATTGCTATTTTGTCCCTATGTTATGTCAAAGATAGAATAGAATATCTATTAGAACGTCGACTGCCTAGAATTTTAGTCAAATTAAAATCTATAACTGCTTTTCTCAGTTATGTTAACGGTTTTGATAAAATCATTAAACAACGAGGCGTTTATTTAACTAATTTGCTACTCGATAACCAATCGCAATGATCGTGGCATATGCATTGTTGTTAAATTTAGAATTATTGCTCCAAATGATACAAATTGAATTTTAATTTAAAGCTATTCAAATCAAAGCTGTAAATGAAATGAAGTCATAAAGATTTTCCTTTTAGCTGTTAATTGGTTAAATGCAGGGTCGTAACCAGACCCATCTACTAACCAGGGCTCAATGGTTTTTCACCAGGGCCAAGATAAAAAAGAGAAAAAAAGAAACGAATTTTATTAAAAATGAAAATAAAAGTACGTCGTACATACAACAAAAACTTTGACGGGTTAAGTCAATTTTCAGTATTCTATGAGTAGAATTTTTCTCCCTGGCCAGACTCCAAGGGCTACGCGCTTGGCTAAATATAAAATATAGAGACATCCAAAAAAAAAACGTCATCAAAGTTGGCCGAGAAAAAAAATACGTATTTCTATTCTTAATCGAATTTATAACCTTATTTACTTGTCAAGACTGTCACATCATATAACAGCCATTGTTTATTTTACAAATAGTGACAGTCACTTGTCAAAAAGTTTGACATAACCGAAAAGCTTAGACATGACCGCTATTTCCATCTCTCTCGTTCATAGCCAGAGTTGATGACGTTTTTTTTTGGATGTCTCCATATTTAGAAATAGATGTCTCGATTAAACGAGCTGCTGTAATTGTATGTCTATTAAATAAAAATGACCATTGTAACTCAACATCGGTGACCTTGAACAGCTTGTAGTAGCATATTTTCACAATTATGGAAGTAGATTTTACATGATTATGGACGAGCACTGAACCAAATTACATATTGTACAAAATAGTTTCCCACATAACCTCAGAAAGATCCTGATTAAAAAAAAAGAGATAAAGAAATTGGAGACACTGTTTTTGATAATGTGCGTTTTTAGACTATGTGACAGATGAGCCGCTTAAAGATATTATAGCCAAATAAATCGTTGTCCTTCATTAAAAAAAAAAAAAAACTAATTAACTAGTGTTAATTTTCCTAGTTCATCTGATTACTATATATAAACTCTATTTTTTTCTAAACATTGGACAAAAAGAACAATTTTGTTTGTTTTATTTTCTATTGTTAAATACATTAGGAAGATTAGCGACTGCCTTAGTCTCCTAGTATGTTGTGATTTGCTATGCTTTAAAAATAACATTGTCAGGTTTTAAACTCTGCTTTAAAGTACATCACAAGCATAATAATCTAACGCTTGATAATCCGAATGCTCCATAATACATACATTTCTCAACAATCTGGGAGAACTCTATAATCAAATTATGTAACATATCGATAAGCTCCATAAGTTATCCAACAACAAGGCGTCTACGAGGTGTGTAAATTAAGTAATGAGACTGATTTTTTAATTTTTTTTTTTATTCGAATAGAATTACAATTCAGTTTTGTCTCCTTCAAAATAACTTCCTTGGGAAGCCATACAGTACTGGAGACGGTTCTTTCATTCCTCATAGCAGAGCTGTAACTCATATACTCCTGGGAAAATGACGTCCCTATGGTGATTTTTCAATCTCGGAGAGAGAAAAAGTCACGAAGATTCAAGTCAGATGAATAAGGAGGCTGAAGAGCCACAGGAATGTTTTTACTGGCTAAAAACTCGTTCACTGAAATGGCGGTGTGATAAGGCGCATTGTCGTGATGTAACATCCAGTTGTTCCCAGTAATTATTCCCCGATCACTCTTGTCGTCAACCGACGATCTTAACGCACAAGATTCTATCGACATTTTCATCGGTTCTTGAAGATGAAGGCCTTCCGCTGCATGATTCATCTTCAATCGACTCTCTTCCTTCTGAGAATGCCTTAAACCACCGAAAAACCTGTGCTCTTGAAAAAACACTGTCCCCGTAGGCGTGTTGAAGTTTTGCAAAAGTATCCGTTGCGCCGTGTCCAAGTCTGGAGCAAAACCTGATAGCACACCGTTGCTCAAAATTAATGTCTCTCATTTTAAAACGCACAAGAAAAAACTGGTTTACGAAAACAGTCACAAAGAACAAGCAATTGACTAACAAGTTGAAACTTGTACTGAAGGTGCATTACATGTTAACCTATCGCACTTCCAAGTCTCGTCTCCGCAGTGTTGCTAGAACGGGCGCTACGTTGCCAGTCTCATTACTTCATTTACACACCTCGTATAATGTTTTTGTTATAGAATTTCTCAGAATTTTATAATAAATAATAAATCAATATTTAAAGAACCTATTCTCTTTTTTAACCAGAATATGAATTCTTGAAGAATATATTTTATTCACAATCGGTCTCCAGTAATCCGACAACAGCCAGCCCCAATAGCGTCAGATTATCAAGCTTGTACTCTAGTCCCGAAACGTAGGCAAGCCACACAAAAAAAATGATCTTTATTTAATTGAAAGAAATGTTTTTCCCCGAAGCAAATGTCATGCCCAATATTTTACGAATGCACAGCCACAAGCTTGTGTCACAAACCGTAATGCATATCCCGTATGCATACACATATTCCATTTAGAACTGGTCGGTTTTGTGGCGTGGAGATCGCCTGCAGCTGTCCGAACGGCCTCAGTTTTCCGCATAAACTCACTAAATTAATTACAGCGATCTGGCGGAACTTTATTTCTCTTGTTTTCAGTTATTTTATCTCCAACATAAAAATTATCTCGACACAGCGTATCAGCGACGTTTCTAAACCCCTGAACGATGCGACGAGAATTTTTTCTTACCCAAAGCGAGAGTATTAAAGCTAGCGGATAATATTCAGCTCATAAACTGCTCTTTATTTATGTTTTATTAGCGCCAAGGGTAAATATGTTATGAGATTCCATATAACATATAAATGGGCCAACAAAATTAGAAGAAAATAAGAGTGTCTGCTGCATACTGTCTGTTGTACAGTAGATATGTATTACAACTAAAGCTGGAGGTTGTAAAACAGCTTTGTTGACACGAGACTACTGCAATCAAATCAATCGTGCAACTGGCTTCTCGATGTCGACAACTTGATGCAACCCCCATCACATGCTATGCGATTTGCCTATGTGTCGCCTATGTGTTGTAATGTTATCCCCAAGAAAACTAGAACTAAGGAGACAGAGCTGCGGCTTTTAGCTGTATAACGCGAGGGGCTCGAATATGTCCGCCTTCAGAGGCGCTGTAAACAGTGTCGTTCTGTACTAATCTGTGTGCATGTGAATGTGAGTCCGTGTGAATGTTCGTGGTGCGAATATATACGTGGAAACGCTCGATATTCATTGAATTGAACAAACATTTTTCTAACACTTGCAAAAAAATATTCTATTGAAATGTTCGTAATTATCAATATGAAAATGTACTCAAAATATATAATTTTACGTGCTTCAACGTTAACAATACAACAAAGGAAAATATTTCATTTCATACAAACATCAGTAATTTGAAATAATGTCCGGTTATTCTGACGCTTCGGAACGCTTGTATCATACAATGCAACACAGCCCTTTCGAACTATATATGTAATTAACATTCGGATCCTATTTTTATTAAAACCAAATAGCATGTAAGCATACGCATTGACAGCCTACATTCATAAAGAGTCACATGTGGTCCGCTTCTCATCACGTGACTTTCGCAAATCACGTGACGTCGAGCACAGCACTGCTTACAGCGCCTTCTGGAGGCGGACAGATATGAGACCATGACACCGAACGACTTCGGTATACTTAATTATAGTCTTCTTAGTTATCCCTAATCACAATTATACAGATTACGCTTATTTGAAGACTGAATTTTGGTAGTGTTTGTTTTGAAAATGTCAAAATCTATACCTGCTATACGTACTTCCTGAAGTGTCGCTGACACTGAAGCAAATTGTGGATGTAACTTCTGGCCTACAGTCGTCGTTGCGACTGGCTAGATAACGTTCCAGATGTCTTGTCAGATATCTCTTTTTTAGAGACGTATTTCCTGTAAAAATGAAAATACATGATATTACTTTATGAATTATGAAATTAATGCCTAAGTTTAATGGTTAATAAAATATAGAAGAAAACTCTACAGTTGTGCTATGTCTCATTAATAATTTAACACACTGTATAAGTTACGTAAATTTCGAGCCGTCTTTATAAAAATTTAATTCATTTGATCATAGGGTTTGAGAGAGAATAGAGATGGTAATTCAACTTTATACAAGCTAGCGGAGCAAAACCATTAAAATGGAGTTTCGGTAAATTAGTATTCCCGTAGGACGTTTATGTGGCTAAATTATATATTTTCAATGCAAACTGCTTTTTTACAGAAACAAAATAGCTGGGTCACTAAGGGGGCAGATGTAAATGAGTTTTTAAATTTTTAAAACACATGTCTCGGAAATACTTTTTTAGAGCACCAAAAAAAATGCAATGCAAAAGTTTTTTTGCACGTTTATGAGGTGTGTAAATTAAGTAATGAGACTGGCAACGTAGCGCCCGATCTAGCAACACTGCGGGGACGGGATCTTCAGTACAAGTTTGAACTTGTTAGAGTCATTTATTTGTTCTTTGTAACTATTTTCGTAAACCGTTTTTTTTCTAATGCATCTAAAAATGATTGACATCGACAAGTTTGAGCAATGGTGTGCTATCAGGTTTTGCTTCAGACTTGGACACAGCGCAACGGATACTTTTGCAAAACTTCAACACACCTACGGAGACGGTGTTTTTTCAAGAGCCCAGGCTTTTCGGTGGTTTAAGGCAATCTCGGAAGAGAGTCGATTGAACAAAAACCACGCAGAGGGAAGGCCTTCATCTTCAAGAACCGATGAAAATATCGATAGAATACGGGATCTTATGCGTTCAGATCGTCAGTTCACGACAAGAATGATCGGGGAAGAGTTAAATTTGAATCACACCACTGTTCATCAGATTTTGACTAAAAATTGGGGATGAGAAAAATCTGCGCAAAAATGGTTTAAAAAAAAAACTTTCGCAGTAAAAAAAGAACATCAGGAGAAAAAGGTGTTGACTTTTTGTAATCGATTGAAAATGATCCCCGTTTTATGGAGCGTGTCATTACTAGTTTTGAGACTTGTATGTTTGAGTGGGATCCAGAAACCAAGAGCCAAAGCATGGATTGGCACACTTCCAAGCCCTCCAAGACCCAAAAGAGCAAGAATGAGCAAGTCGAAGATCAAATGCATGCTGATTTGTTTTTTTGATAGCCAGGGAATTGTCCATAAAGAGTTTGTACCTCCAAGCCAAACAGTTAATCAACACTTTTACAGAGAGGTTGTTGAAAAACTTCAAAAAAGGGTCATGCGTGTGAGACCAAACATCAAGAACAACTGGATGTTGCATCAGGACAATGCGCCTTGTCATACAGCCTTTTCAGTAAACGAGTGTTGGGCCAGTAAAATTTTCCTGTGGCTCCTCAGCCTCCTTATTCGCCTGACCTGAGTCCTTCTGACGTTTTTCTCTTGTGAGATTGAAAATCATCCCAAGGAACGTCATTTTGGGACCATAGAAAACATTCAAACGGCTGTAACCGACCAGCTGAAGGCTATTCCAGTATATGAGTTCCAGCACTGCTATGAGGAATTGAAGAACCGTCTCCAGCGCTGCGTGGCTTTCCAAGGAAGTTATTTTGAAGGAGACAATACTGAATTGTAATTCTATTCAATAAAAAAAATTAAAAGAAGTCAGTCTCATTACTTAATTTCATCATTATGTATATCTCATCTTATCAACATCTTATCAACATCATTACGTATATCTGCTGATGTTTGTGTCTGTCTGTTAAATTATTTGACCTATCTGGAAAGCGTCTTGGATATGCAACTTAATATTTGGAATCTGTATTATTATATCAATCTGAAGCTGATTAGATTTTGAGATGGTCAAGTTAAGTGATAATAATTGGAGGTAATATACTTTTTCTTTACCTGTTGGTAACTCCCAAACTTTTCTTTATCTGTGAGTAAAGCGTCGTTTTCTGCATTTTATTTGAACAGATCTACTTCACTGCGTAAGGAATTCACAGGTAACACCGTTTCGAGGTAATAAAATGAATAATAAAATTTCCCAGTGGCCATATTTTTTTTCTTCAAGTTTCTCATCAACTGAGACGCGGCCAACGCGACTTGAATTTTACATGCTGCCTCTGTATTTTGTACAACTGTCCGGATACATTAAGCTAAACGAATTTTCCTATAAAAACAAAGCGCCATCTCGGAGTGGATGCCAGAGAAAATATTCTAAAGAAACTTTGTATAACTTTGAAACTTTGTTGGCGACTTATCCATCTTATCTATAGCCAATAAACGGTAATCTCCTTATGAAAAATTCATCGAACGGGCGATATTAAGGATTTACTTATTATCTGTAAGGCTGTTACGATGCGATAAAGGCGGGCAATAAAAGTTATTAGGGTACGAAAATGTGCATTTGCGTTACAAGCCGGATTCCTGGAGTCCTGCAGTGTCGTTTATTACGACTGATAAAGTAAAAAGTATTATATCTGAAAGCGGGGAAAAATGGAAATCGGAGATTTAAGTAGAGTTGGGTCATCAGTAGAGTAACACATTTTAATCCATTTCCACATAGAAAGAAAAGTTTTTAAAAATGCATAACATGGCATTGTACCTACGTTTAGTTATGTAAAATTATATGGAATATAATCCCTTTGTACAAAATACAATACAATGTAAATATACCTGCCAAATTGTGTAGTTCAGTACTTCAGTTCAGATACTCTACATGCAAATTTGGAATTAAAGTATATACATAACTATGGAGTTTATTATTAAGTTGCAGTCAACTGGATGATAATATTGATAACATTTTATGGGAATTCGTAGAACGTATACACGGTGGAGACTTTAACTGGAATATATTCGCTAGCGGGGTGGTGAATGATTTTTCAAAAATATCCCGAGACACGTCAACTTTTAAATGCATTTACCTACAT
Organism: Aromia moschata; assembly: GCA_029963805.1. Classification (NCBI taxonomy): domain Eukaryota; kingdom Metazoa; phylum Arthropoda; class Insecta; order Coleoptera; family Cerambycidae; genus Aromia; species Aromia moschata. The sequence continues at coordinate 1,458,665 of JAPWTK010000023.1, read as the reverse complement.
TTTGCAAGTAATATGGAAAATATAGCCAGTCAGGGGTGGCTGAAACCACCCTCGACATGATTTTTTTCAAACGCAACCCTATGGCTTGTGACCCCTCATTGTAAAGCTGGTGGAAAGAGGAATCCAACGCACTGATCGAATTTTAATTTTTAGTATGTTTGTAGGGTTGCATACAATTAAAACAATTTAAAAATTAAATTTATTTTCAACTTAACAATTGTTCAAAATGTACACCATTCACTTGTTGGCAGCATCCCAGTCTGTGGTAGGTTTCGTCCCTTACATTATGCAACATTTGCGGTGTTATTTTTCCGATTTCCTCTCTTATCCTTTCCTGCAGATCTGCTATGTTGTTGGGTTTCTGAATGTAAACCCTACTTTTAAGATGTCCCCACAAAAAGAAATCCAGTGGTGTAAGATCTGGAGATCTTGCTGGCCACTCAATATTACCTCGCCTCCCAATCCACCTACCGGGAAAAATTCTGTCCAGATACTGACGAACAATGGCAGCATAGTGTGGTGGGGCCCCATCTTGCTGAAACCATAACCTCTCGTCGGTCAAGTTAGGGTTTAAGGGGTTGGGAAATAAATGACATAGCACTGGCATTAGTTCGTGCTGGAGTAAACGCAAGTATCTTGCTCCATTAAGTGTCATCAAAGAAAAATGGTCCTACAATTCTTGTATTTATTCTTGTAATTAAAACAATCTTGTATTATTCCGGCCCACACATTAGTTTTCTGTGGGCGCTGAGTATGAAGTTCCCTCATCCAATGGGGGTTCTCTTCAGCCCAGCAACGACAATTTTGGCGATTTACATGCCCATTTAATGTAAAAGTAGCCTCATCAGAGAAAACTATCCACTCTAAAGATAACTGGTTTGGAAATTCAACTTCGTGTCGTCATCAACAACAGCCTGCCTCTTACTCGGTACTTTCCTGACATGACCCATCTCTTGATATTGTGCCTCAATGTTACTAATGGTACCTTGATTTAGTGGTGGCAAGTCAGGATGCGTTTCTCGAAACAAGCGAACAACTTCGCATTGAGTTCGCGCCCTATCACCATATCCAATCATCATTAAAATTTCGATTTTTAGTGATTCAGTTAAATAAGGCATTTTCACCAATTTGAAATAACACTTCGTTTCAAACTCTGAATACAGCATACAAACTAAATTACTCTTTGCGGCCGTGTAAAAACACTAGCAAAAAATAACAAATATCAGTTGTGGCAAAAAATTGCTTGGAATTTTTTTGTGGGGACATATGAAGAGTAAGGTTTACATTCCAAAACTAAACAACACACATTTTGAGTACGACATTGTTGCGTTAAAAATAAATTAAACTATAAAATTACGTTTTAATTGTATGCAACCCTACAAACATACTAAAAATTAAAATTTGATCAGTGCGTTGGATTCCTCTTTCCACCAGCTTTACAATGAGGGGTCACAAGCCATAGGGTTGCATTTGAAAAAATCATGTCGAGGGTGGTTTCAGCCACCCCTGAAGGGCTATATTTTTCACATTACTTGCAAAATGTAGGTAAATACATTTAAAAGTTGACGTGTCTCGGAATTTTTTGAAAAAATCATTCACCACCCCGCTAGCGAATAGATTCCAGTTAAAGTCTCCACCGTGTATACATATTCATCTGTCTCTTTAAGAGACTCTTCATCAATCCAGTGGCAAGTGGTGCAACTTTTGGTGTTTGAATTTTCGACGATTTTCGTGTTTAGTAATGAAGCATGGGACCCACATCATATTTTAGGCGGTGATTACAAAATTTAATTATAATGTCAATATGCAGTTTCGAATTGATGTCTGTCTACATCTCGTTTTCTGTTGCAATGAATTTTATGTCACAAATAACACGTAACACCTATCCCATCTTCAGGTAATGTAAGAAAATCTGAATATTTCGACATATAGCCATCAATAGTAGCCATTATGACATCACGATTTGTACGGTAAATACAGTGAATAATTACATACACATCAAGGGCGTAGCCAGTAGTTATCTTTGGGGGGGGGGGACGCGATCGCTGCAGATGAAACAAATAAGCTAAAAAAAAAAGGTCACTACAGGCAACGGCAACCGCATTCCCCCAAGTATTTTGGGGTTTTTACTTGAACCTTTGGGGGGGGGGCGATCGCCCCATCGTCCCCCTGGCTACGCCCTTGATCCACATCGACAAAAATATTTGCTAAAGATCTAACCTAAAGAATAAATAGCGGCGGCCGTTGTCGGAGTCTCCGCATTGCTGCAAAAAAAAAACGCAAGGGTGCATTTCATCAGGTGCATGCAAAGGCAGCACCTGATCAGCGAATAAAGTCCAAATATGAGTGTAAATATCTATTTTTTAAGGGAGAGGTATATATGAAAATTCATAATTTATGAAAGTGAAAATTTTATCTAATTAGTATCTTATTTAGGGGTATCTATTAGGAAGTACATTTCTTGAAACTCATAGCTGTGGCGTCAAAATTTATTGTCTTTCCTCCCAAACATCTTCACTGTTGTGTCTCCGAATAATGAAATGAGTCTAATATTTTAGCAAAGAAAGAATTATAAAAAAAATGTAAAATAAAAGACAGTATCTTAATTTTACAGCGTAATGGAACAGTTCTACGACGACGTTAAATATTTAAATAACCTTGAACTCCTGTAGCAGCATCTAGCAAAAAAAGGTTATGTGTATTGTAAGCACAACCCCTATAAAAAACCTTTTGGGAAGGTAAAATCCTCTACAAGACCTCAGTACGAGAAGTTACGTCTCCATTATTACGAGTATAAGATGTCCTGCGGTACATAGTATGAATACTAAGTACCGCAGGACATTTCTCCCGTTCACATTTTTTCCAAGGACCCTAGGAAGTGGCAAATTGAATGTTTCACCCTTTCCTCCAGGTTTAACGCCACCCTTAACCGTTAAATTATGCAAATGTTATTACTAACGAACTCTGGCGGAAACACCTATTACGGATATCTATCTTCCTAAATACGAATGGGGGTGAGAGGGGGCATATACAGAGAGGGGGCATATACATGGTACAGAGACCTACCACATTTAAAACTGCTGAGTTAATGTATGTATATATTTATTTTCAAATAATTTCAGAGTAGCCTATATATTTTTCGTTATACCTTAATTTGAATTCAATATACAATACGACACCAAGTTATCTCACTTTATTGTCTCTAATAGGGAATTTTTTTCAATTATTTCCTAGGTTCCTATCAGATTTTGGTATACATATCATCAGATGTATCAAATATACAGGATAAGACAGTGTTCATCTTTATACGATAAACATTTTCTGCGCATATGCCCGTCCCTTCCGGACCATCTGCATGACCCGTTCCACACCGACTTCCCTTCCAAACAAGACTTATTTTAGTTGGTAATATTTGCTTTCTCCAAGCTTTCCCCAAACCCTGTACAGCGCTTTAGAGTGTTTTTTTTTTTTAAATTTACCTTTATCAAAGAATATTTTCATTTTTGGTTTGATTAAAGGGTAGACTGAAATAATCTCTGTTTTGTGAAACAACTTTGTGTTAATCGAAATAGTTGTAGATAAATCATGTCTTGTTATTGTACATAAATCAACTAAATCAGAATAAAGAGCTACCTTCCATATGTTTTAAAAGTATTTGGGATTACCACAATTGCTGATACTTTTCATATGATTTTCTAGTTCTTTGGAATAAAATACTCTTCTCCACTAAAAAACTCTTTTGAGTTGATCATTTATTCAACTTCTACATCATTTTGATTGGAGACATTATTTTGGTTCAGTGGTGTTAGCAGTGACAAGAAATTGATTTTATTGCAACACAATCATAAACAAAGGAAAGAACCGAACCAGTTTAAATAAACAACACCGGTTTTCTAGCAATTTTATTATCTTCCTTTGTCTTAAGATTATTCGTGCTCCACTTCCCCCCCACACTCCCAGTACATTAAGCAACAAATTGGCGTTATCGGTCCTATTTATCCGCCCCACAGTTTCTAGTTCTTATTATACTGTCTGTCTGAAAATATCATCAACGTCAGTAGAGGAGAACAAGTTGTTTTTTGTTCAACTATTTTCCACAGGGTTTATCCCAGATTTTTCTAAGGCTCATCTAATCCAATAGTCATTTATCATCGACCTATCAGGAGGAACGTGCGGGCAAAATTAATAGTCTTTATTTCCCTTTTTCCACCTTCAAGATCGGATTTGAAAAAGTGTTGGCAATAATTGGAAGGCGAAATCTCTAATTTCATGGCTTTGTTCAGCACGATGATAAGAATTAAATTTAAAATAGTTTGTTTCAAATGGTTAAGATATAATATCCTATAAAAAATAAAAATTTGAGAAAGTTAGCAAAGGAATAAATTAAATGTACAAATATTTATGTTTTTATTTAATTTAATTATTTATTATAACGTAGATAATGTAATGGTATATAAAAAGTCTGATATATAAAAAATTAGCCACATGCATTGTTTCTTGGTAAAAACCTCGTTTTTTTTTCAGAAATGGGAGGATCTAGATCAAAAAAACGGGAGCAAATCAGGGAGAATTCCTTTTTCAAAGTCTCTGGTTGTTTTTAATTGGTTTAATTTTGCGGTAGCATCTAATACAACGACTTACTTTAATATCTACACTATTTAGGACCGATTTTGAATACAAAGAAATTGTTCGATAGAGAATAAACTGTTTTATTACAAAAAATATATATACGAGGTGTCATTTAAAAAAAAAGATTTGGTTGGTACTGCGAGGGGGGGGGTCTGTACAGGGGTGGCATTTATAATTCTGGTTAAACTTCTTTCGCCTAAATTGATGTCGTTTTTATTGCATATTGATTAATATAGGAGTTATAGTTAGTATAAATTATTCTGAGACACCCTGTATGGTGCTATTTTGTCACGAGATATTCGCAGTATTTAACTACTCGGTAACAAAAAAGACGTCATTTCATTACCACATTACAAAGTAGGTCCTTATAAACTTATATCTGTTCATTCTGCAGACAACTTTGCCTTCAGAAGCTCTACCCTGCTCATGGTCATTGTCATAGCTGCAACTACACAATAAATCGCAATAATAATTCCCCAGACGTAGCGCGGTAACAAGCTATTTACGTACGACCGATGCGCACTTGTTAAATCTAATGGTGGCCGTAAATCAAGGGGTGCCGCTGTGGCATTCGATGCAGGGCAAAGCCGTGCTAGTACACTTGTGTATCAGTTTTCCGGCACCCAGGCGCATCCGATGATGTACGCTCTCGCGTCTCAAAAAGAAGAGACGTCCGTGATAAATTATTTAGTTTTTAAAAGCTCGAGCGGAGCGTTTTAGCGAAATTCTCGGAGTTCTAAGGGCGATAAATAACTGTGTATGGATGATTTAAATGAAAGCACACGAATGTGTATAACTGACAAAAAATCGTATAAAAAGTATCAGATATATGGGATTGAATACACCTACTGTATAAACATAGAATAATTCTATAAAATATACATTGTTGACAAAATCAGATGTTCGGTATGTAAGTTGTTTATGTAAGTAATTTATTAGTTAGAGGGAAAGTCTGCAGACTAATAACATTACATCTTTTACGGTGGGCACGCCTACCACCGTAAAGGGTGTAATATTAATTATTGGTCTACAACCCCTGCCTAGAACAAAAATCATCTTTGATCTTTACATCTTTAGAAATAGGCAAATTTTTGGGACAGTTTTCGTATATTGTAACTTAATTTCACTAATTATAAATTGCTAAAACGTTTTATTAATTTTATTAACTATACAGGATCGCTATAAAATTTAGAAATTTTGCTAAAAACGGCTGAAGCTGGGACATCTAGTTTTGGTAAAATTACACATAATTTTGTGTACTTTCCTGCAATTTATAAGTTCAATGATATGAAATACAATTTTGAGTTCTTGATCACGTAAATATTTTTATTTATTTTTTTGAATTCAAGTATACCATGACCATTAAATTCGACACCAATAATCCTAGTGACTTAGAAAATCCTTATACTAACTTTAATTATTAGTAATATAATATATGATCATTTGACAAATAAGGGCACATGCAACAATTTGGTCGCAGCACCCTATAGCAATGTTAATCTAAAAATGACGTAATCTAGACTTTGTCTAAAAATGGGCTAGAATTTGTTAAGCAACAAAGTAATAGTACTTGCAGATACCTTCCATAGTGGTGATGTCATGGTACCAATATGGAAACTATGTTTTTTGTAGAAAATAATATTGGTTAAAATGATAATTTGCTATGTGGCTGTGACCAAATAAATAGCTGTCGTTTTTTCGAGTGAAAACTTTAATTTTACCATAATGCCTGTCATTTGTAATCCAATATTTTTGGAATAATAAAAGCAAATCGCAAATCTCCATCAATTGTCACAATCTACCAACAATTAAACTCAGTTTTCTGCGTAATTCCAAACTTCTAACCAATCTAGAAACGCTTTGAATTGTAGCCGTGATTAAAACACGGCTCATGATGCAATGTGGATAGGTCTCTATATAATTTAATTTCGGCAAACTGTTGTTGAACTATTAGCTGAAGCGCTAGTAGAGGTCCTTGCGGATGCCAGGATTAATACTGGTAAACATCCCAGGATTACACAGTTAACTTGCGAAGCAAACGCAATAGAAACTCATTGTCGCGAAACGTCAGATACTGCGACGTTAAAGCTTTTATTGTAGTCTCGTAGATCGAGTAAAATGCTTGAAATATAATGCTGGAAATTGATTATTTGATCATTTATCCCGCAATAAATATTTTATTTGGCAAAGTACCAGTTAACTTAAACAAATAAGAGTAAGATTATCGTGTACTCAAGATTAAATCTTATAAGAAATATAGTAAGTATCTATTTAGAAATAAATGCCTGTAATATTTCGATACTGTGCCTTACGGTGTCGAAAGTTTGTACTGTCTAGGTGCAACTTTTTCTTTAACAATAAAAAAATCGAGATTAACTAAATACGCTTTAAACACTATTTATTCAATCCATGTAAAAGTTGGTAAAATATTAAGCATTTTACGCTGAAACCGTTTTTATCTGGCGTTAAATGAATTAGTTCCGAAGAAGAATCAGAAATCGTTTTTAAGACGTTAAATGAAGTAAATACATTTTATTTATATTAAGAGTTGCAGTGAAGCTGAGCGGTTAACCAGGCTCTAAACTTAAACAAAACATCTGACAGCCTGGGGGAAGATATGAAGTATAGGATCGACTTAGCCACTAATTGAGTTGATTCTGGGTTAATTCATCATTTATAATACCATCTGTAACAGCTACTGAAGTTTCTAAACTTACTGTATTAACATACCGTATACATACAAAGAATTATAATATCAGTAAAGCAATGTTAAGTTACGTTATAACGGAAGCAATTGCGGAAAGGACAGTATTTAGTTTTCATGACCTTTGTTGTCACAGATAAGGAAAAGGAGTATTGAGTGTCACAAACAGAAGAAGTGGATTAGCCCTAGCAGAAACTAAACTTTTGAGCGTCTGTTGGAATCAATAAAGCATTTTTTTTACTATTAACTACTTTCAAGAATTGGATCAACGAGGTGTGTAAATTAAGTAATGATACTGATTTTTAAATTTTTTTATATTCGAATAGAATTGCGTTTCAGTATTCCCTCTTTCAAAATAACTTCCTTGGGAAGCCACACAGCGCTGCAGACGGTTCTTTCATTCCTCAGCGCAGTGTGGAAGCTCATATACTGGAATAGCCTTCAACTGGTCGGTTACAGCCGTTTACTCAAGTCAGGAGAATAAGGAGGCTGAGAAGCCACAGGAATGGCTATGTGACAAGGCACATTGTCGTGATGTTTGGTCAATGTTTGGTCTCACACGCATGACCCTTTTTCGAAGTTTTTTTAAGGACCTCTCTGTGAAAGTGTTGATTTACTGTTTGGCCTGGAGAAACAAACTCTTTTTGGACAATTCCCTGGCTATCAGAAAAGCAAATCAGCGTGCATTTGATCTTCGAGTTGCTCATTCTTTCCTTTTGGGTCTTAGAGAGCTTAGTGCCATTCCATGTTTTTGTGCTTGGTTTCCGGGTCGTACTTAAACCTGATAGCACACCGTTGTTCAAAATTAATGTCACTCATTTTTACAATGCACTAGAAAAAACCGGTTTACGAAAACAGAGTTGTCAGAGTGAACAAACAAATGACTCTGACAAGTTCAAGCTTGAACTGAAGGTGCATGACATGTTAACCTACTGCCCTTCCAAGTCCTGTCTCCGCAGTGTTGCTAGATCGGGCGCTACGTTGTATTATTTAATTTACACACTTCATATGGTATTCTTATAAAAATCAACCTAAAATTTTAGGAGAGATCCAAAAATTTAACAAAAAACACTATGTTCAATTTAAATGTCGACTTTCGGTTGAACCGGAAGTGTCGGATAGTTGACTTGAATATTTTCATTGAATTGGACAAATCCTGCTACCTTTAGGTCCAAATTTAGAATTAAATTCCGGCCAGAAGTGCTTAAACTTTTAAGGGGAGGTTCTCATCAAACTCGATCCAAAAATCATTACATTATATGTAGAATATGATCCCAAAACGATTTGGCCGAAATTATTTTTATAAAAAAAGTAATTGCATAATAATGGAACCTACCTTTTTGCGAAAAATTACGCAAAAATCGATTTCTCGCAGTAGAGCATATTTTATCCTAATATATTTGAATTGGGCGTCTATATTCATATTCTATGGTAAGTATAGTTACCCCAAGTGTCACCAGCTGATTAGCCGCAAGGTATATTAATTCATTTTTACATACCAAAAATCGTTAACTGAATCTTTAAACGCGTTTTTCCCAAAACTATGTTTTTTAAACTCATGAGACCTGTAACTCAAAAACTAATTGAGGAATCGACTTGATTTTTTTTTATTTGAAAGTAAATTAAATTTACTGGAGCTTTTACCTAAGAAAACATTGATTTTGTTGTTATTTTTTTTATAACGATTTGAAAGGCAAAAAAAAAAGTGAAATATCGGTACCGAAAATTTGCAGGTCCGCCGTTTTGTTAATTTTCGACTTTTTTTTTGTTTCATCGGTATAAGCTCCGACAAATATCATATATTTTCTAATTTCTTTTGAAATTTTGATTTCAGATGAATATTGGAGGCGCTAGAGATCCCACCGATTGGACACCTTTTTTGAGACGGTCACATTGCCGAGCATATATAAATAATTACGACATCATTGTTTTTTAATAAAAAACATAATAATCATTTTTTTTATACCTGAACAGTAGATACATATGTGTAAAAAATTTCGACTACCTTATTTACTTCCTGCTATGAAAAAAAAATAAATAAAGAAAATTACTTATGTAATCTTTGGGTCACTTGATGAGAACCTCCTCTTAATGAACTCGATTCGTCAGTCACTCTGTATACTTTTAGACTTTATTTTAACACTCCGCGAGCATTTTTAAGTTTACGGCATCCAGAGAATCTTTCCAGGGAGGTCGCCGCGTGTCGTGCAAAGCCGTGAATCGGCGTCGGCGTCGGCGTCGGCGTCGGCGTCGGCGTCGAGAATTGCTACCAGTTGCACGTCCAGCCGTCCCGATCCGGCGCTCTGGGCCGCCGCGGCGCCCGGGGTCGACGCTCTGCTGCTTCTCGGATTATGCAACGGCTCGAAAGGGGGTCGTCGATTTGGCGCGGAAGTCGCTCTGCGATTCGTACGACTCTGCAGAGCACACTGCGAAAAGAATTAGTGTTGGCAAAATAATTACGTTGATGCATGCAATAAATGTTTCTCATAAGATTTGATCGGAACCGTCTAGAAACTGCTTAGGAACTGCTGTAAATAATATCCCAAAAAAAATATAATAGTTGTAGAACGGTTATAAAGACAACTAAACTCAAACACTTTGACAATCAAAATCACAGAACAGAATATGGTAGTGCGGAAAAAGTGTGATTGGTATTAGTCACTTTTGTTGTGGTATTTTTGTTTATTTGAAGACTATGTGAAGACGATAAACTAGAACTGGATTAAGAACTCTTATAGGATATTAAATTAGCTAATTACATGTTTAAACAATAGAAGAAAACCTCCACTTAACTAAATTTTACAGCGACTTAACAGTGGTAATTAGCTTAGTACTTAAGCTAATAAAAACATTTGTCACGGATTGCAATTCTACAGTCTTGTTTATGACCTGACGACAGTAAACCAACCTTGTTCACTGTAAGCATGTGTAGGAAACCGTTGTGAAGGAGTCATAACCTCAAAGGAGAGACCAAATTCGGATCATTATATAACAATTCCAAAACTATCTTAAAAAATCATAATACTAGATGTCACCACTGGTTCCAAAAACAAATACGCATGCGTCTGATAGTTTTATAACTGTAATAAACGAAACCTGAACGAACCTATAGACTCATTAATAATGTATGCTGATGCGATGAGTAATGGGGATGGGGAAGAATCAGAAAAAAACAGTCTACTTAGTCCGGTGGTCTACTCTCGTCTGACTGCGCTGTACTGGGGTAATCTTGGTGGTACTCTTTCAACTACTGTTTTTAACTACACTTTCAACTTCTCCATTGGTGTTCAATCCTCCCACTCAGACGAAGACGAGACTACTGATTTAAGCAAGGTTTAATTATTTTACATACCCATGACGATCTTTAGTATGGCAAAAGTCTGTAGTTACTAGGTCTATGTTGTTTCTGTATATTTGTAGGTAACCAGTATACCTCCACCTTGACAATGTGTATATCAGGAATATCAAGGGCGTAGCCAGTATTTTTCTTGGGGGGGGGGGGGGCGGGTCCAATGCAGATTAAACAAAAAAGAAAAAAAACATTGTAGGCAACGGCAAGCGCAATCCCCCGACTATTTTGGTTTTTACTTGACGATTTGGAGGGGCGATCGCCCCCATCGCCCCCCCCTGGCTACGCCCTTGAGGAATATACTAAAAGCACTTATCCACCTTTAACAACTAAACAAGATACATAACGAGCGTCAAGTAAAGACCTCAAATTAGATGTGGAGAAAAAAAATCAACCTATGCCTTAGTTAGCCAATTTTTTCCCAATACGGTTAACATGTATATAAGTCTTTGACAGCATGAGCTGTAGATTATTCGGGGTAAAGGTCAAATTTTGCTATTGAACCTGATGACCTGAGTTTAAATCCCAGCAACTCGTATTATTTTATTTTTGCCTTTAATGGATTAATTGAAAGACAAAATGAGATAAAACAGGTATTTTAATCGAAAAAATATTTCTAGTAAACATTTTATTACAAATTTCCAAATTTTCCAAAACTCTTTCTTAAAGTAGGTCAGGGTTATTCATAGGAACTTTGAAAGTCGTGTTCTTTAAGTAGATATGACCACAAAAAGGAATCGCTTGGTGTTATGTCACAGGATTTTGGGAGAAATCAGGAATTCAGACTCGCCAAGCTATTATGGAAAGTGTTCTGTAACATTACTATTGTTTCACCCGCAGTGACTGTTCTAGCAGCATCTTGCTGCCAGTCAGTGATATCCTATTTCGCCATTATCCAACATATAAGATTAAAACCACTAACAAAACTCTGCTCTATGATGGTAATCGACTTCTCGAAGTTTTCCCTAAAGTTGAATAATGTGGCAAGAACACTTCACAATTACGTCAGCAAACTTGAATGACCAAGTAACAGTTTTCGAGGGAATACCTTCATAGTTCTTTAACTTTTCTTCCATTTCCGAAGTAGGACGCTACCATAAACTTTTGTTTTATTGTATAAACACCATTTTAATGTTTTTTTTTTAGCATCTACAAAAACTATTTTAACTTAGAACTTCAACCTTAACAGTTTGAAAGCTGTCAAACACCAGATCGAAAAAGAATTTTAGGTCTGAATCAGTGAAAAAATCTTTGACCAATCAGTTTAGATAAAGAAATGGGAAATAAATTTAGATGAGAAAGTATTTAGTGTGTAAGACGGAGACCGTTATGAAACCAAACACCAATGACATATAACATTTCCAAGTACGTTCTTAAAACGTAGGAGTATTTATTTTTTTATATTGGTTGCTTATGTATGCAATTTGTACCTACCTGTATACAGGTAGTATGACACATCATTGACGAGGGAATCTGCGGGAATGCGGAAATCTGAGATATACCAGTACTAAGAGCTTAAACTACAAAAATATAGACAACTATATCTTCTGTATATAAACCACGATAACGCAAACATGATAAATCAGTTAGATGATATATGACTGTGTATATTTGAGTATTTCCTCATCTTGTCTTAAATCTCTTATTTCTTCTCTTGAAATTTAAGAGATTTAGAATGAAGGCAATCGAAGTGAAAGAGGGGATCTAGTTGAAAATAAACGGCCCGTTCATAATTAGCAATCTGCGACGTGTTAACCTTAATTTTGCGATGATCCCCATTAAATACCAGAACTGACGGGACGTCACGGTCCCGACGGCGAATAATGCTAGGCGAATTCCGCACCATTAATCTCCAAAGACGGGGTTAAATGTTATGAAAATTACGTTAACAAAGGTGTACACAATGGCTGTCATTGGCTAAATGAGGAAAGCAATTAGTAATATCGGAATAACACGCCACCGCTGTGGAAGTCAACAGATCTGCAGTCCAATCAACAAATAACGGAATGAGTCATAATAGACCACGCATCGCAAACCGGCGAAGGTATTGGTAGGGTTGCCACCTCGGACCTACGTCTTGCCCGGATATTTTCAGTCAGAGGGCAGAGGAGGGGGGGGGTAAGCGGGATATTTAAACTCCGTAATTTTAAAACGTGTAAAAAGCTGACATAAGTTTGTTTGATGCAATGGTTTTTTCTGTTTTTTTTATGATTCTCACTATTTAAATGTTTTTTAACTGCTTTTTTCACAGTCATATTTTAGTGTAAATGTAACACTATATTTCGTGCATGTTGATTAACCATGATTTATTATTAGGATCCTGTAACCATCTGTCATGAAAACTACAGAGGTAGGATTTTTTTTCTTTGCAGAGGGTTCCATTGAAAAAAAGGTATGCTGCACTTTCAGTAAAATATTCGAGAGAACTAAGATTTTTACCGCCACACACCTGACAGTGGTTCTCTTTTTTTGTGCTGTGAAGAGGTTGTCCTCTTCTTTTATCTATGAGGTTGGCGTCTGTTCGTCCCTTTAAAATAATAGAGAACGACTGACATCGAACGTTGACTTGTTGACCCGCAGGCTGGTAGATGGCGGTAAAACATACATATAAACATGTAAACCTGTGTTTACTCTACAGGAATGTAACATCAAAAGTGTGGCATTCTGTCATTTTTTATTTCCCGAAATTTTTTTTTAAGTACAATTAAAGAAAATATCTGTAAATCCCCTTGGCCTGGAGAAATTTGCGTAAGGCCGGAGACCCGGAGACCCGGAGATCGTCTCCAAGGCCCGGAAACTCCGGGCGAGGCCTGGAGAGGTGGCAACCCTAGGTATTGGAGATCACGTGTTCCACGCACAGAGAGCATGTCCGTTCATAATAGTTCAGATGTTTAGTGGTGGCTTGAAAATCTTAGGGATAATAACATTCTAATTTAGTCGCATTGACTCACAAAGGTTCAGAAATACGTAATAATACTTACTTAACTTAATAACATGTCAGTAATACTTCAGTAATGTGTACTTAAACTCACTTAATAAAAATCAACTTTTGGTTTTTTAAAAGGAATTGGTCATTATTGAACTGAAACTGAAATGACTGATATGCACACTTTTTTCATGTGATATTAACACATTTCTCCTCCTCCTATGGAGACATCCAAAAAAAAAACGTCATCAAAGTTGGCCGAGAAAAAAAGACGTATTTCTATTCTTAATCGAATTTATAACCTTATTTACTTGTCAAGACTGCCACATCATATGACAGCCATTGTTTATTTTACAAATTGTGACAGTCACTTGTCAAAAGTTTGACATAACCGAAACGCTTAGACATGACCGCTATTTCCATATCTCTCTTTCATAGCTAGAGTTGATGACTTTTTTTTTGGATGTCTCTATACTTCCAAAATATACGAAGTCGGATCATTCCAAAATGTTTAATCATTACCAGGGTTTTTTTCCACAAAATTACAACCATTTGAAGTGCAGACTGCTTTAAATAACAAAACATTAATTTTACCACAAAATTCACATCAGTTAATTTTACAACAAAAAAAGAAAATCTTATATATTGGGACTAGCTTTTGATAACAGCAATTATGGTTTCGTCGTTCAAGCGTTAGCAAAATACGTTAGTCTTTTGTTTATGCAGTTGAGTAGCCGAACGTTCTGTTGCCGGCAAACTTTTAATTAATATTATCCAAAACTCCGGCTGAAATATAAGCTGTACATCAGAACAGTAAATCGCAAGTTTGCTACTTCCTGACTTCACAATTATCGGAGACATGAAAATAGACTTTCCCTAAGTACTTTTAAGACGTAAATACACAAACACACTAAATTTATACGATATACTATCTAGGGTAACCTTAATTTATTATACTCCAAGCGTTTTATACAAAAAGTTTATTTATTTATAACTTTTGGATTTAACTTTTGGAGTTAATCAACTTTAAAGTCAAAGTCCTTATATAGGTCGACTCTACGCACCACAAACATTGTTGTTTCTTCTTTATTCATCAATCAGACCTATAAAATATCTTATTAATTTTAAACTGGTAATATATGGTGAGGTCCATAAGTAACGGATAAATTCATTATCTACGTAATTTACAATTTATGAGTAAAATCCTGAAACACGTCAATTTTTAATTCTAGAATGACATTTTTTGAGCATAATTTCATACCTCCCCCCTCCAACCCCCTTGGAGTGACAGCTACCCCTTTAAAATTTTTAAATGGAACGAGGGTGCGTGTGATAACTCATTTGAAAGAGCTTCATCAGAAAAAAGAATGTTTTTTTATAAATAAAGGATTATCTTGGCATCTATTTGCCATGATTTCGCAAAATTCCAATCGGCAATCAGGGTCATCGTCGTTAAGTTCTTGAACCAAACGAATTTTATATGGGCGGTATTTTTCGTTTTTTAGAAGACTTTAGAAGCAACTTGTCTTGTAGGTTTATGTGGATTATCTTAAATATCTAACAATATAACCAATTTCTGTTCATCGTCTAAAATGCGTTTCCTACCAGATTTATGAATATCTGTGACATTTTCAAATTCACGAAATTTGTTTTCTATTCTACTAACTGGGAAATGCGGCGGTCAGGATACTTAGTATTGAATATTTCGAATACCTGCTTCTGCGTTCTTGTTTTATTACCACATCCTAATAATATCAAGATTTCAATTATTTGGGTATCCGAAGGACTTATTGTTAAAATAATGATCGACTTGACGATCAGCGATAAATAACATAATACACTCGACATCCACATATCCGAACTTTTTCGTTCTGCAAAATTCCACATTTCCGAACTTTCTTCACCTCGGGATAACCGAACCTGGCGCATGCGCAAAGGGTTTTTCTGGCTCATTCGACAGCGACATTCGACATTCGATAGCGACAAGTTCGGTTGTGTGGAAGTACAAGTTCGGAAATATCGTGAGAAAAAATTCGGAAATATTGTGAGTACGGAAATATGGAGTTCGGATATGTGGATGTCGAATGTAGAATAATACTTTTTCACAAATGTAGCAAATGAAGAAATTTAAATGTATAATTTTTTCTGACTTTTTTTTACTTATTCTTTTTGTTGGGCATTTTGCGCAGCGTATCAGGGAAACCGATACATTTAAGTTGAATGTTGACACAAAATCAACTAAAAACTGCTGCAATTACTTGCTGCAATTAAAAAGAAACTAAATAAATGGTA
The DNA here is from genome assembly GCA_029963805.1 of Aromia moschata. NCBI lineage: Eukaryota > Metazoa > Arthropoda > Insecta > Coleoptera > Cerambycidae > Aromia > Aromia moschata. Next base: position 1,442,765 of record JAPWTK010000023.1, on the reverse strand, counting down.
TAACCTGTATATTTTAACATTTTTTTCTCCATAGTATTCTCTTAGTATATACTTGGTATATTTTAGTTTTGCAGTCAATGTTTGAGGAGTAGCTGCCATTTAATATTTTAATAATCCTACATTCCATGTTTATATAAGAATCATTTATATGAGACGAAAATTGGAGAAAATTGAAAATAAGAAAATATGCTCTGCAAATAATTTTAAGAGACTCTAAATATTATCTATTTAAATTAGGTTTAGTGCAAATTATTTTAATAGAAGACTTATTTGGATAATTTAGATAAGCGTTAAATTTTGTAGACCAACAAATCGAGAAACATGTTTTTTATTGGTCAACTGAAGCTCCTAAGTACGCTAGAAAAATTTAATTTCAGACAAGATGGGGCGTCAAAGTTCGCTGCGGATTATTCAATGATTTGACTCATCATTTTATGAAAATGAAAAATATTTTGAAATCTTAACTGGAATTTCTCATTTGTTGAAGGATATACGACATTCATGTTTGTGAAGGGACTATTGGGAACTGACATTAAGGTGTGGCCTAATTAATATGGCTGACTTTAAGTTGCAAGTTTCAAATAAACACGCGTGTTTCTAATCAGTGTCATTTAATTAAATTATTAAATGCTTTCTTTAAATGAAATTTTCAACTGGGCAGGTTCGAATGTCGCTCAAAAAAACTTTGTCAATGCCGAAAAAATGTTAGAAGCTGGACATTTAATAAAATGTGGGAGAAATGTGGAAAGTTTGAATACGGACATAGTAACTTTCACCGCGTTTTCTTTACAAAGTTCTCACCTAAAAGAACGACCCCATGAAATTAATGGGAAAATAACAAATAATAGCAAAATTTTGTCTGTTCCATGCTCTTGTAAAGCAGGCATGGCTGAAAAGTGCAAACACGCAGTGGATTACTGGTATGTACATACATTTCTAACCTCAAATCATAATTTAAAAATTCGAAAATATTTTATTATATATTTTTTGTTATATATAAATAAAATAATGTCATGATGTTTCAGAGGCAATGAATTAGATGTATTGTATCTAATATTACTACACATTTTAAGTTAAAACTAACACTTGAATTGTCATATTAAAAATAGACATCTGAAAAATTTTAAGTTTTTGGCGTTAAATAGTTTATTATTATTAACATAAAATTGATGATGCTGCCATTTATATATTTTTTCTTTTTTTATTTGTTCATTAAAAAACTTAAAAATTTTCGGATGACTGCTGTTTTACTGTTATTATTTTTTTTGAGGTTAGACTGCATTTACTTACTTGAAATTATGTAATCACTTTCATTAAAGTGCAATGAGCAAACTCGCATTCTTGGAGATAGACGTTTCCACGCTTTTTTTTAATCTGTCTAATTTTTCAAAATTTCCAAATACATTTTCGACTTGCACAACACTGTCACCAGACTTAGGAAACGAATGGAAGATTAGATCTAAGTTTTTATGTGATTTACTAATGCAGCCCCTAACAACACAGATATAACGATCTGTAGATTTAATTCGAACCGGAGAATTAATAATTTCCATGACAATTTATATTTAATAATTATTTATTATTTAATTATTCACATTATATTAAGCGAATCACGTGTGTTTATGGCATGCGGTACAACCTCGTTTTAGTTATAATTTTTAACCACCAGGTGTCGTGACCAAAGTGGTCAGTTCCCAATAATGTGGTGGCAACAAGATGGTGCACAATAACTAACTGTGATTACATTTTTGAAACGAGAAATTTGGGGATAATTAGATTGGCATTATTGGCAACAGGGGCCCCATCAGATGGCCAGCTCGATCATCCTATATAAACTGCCAAAGGATCTCGAACACTTATAAAACAAAATCGCCCAATATTGCTGTAGTATTACACTTTAAATGATATGAACTGTTTGTAATACAGAATTGACCAAAGGATTTGATGGGTGTGTTCAAGCAGTTGGCAACAATTGGCTGAGTAATAAAGTTTAGGACACCCGGTATATTTATTTTTTTATACATATTTTCATTATTTCCTCTTGTATTGTGTCGAGAATGTTCTACCAATAATTTTAAATCCTCGAACGAGTCTGGAACCGGTAGAAATTTTTTTTAGATTGCCTCTACTTTTATTAATATTTTTCAGAACAGCATTTATGTTTGGAGATGAAGAATGTCTAAAAGTGGAAGTAAATATTACGGAACCGCTACAATTTCAGTTCATTCCTGCAGCTTCTCTCACGTAAACCACACATTTCCACAAACGAAAGAATGTCCGGAATGAAATAGAAATCCAGAAGTTTTGATTGCGTCACGTTGCGGACATAAAAATAAAGTGAAACGTTCCCGTTCTCGATTTGATTACTTCTCGTTCTTACGGTTGCGGATGATTTTTTTTTTAATTCCGACGCGCAAAGTTCGCAGAAGTTTTTATAGATAGCCGTTCATTGGCTGAACTTTTGGAGTTTCGCGCCGAATGGCTAAAGTTTCGATGCGGTCTCTCGACGTCGAGGATCCTCGAATGATTACCCATATCGACTTTTTACTATTTCGTACATTGGTCGCATGTATAATGGAGTGTGCTGATAAACTTTAAAATTTCACCAAATATTTACGAGAGTTTTCTGGTCGAGCATGTTTACTATAATTTCTCTAGAAACGAAGAGGAAAATAACTCACCCAGACGAAGACATCCTTTTCTCGTTTTGCATAGGAATACTACCAGAAATTTGAGGCAATATCGCTTACTATCAAATTAGACCGCCAAAAAAATTTGGTCAATTATAATAATTTATTTTTTGAAATTAAAGTTGTTTCTTAATTTTTTACATGATCTGGCGATCATATTATTTTTCAATTTCATTCTCTTCTATTGCCTTGTAGCTGTGATAGCCATCTTTGTTTGTTAAATAGCATGATGTTCGTGGTTGGTTTAAAATCATGCTATGGATAGAAATAGAACACTAACGTATAAACGACGATACAAGCATAGGACTGTATGCTACTTTGTCGCACTAATGGGCCACCCTGTATGACATGTGTTATGTTGGAATTTATATTTTTACATATTATTATATCTACTCTTTTGTGTACAATTATTATGTTTTATATGTTTGTAAAGTGTAAACTGTTTATACCTATGTATGTCATTTACAATGCAATTCAAACTATTTTTTTTTGTTTAACTGAAAATTAATGAATAGAATAATTAACGAATAGAATAGCTAATTGCGAAACTTCGCCTCTTACATCGAACATTCTTTTTTATTTTAAAAAAAGTCGATTATTGGTTTATTTATATTCTTACGCGAGGGTCCTCAGGGTTCAAACTTGGACCCGCTACTTTACTTTTATTTCTAAATGATTTGGTTAACATGGAATGTCAGATACTTTTCTTCATTGATGATCTGAAAATATTATTGAAACAAAAATTCTGTTATATTCTTTTTGGGTACTGAAATTAATGGACACTCTCTAATCTTGCATTTATGTTAATAAACAAATAACTCTCTGTGCCAATGAAGTTGGTGAAATGGCAAGGAGTAGCTGTTGTATAATATAATGACAAATACAGTTTGTGTAAAGCCGACATCGGCCAGTTGTGGAAACGGACAAATGCTACCTACACTTATTCTAACAACAAGCACAGATGGTGAGAGGCAGTGGCGGTGCGTGATATTTCAGTTAGCCATATCTTGAAAACGACGCATGGGACCCACTTCACTTTTTAGGTGATGACTATACACACAGAAAGGATTTATAGTGAAAAAATCGTCAGCAAAGTTTGCGAAAAAAATTTCAAAAAACACTGGAGCACTCCCTGGGTTCTCAGTAACGCTCTGTGGGATATTTGCAGTATATTTTTTTTCATAATCTAGAAACAAATATAAGGAGACTTTTTCGATTTGTTGCAAAATATTTTTTTTTTCAAAAAAGTTATGGCCATTTTAATTTTAATTTTATAGGAACATTTTGTTTCCCAAAATTAAAATGGCCATAACTTTTTTGAAACAAAAATATTTTGTAACAAATCGAAAAACGTCTCCTTATATTTGTTTCTAGATTATGAAAAAAAATATACTGCAAATATTCCACAGAGCGTTACTGAGAACCCAGGGAGTGCTCCAGTGTTTTTGAAAATTTTTTCGCAAACTTTGCTGACGATTTTTTCACTATAAATCCTTTCTGTAAGAGGTGTATAGTCATCACCTAAAAAGTGAAGTGGGTCCCATGCGTCGTTTTCAAGATATGGCTAACTGAAATATCACGCATCGCCACTGGTGAGAGGGCCAATCTTATTCCCTCATTACCTTCGATGCGTGTGCGATTGCTTCTTATCTGTCGTCTCACTTCTGTTTGTCCTTTTTCATAACTGGCCGATGTCGGCTTTACACACACGGTATACAATTTTTAAAATGTATGTCAAAGGACTGACATCTAACTGAGGTATAAAAATATGTGAAAAAAGTGTAAAAAGTTATATCTGGATATTTTATGGTTCGTCGCTTTCGCAAAAAAAATATATATCACATTCGATTGAAAATCGTGAGCTACGTAACAGGTACCAGATTAATCAATTTACTCCAATTAGCGATTTAATTTGGTTTCCCCCTTAAATCAATGCGGCAATCCCATTAGGGGCTAGCGGTTATTCATTTATTCTATCTCGTTTCTTTTTTAATCTCGATACTGGATATTAGAATTTATCGATCGGCTGCCGACTTTTATTGCTGGATGTTAACCGTACTCATACATTTACAGTTCTAGAAATTCGTCGCACAAATACAGTTTTGAAATAACTTTGTACAAACTGTTGTACTTTAATTACAATCGGTGCCTTTTTCCACAGAAAGTTTGTTCCTTAACAACGTTTTTCAGCATACACACACTTCATTTATGCGGTATTCCAACTTTTATGTACTCACCCAACCATTTTCCAACTAATAAAACAGGAACTTGCCAGAAATTTGATACGAAATTAGACGATATTGTGAATAAAATGTTACTCAATCTACATATACTATAGTTTATTGTGTATAGTCTATTGTGAATTAAAAAATTACTCTCCCGATGATACCAAATTGATTGTCGAATCAAAAGTCGGGCAAAATATGTTTTGTATTTGAGGAAAATCCCTTCGGGTCTCTGTTTCAAGCCTGATACTTCTGTCCCCTTCCATGCGCCCCGTCTATCATAAATCTGAAATAACGCGCTCTGTGCTTCCCCGTCTCGCATTGTGGCGTCCCACGGGAAGCGATACGCGTCAGTAGCGTCCCAGGCGACCGAAACGCCACCTGACGGCCGTACGAACGGGATAAGTGCCATAAACGGACAGAAGTGATTAATTGAAAACACGGCGGTAGTTTTGTCAAATTAGGTGAGGATTTGGCCGCCTCTAAAGGCTGAAGAAGTTGAAGGAAAGGGTTATAGAGACGCTCTCTGAATCTCAATAAGGGGCGGCCGTCCGTTGTTCAATTGGCTGGAAACGAAAGGGTTCGGAGACGTCTCTATGGGCCTTTGTCGAGATGGAAGCTTTAGTTTGCGATATTCAATAGCTAAAATATATAAAAAAACACTTTTTGTTTTATTCTCGCTATACGGGATGTTTTATGAAACGCTTTTGCATATTTCAATACCATTCTGTTGATGAACGAAAGCTGATGAATTTGTCACATTTTAGAGGTTAAATTAGATAATGGAAGAATTTTTGTAAGCCTAATTATCTTCCCATATTTTGCTGTTTGTGGACAGAATGATGCACGCGTATTTCCACTCACTCCCTTCAAAATGAACATTAGTTATTACATTACATTTATATTAAAATAAAATTATATTCAAATACGAGGTGTGTAAATTAGGTAATGAGACAGGCAACGTAGCACCCGATCCAGCAACACTACGGAAACGGAACTTGGAAGGGCGGTATATTAATATGTAATGCACCTTCACAACAAGTTTGAATTTGTGGGAGTCATTTGTCTGTTCTTTGTGACTGTTTTCGTAAACCGATTTTTTTCTAGTGCGTTATAAAAATGAGCGAAATTAATTCTGAACGGTGTGCTATCAGGTTTTGTTTCAGACTTGGACACAGCGCAACGGATACTTTTTCAAAACTTCAACTCTTCTACGGAGCCAGTGTTTTTTCAAGAGCCCATGTTTTTTCGGTGGTTTAAGACATTCTCATAAGGAAGACAGTCGATTGAAGATGAAGCGCGCAGCGGAAGACAGTCATCTTCAAAAACCGATGAAAATGTCGACAGAATACGGGACCTTGTGCTTTTAGATCGTCGGTTGATGACAAGAATGATAGGGGATGGAATTAAATTTGATTCCAAACATCAAGAATAACTTGATGCATCGCGACAATGCACCTTGTCACACACACGAGTTTTTAGACCGTAAAAACATTCCTGTGGCTCCTCAGCCTCCTATTCGCCTGACTTGAGTCCTTGTGACTTTGTTCTCTTCTCGAGATTGAAAAAATCACCTCAAGGGACATCGTTTTGGGATCATAGAAAACATTCAAACAGCTGTAACCGACCAGCTGAAAGCTATTCCAATATATGAGTTTCAGCACTGCTATGAGGAATAGAAGAACCGTCTCTAGAGGTGTAGGGCTACCCAAGGAAGTTATTTTGAAGGAGACAATACTGAATTGTAATTTTATTAGAATAAAAGGATTTATAAAAATCAGTCTCATTACTTAATTTACACACCTCGTACATTACTAGTACCTATATTAAAAGAATATATTATTATCGATTCGCCAATACAACTAGCAGAATACAAGACAATCACTGACTCTTAAATGTGTCAAAGGACACCAGGGTCACCAAGGGAATGAAAGAACGGACTTTCTAGCAACCGAGGGGGGCTGAAATTTCACTGATAAAGCGGGAGTCTACTTGTGGTTTAGCCTACCGGACAGCCCGGTTTGGCTATTAAGGACCTATTAAGATAAAAACATATATCTCACTGAGCGGATGTTTCTTGTTTGGGGCAATCGCGAATGTTCTGATGAAAACAATCGCGAATGAAAACAAAAAATCTAGTTTAAAGAGAATAAACCAGTTGAGAAGGACATCTCGTCATAAATGGGGTAGAAGATAATTCCGATTGTAGGAGGTGTAAAGAAGAGGAAGAAACTCACATAATATGAGAATGTCCAGCTCTGGTAGCATTCGATATTTGGGCTGCAGTAGTAGGACTAAAAAAGGTAACAGACATTGGAAACTGACAAATTCCTTAAGAAAGGAAGACTAATGGAATTGGAGTAATAACAGTATGTGGAGGTAAAATAAACATTGGCTTGTACCTACACTATAAGTAGTAATAATAATAATAAACGGATATTAGTGTACTATGGTATATGTATGAACCGCCTATGTTTCATTAGATCCCACGGAGGCAATTTTATGTGGTTTGGAAAAAAAATTGTAGAAAAAAATGTCAATAACAAGAAACAAAAATAAAGGTTTTCTTTATATTTGATAAAGATATATTTTGGTTTAGATTATCTTGCCTGCAATACATTCATTTATACTCTCGTATTCAAAGGTTATGTTTGTATTTAGTACATGAAAAGCCATAAAGTTTGATAAAACACAGCACGTGGAGATGGAGGGGTAATAAAGATCATCGTAAATTGAGAACTACATATAGTAAAGCGATCCATTCCATGACGTAGGTTGACAGTAACAATAAAGATCTTTTTTAGGACGGTCCTTAAACATTTTACTGTTTTTAATTCGATTTCGTCCCAGCTGTCTTCTTTAATATACAGCAGTATTAGCAATTGATGAGGGTATGGTGGCTTACTTATTTATCTATTTCGTCTATGTCAATTGCGTTTTGTTGTGTGACACATGTTATTCGTTACAATACAATTATCAATTATTAATTAAAAATGTTCAATTAGCGCTAGGTTAAAATTCAAAGACTGACACTGACAAAGATTCACACTGACAAGGTAAATAATACGGTTTTCTGTAATTTTCCGGATTTATTTTATGACAGTGAAAAAATACTTTGTAAAGTGTGCGACAGAAATTTGATACGCTAGAACAAGACGGACTGTTAAAAGCTTGTAAATATTATAACACACAGAAATAAAAAATGACCAGCCATTGAGAACCGTCTTTATTTTAGATTCACTTATCTTGATGATAACCTGTAATTTATCACTTCGTTTACTGAACAAAAAAAAAAACTTTTTTGACTCTTGAAATAAATAAAATCCCGAGTTGAAGTTGCCAACTACGAAAATGGAAGCAGGACGCATATTCTAAATCTGTACACGAAGACGTGGAAAAGATAATGAAATCTAAATAATTAAAGAATCAATGACTTTGGTAATGTGTTGACAAAACGACACATTGTAAAAAAAATTCTTACAAACTTAATAGCACGTGTACTGGACCCTCATAAACTGTCATTTTTATTATTACTAAGAAGCAAAAGACATCAATAGTGTATTGGTGCAGTTACGATGATGGTATGTTGGTATGGTAGAAGAATTAATAGTAGGTACAAAAGAGTGTTTCTCAAATCTTGTAAACGTCTTCGAGATATACTGTCTACACAGTCCTTAAGTATAGTCCTTCTATTTTTAATTGAAAATGATAAATACGCCTGGGGAACAAAAAAAAGGTGCAACTTTATGATTCCATGGACGTGAATATATCTTTTATAAATTCGAAAATTGTGAAATATTTTTTTTCATTCAAATCAATATAGGAGATTAAAAATTAGCCTGCATACAAAACTCTTAATATTTGTAATATAATTTGCTGTAAATAATGCTCATTTAGCCAGACAATCTCAAAAAATTGTCTGTGTTAATAAACCTAGCTGAAATACACATCACTGGCGTCTTAAACAAGTAGAGTGCCTAAAGTCGTAAATCATTTTAACGACGTCGTAAAAATTTTATGGCACAGTGGACCGAATAAGTATTTAAGGAATGTATTAGATAATACAAAGCACTTCAAAATTTTCTTAAGTATAGCAATATACATAAAGTTGTTTTAATTTATAAATATTTTTTCCAGCAATTTTAAACGCTTTATTTTAATGCTAACTAATAAATTTATATCTATGTATTTTTTTTTAATATCTCCAAACTAGCTTTCTAAGAACGTCACGAACTAACAGTTTACTGAAGTATGAAGTATACTAGTATAGTGAGCTTAGCAATTTTAGAAAATATATCTGACAACCTTGCTTTTTTCTACCTATTTTCAATTTAGAATGGAAATACAGTATACATTTAAGTATACTCTACAATATAAATTGCATATTGTACAATACAGGGTGTCCCATTTAACTTGACAAATTGTAATATCTTGAAAACTACACATCGGACAAAAAAAGTTGGTAATGAAATTTGTTTGTCTCGAAGGGGGGCTGATTCCAAAGTCGACCCCGCCCCACCCCCAGGGGGTGCCTTCACCCCCCTAGGGTGGGGCGGGGGACAACTTTGAAATTTAAAATGAGAACCCCCATTTTTTATTACACATTCGGATTCCACGCCACAAAATACGTAGGTTTTGTCCGAAACTTCTTTTTTCTATTCATGATCATTTCATGCGTTGTATCGCAAGAAATAATTTTTTTCGTAATTCTCGGAAAAAAAAACGTTTGAATAGAAAAGGCAAAATGCAATTTTTTCAAAATATTTTCAAAAAAAGATATCTGATGATACCAAAAGCTATCCAAGGATGCTTGTGCCGCAGTTCCAGCAGACATACTTATGAAATGCATACAGGCATTTGAAGCATGAATCAACAAGTGCATTGATGGTCATAGTCATCATTTTGAACATTTAATTTAATTAAATGGTGAGAGGCGAGGGGACTTACATAAAACAACCATCCCCAAGAGAAAAAAAAAAAAAAAAAAACTCCTCGTTGTTTCTCCTTTAACTCTAAAAAATAGTTTAATGGAAAAATTCAAAGCTGTCAATGACGAATGAAAAAATTTTCCAATAAAAACTTACATAACATGTAAAATCTAATTTTGCAATGAAAAATGTAGGTTCCCATTTGACATTTGAACGTTAGAATCCACTTTACCCCGGTGGGTTGGGGGTGTGGGGTCGATTTTGGTATCATTGGTATCATAAAAAAATGTTAATTTTCTTGAGATTACAGCGGCATATATCACGAATCAAAAAAAATCGTACAAAACTTATGTATATCTTGTGGCGTAGAATTTGTATCTGTAATAAAAAATTGGGGATCCTATTTGAAATATCAAATTTGCCCCTCGCCTCACCCCAGACGGTAGAGATAAGGAATCGAGTTTGATGTCATTGGAGGTCATCCTTCGAGACCAACAAATTTCATTACTTACTTTTTTTGATCCGATGTGTGGTTTTCGAGATATTATAACTTGTCAGGTTAAATGGGTTACACTGTAAATGGCACAAATTATATTATATTTAATATTGTAGAAATCTGATTGCGCAAACGGTCAGAATGCACAATATATTGCACAATGTAGTTGTCACACGAGTATCTTTACCAATGTTGTAACTTGAACGTGTAAATGGACCTTTACAGGCTTCTGGTAGATTCATCGAAACGAGTATTTTTTGCAGGACAATGTTATCAAGACCTTTGTTTTGTCAACAGCCACCTTCAACTGACAAGTGTTTTTGCCGCCATTTCGCCTGTAATTATCGCGCCATTCTCCGACTTTTTCCCCGTACGGAAAATCAAAAAATGACCTCCTCATTACTACGTTCCAATTACGCGGGGATTAACTCGTTTCCGGTCGTCCCTTTAATTAATTCCGTTGTGGTACGTTGCGTTTTTACTCAAAAGCTCTCCAGCCTCAAGGGACGCGGGCCGCTAATGAAACCTAATTCCCCGGTTTTTATTTATTTTTTTCGTTTATCGCCCGACCTGGGCCTCCTTTGGATCTCGTTTACGCGAAGGTGCTGTGATACGAGTGCCGCTAAACGAATGGAGACATGTTTAATTGAAACATACGGGATTGTTTCCGATATCAGGAGTGCTTCTGGTCTCCGATTTAGCTTCTACAAGGTACATTAAAATATTCACTTCGCTAAAAAAGAAAATATCATTTTCCGAGGATATTGGGGGTTGTGTTGGTATAGACACGTAGAAGGCAGTTCTGAAATACTTTTATACCTGAAGATGTACATATCTTTCTTATTATATTATTTCGCCAACTTTCAAGTCACACTTCTTAGTGTAAACGTTGGAAAACATTCACCCATTCCTGTTGCAAACAGTGATGCTTGAAATCTCATCTCCGTCGCCAGCAGAAATTAGGCTCAGGCGAGGGCAGGGAAATTCATCCTGTCCCAAAACAATGTGACACATCTGGAATACAACTGTCTTCTAGCCATTTCTAATTATATTATGAGGTATTCCCAATGCCGCGATGTTCTTGGTGAATCTAGTCATCAGTCCTCTGGCGATATTACTAGGGCGTCTGGTTCCATCTTCTCCAGTCTCCATAGGCGCTTCAGCTCGATTGATAGGTTTTCGTATTTCCCGATCGTCTCTCGTGCAGTCTTCTGAATGTTGTCGGTAAGTACACTGCGATGTCTATGATGATCCATCTTCGTTGTTCCTTGTTTATCAGCACAATCTCTAGTAGGTTGATGTCTATTGTTCGGTCGGTGATGATAACCTATCCCAGTACACCACTGCTACTTCTGGTTCCAGCACAGCTTCCGGGGTATATTTGGAGCAGTGGCGAAGCGAACGGATAGACAAGGTAGACATTGTCTACCCACAAATTATTTCCCTTTTTTGAATAAAAATATTTATGTATTTTCATTTTCCAATTATTGTATTCAAATTAATTTCCTGATGCCGACCGACCGAAATTACATAATATTATATTATATCATGTTATTTCTTCAATGTCCTGTTATCTGTTCTCTTAATTCTCTAAATTCTCAGTAACTAATCTAGTCCGACGCGACATTAAGTAATATCCGAGGTAAACATTTCCGAATTTGTCTATCCTCTTTGCCAGGCAGATTGCAGTAGCACACCGCGGTGGCATATCCGCGGAAATTGGGCCGATATGCAGGTATAAAAGACAAAACATCATTTGTCTACTGTAGTCGACGAGCTAAGTATTGCCTGCTGTCCCGTCTGCATACGGCTGAATTGGACGTATGCGAAGCGCGAAGCATGTGGTCAACTGCAATTGTTGCAATACTCCGTCCTTCGCTCATCGCGTCCATTTGAGTTTGTAGCTTATTCTTATTATATTATTTTTATTTTGTATTTATTCTGGGTGTGTTTTAAATTGGTCATTACTTTAATTGTTTCGTTGTGCATTGTGTAATAAATAATAAATATTGAAAATAGGTAATAAAATTACAAATATAGAAAATCCTATCGTTTACGTTAAAGAACATGGTTTTTCTTCGCTATCTCTAGAAGAAAAGTTGAATTTAAAAAAATTCCCAAAAGCGACCTGACTTGAATATATCACAAAAAAACAGAAAAACCATTCGTAAATTCCAAAAAGGTTGGTATGAATCTTCTACCTGATTGACTAGGAAGTGTACTCTATTTCCATTTTAAATTGAAAATAGGTAGAAAAAAGAAGGTTGTCAGATATTTTTTCAAAATTGCTAAGCTCACTATAAAGTTACTTCATACTTCAGTAAACTTTAGTTCGTGACGTTCTTAGAAAGCTAGTTTGGAAATATTTTAAAAAAATACATAGATATAAATTTATTACTTAGCATTAAAAAGCGTTTAAAATTGCTGGAAAAAATAATTATAAATTAAAACAACTTTATGTATATTACTATACTTAAGAAAATTTTTAAGAGCTGGCAACGCCTGCTGCCGGCAGCAGCGGACCAGCAAATGCCGACAATATGTACGATAGGATTGCTTTATATGTAATACAGCCAAATACTCATTCGGTCCATTGTGCCATAAAAATTTTACGACGTCGTTAAAGTGATTTACAACTTTAGAAATTCCACGTGTTTAAGGCGCCAGTGACGTGTATTTCAGCTAGGTTTATTAACACAACAATTTTTGAGATTGTTGGCTAAATGAGCATTATTTACAGCAAATTATATTACAAATATTAAGAGTTTTGTATCTGGCTAATTTTAATCTCCTATATTGATTTGAATGAAAAAAATTATTTCACAATTTTTGTTTATAAAAAAGATATATGACGCCCATGGAATCATAAAGTTGCCCGCTTTTTTTTTCCCAGGCGTATTTATCATTTTCAATTAAAATTAGAAGGACTATAAGCACGAATGCAGTTTTCCTTATGTTCTTTTTGGTGGAGAGGGCAAGGCAAATATGGGCAAAAGATGGTGTGAATATTATAAAAATTTGGTTCAAAAAGCTAACAAACATGTGCCTCAAAAGACATATTACCTGCAACGAATTTTTTTATATGCTGGGAAAGGTGCCCATAGATCATGCAACAAAAATAAACGCTTTGCAACATAATGAAAAAGTTGTAAAAAATAGGCACATTGTTGGACAATTAATTGATATGGTGTGTTTTTTGGCGAAACAAGAACTTGCATTTAGAGGACATCACGAGACTGCTGATTCAAAAAATAAAGGTAATATTGTATGATTTTTTTTGCTAAACATATCGCGTATCATACGATATGAAACAAATACCTATTTTTTAGGAAATTATTTGGAAATACAAGATCTACTTGCTATGGAAGAGTCTGCTATGAAAGACCACTTGGAAAGCAGTTCAGTTTGCAAAGGAACATCTAGTGACATTCAAAATGACCTTATTGAATCTGTGAAATACGTAGTTCACCAAATAATTTTGGACGAACTGAAAAATACTGATTTTGTTTCTGTTCAAGCAGACGAGACAACAGATGTTTCATGTCGAGCGCAATTTAGCATAATTCTAAGGTACATTTACAAAAACGAAATAGTTGAGAGATTTCTTGGATTTTATGATGTCTCTAGTAATAAAACGGCAGTTGGACTTTACTTTAGATACTAACACAATATAACTAAGACGTTTGTCCAATTTTTATTTTTTATTCCCAATGTCTAACCAAGAAAAAATCTCACGCTTCGCCACTGATTTGGAGTATGGCGGAGCCGTCGCTTAAAGGCCATTTACTGCCAGTTGTTGGTGGACTTTATTCTAGTTGAACCATTTCTTTTGTATTCATCTACCACAACCTTCACATTAGTCCTTAATGAATGTGGACAGTTTCCATAGTGCGCTTTACCTCTTCCACTTCAGCTCCAAAGCTGGACATTAGTTATGCCAGCTTGGTTCTACCTAGTTTTATTTATCAGATTTTTTCATCAGCAATTGTCTCAAACCAGGAATCCCCTCCCAGTGAGTGGTATGTTTTTGTCGTAATAGGTATAGCCACTATGGCTGTTCGGTAGGCCAAACCACAGTTTTGTTCCGGCTCTATCAATGGCCGGAACTTCTCCTTCTTTCTTATCCGCTAACTCGTCCCCTCATGACCTTGGTGTCATGACCTTAGTGTCGTGACTTTGATGTCGTGACCTTGGTGTCATTTGAGCCATTTTAATGCTCAATGTGCTGTTGTTGAATTTATAGTAATTGCCATTAACTACCTATGAATGTATTTTTACACCTTCCAGAGCTTTCAGTGTTATTTGGCTATAAGAGACAATCTGGATTCTCTTATTTCTCTAAGAGCTTTCACTTATTTCAGTGTGCTTTTAGATTCGTATGTTTACCAAATAATTCCTATCATGCGTCTTTCTTTCGCTTGGTATAGTCATCCGATAAAGTTTGTCAAAGGCTACGACTCTGTCTTGATTCTGTCCGACCACATGCTTGACATGACTCCTGTTATTACTAAAGAAATAAGCCTTTGCAGCTTGCCTAATTTTATTCTGGCTCCTATTTTTATAGCTTAATGCCACCAGATGAAAGAACCTTATGTTACCATCAGCATCAGCATTATTACCGTGGATCATATATAAAGTGCCATTGCTGGCTTTAATCCCCCCTACGTTTTAATAATAATACGTTTGAAGCCCCATAGGATCCAGGTAGCTTTGTTGGTAGTCCTTTCCAAGTGGGTCTCAAAGTTTAACTTGGTATCCAAGACTAGTCTAACCTACCTGCTCAGATGAAGATCAGTTCCTCACAAATGAGGTATCTTCAGATCCTGAAGGTTCTATATATTTGTTAAGACCACAAAAGTTGTTTTAGTGGGGTTGACACTTACTCCTTTTGTACACCATCTTTGTACTGTTCTCAGAGCCTGTTGTAGGCCTACTAACTAAAGTAGTGATGTCGTCTGCATATGTTTGCGTATGTGTACCTCATTGTTATAGCGGTGATCCACCACTACGTTTCACAGCATAGGCGACCGTATGTCCCCTGCGGACAGCTTTTGTGAGTGGAGTTTGTTATTGTCCTTTCTCTATTCATAAAGTTGATCCAGCCGGAGACAGATTGTCTAACTCCTCGATTTTCAACAGCTCTTTTACTTTCACTATTTACTAGGGCCTGTTCGATACTACTTGTGTTCGCAGGATTTGTCTGCTTAGAAGGTATACTGAATACTTCCTCAGCTTTTCGCCATCGTTTCGTCTTGGAAAAAATTAATTTTTGGTGTAGAGGAAAATATTTTCTATCTTCTGGTGATTATTTAGGTGTTAAGTTCGACAAGACAAGTTTGTATTAGGGAAATATATTTAAGGGTTAGAACAATTAGGAGAAACAAACGATAGATAAATTATTGGGATTGGTTGGGATCTAATATGTTTGTTTTTCATTAGGTGTTGTAAAAAGGGTAAGGACGAATTTATGTCGCGCATATTTTTCAATATATAATGTATACGTTTTGGGTCCGGGTCGAGGATACCTAAAATACAACAAAGAAACGTATATTTTTTATAGAA
The DNA here is from genome assembly GCA_029963805.1 of Aromia moschata. Lineage (NCBI taxonomy): Eukaryota > Metazoa > Arthropoda > Insecta > Coleoptera > Cerambycidae > Aromia > Aromia moschata. The sequence continues at coordinate 1,426,864 of JAPWTK010000023.1, read as the reverse complement.
GTCCCGTCTCGGGCGACATAACTCACACTCATAAAATATTTATACGTCCTCTGCGACCACAACTTGCACGGGCCGTAAACGTTATGCCATCCACTAAATCATGCTTATAAAATGCTTAATAATAAAAGTTCGGTCGTATTCGAAATATTAATGGAATAAAACTCGGATATACAAAACGATCCAAAAAAAATCCCAAATAGGACAGTAGTCGCCACGCCAAAAAAAAATGATGGAGTTTTTGTCTCACATACATATATTATTCAGCAATATCCTAAAAGTAGAGAAGCTTAGAGTGCTATTATTTCTTTTTCTGCATCATCTTTTCACTCTCTCCCAATCGATAGCTTAATTTAGCATTATTATAATACAGCTATATTAGAGTGTCCCTTATACGACAATTTTTTTTTATTTTTTTTAATCGATATGCATAGCCTCTACATTTTTTATAAATGTTAAAACATACTCAAATATGAAATTTCAGCTTTCTAGCATGATCGCAACCCGTGCCGACTGAGCTTCAAAGTTTACTTAAAATCGTGTTTTGTCCTGATATTTCGGTCTGCTATAAAACTAATATAAATGCAACAAAATAAGTGAGTAAGAGTTAAAATAAAATAAGGTAAACATTAATCTTTATTTTAAAACATAAAATTATAACAATCAGCCAGGGTAACTTCTCTTTAGTGTAGTTTTTTTTTACAGTCCGGATACAAATTTCTATATTCCTGGACACAGCGCATTAAGAATTGTTGTTCCTCTTCTTCTGCCGTAATAAGTCCGTTAAAATCTTGCATTAATTTGACAGCTCTTTCAGCAGTGTTATTTACAACCTTCAAACGACTTACTCTTCTTTTAGCTTCCAGAAAAGTAGCATTCTGATGCCAGGAAGATCTTCCTGAAGAAAACTATTGTCGATCTGCAGTCGAGATAGAAATTGTTTGCTCTTTTCCGATACAAAATCATCCATTGTTTTATCTGAAAAAAAAAGTTAAATAGCAAAAAAACAACAACAAATAAAAAAAAAAAAAAAAAATAATTTAGCTTACCAAACAACTTTTGTGTCAGTTCTTCCTTCGATGGGTCATAGCGTTTGCCAAAATCTGAGCTTTTATCCCTGTTAAAGTTGGCAATCATTTTCATCTTAGTTTGGTTATCAACTTCATCATCAAAAAGTGATAGAAGGACTGCCTCTTACATAAATACCACAAGTGATGGCTAAACTTACTTATAGCAGCTTTAGAAATGGTTACGTCAACTATTTCGTACTGTTTTAATGATTCCAAGAAGCACAAATCTTGGTTAGGTGCTTTAGTCGCCACTGTGCATTCGAGCCAAGGTTTAACAAACAATGTGACGATAAATAATCAAACGTCTTTTAGGGCCTTTTTGTCTTTTACAATCATTCAGAATTGTGACTGAAGCAAACATATGTTTAAAGAATAGATCGCTTTCGCCATCGATCGTGCCTGCTGCATAGCTCCGGGGGGGGGGGGGGGGGCTGAGTTTTAATTTCTTCTCTGTATCTCCTCCCAAAAACACTACGCATAGTTCAACGAATTCGCGGTAATCGTCTCTTATAAAACTTTCTCCAGTTCTGCCTTATAAAACATTAATAAAGATGTAATATTTGTCTTGGTTTTTGCTTTATCTTGGTTTCGAAAACTGTTTTTAGGACCAATTCATAAACATGATGACGACAAGTGAAAAGCAACAATTCCCTTTCTAATGTCTGCTCCAAAACAACACAAGCTCCATTGAAACGACCAGTATTCGAAGCTGTTGTATCACATCACATTATTTGAACTTGATTATGAAGGTTCCAGTCAAAGAGAGCCATTGAGACGGCTTTAGCTTAATGTTTTCCAGAAGAACTCTCTAGTTTTGGCACTGCAAGAAGCTGTTCTCTCTCGTCAAATGAAGTAATAATGGGCAGATGTTCTTCTTTTGAACTTCGTACATCCAATCCGGGTAATAGTTTTTCATCCCAATGGACTGTGACTACGTCAGGTACCTTGTTTTGAAAGTCAGTTTCAAGGCATCAAGGCATCAATATGTGCAATATCAAATAAGTTATCAAGGTTAATTTTAAAATTATTTTTACGTTTCTTGAACGTGTCCTGAGTTTTCTTAAAAATGTTTTGCAGTTCTCTCCAAACATGATATAAATAAACAAGTTTCTGCACGCAGTTCGGAAATGCTTTTATGGGAATTCTTGCTTTTTCCCAAAATATAATGCACCCTCTAATCACAAGATTTGCACTTTCACTGACAGTCAGCTTGACTTCGCGAATATTGTAAAATAACACAGCGAGAACTTGTCGGTTAGATAGTAATTTTGCACCATTTATTTGATGGCTAGGTAATCCGATAAGGAAAATATTTTGTTTATCACTCCGTAATTCCACCGACATCTTTATGCAATTTACAATAGCGCACTAACAGTCTTAAAAAGCAGCTCATTACCCGCGCAACTTGTATGGACAAGTTTAAATCGCAAGTCGGCACCAGGTTATCGTTTATAAAACGGGCTAATATTTTTTCCTAGACAATATTGGGTTATTACAAAAGTTTTAAGAAGGTATGCGTAAAAATATATCGAACTTAAAATTTAAGGGACACCCTAAGCTATATACTTATATACATATCTTTTTAAACAAATGTATTTACCTTACTCCTCTGTTTATTTACTCTTGCTATATATTTTTTGTCTTCAAATTGTAAAAAAGTGTTGGTTTTTTACCAACAATTTTTTTTTACTCTTTTTTTTTTTTTTTTTTTCATTAATTTTTTTTTTTTTGGCAAAGGGAAAAACAAAAAATTTTTTTTAGGGGGGGGGGGTGTCAAAAAAAAAAATAAGGGGGGTGGTAAAAAAAATTTTTTTTTTTTTTTATTTTTTTTTTTTTTTAAGTATGGGACACTATTCAATTTCCCAGTCTAGTTAATAGAAATAGGTAAAACAATGAATAGATGTATGTTCGGTAAAAAGTATAAACTGCCTAACGTCTGCATTCATCAATCAAAGGATTGTGAGCATCATATGTTATAAGTGTAGACAATCAGAAGAAAAAAGTAAAAGAGAAAAGTGGTTCCACTCAAAGTTCGACATTATTTGGTATACTTCACGCTATATTCCAAACTTCCAGTTAAGCGATTTTTTTTTGAGGAAATCTTCGAAATCCAAATAGGAGCTGTGTAAATTTTATAACGTATATTTTTTTAATTTTCTTATTTGAATGTAATTACAGTTCACTATTGTCTCCTTCAAAATAACTTCCTTGGGAAGCCACACAGCTCTGTAGATGGTTCTTCTATTTCTCTTAGCAGTGCTGGAACTTATATAATGGAATATCCTTCATCTGGTCGGTTACAGCCGTTTGAACATTTTCTATGGACCCAAAATGACGTCCCTTGAGGTGATTTTTCAACCTCGGGAAGAGAAAAAAGTCACAGGGACCCAAGTCAGGCGAATAAGGAGGCTGAGGAGCCACAGGAATGTTTTTACTGGCTAAAAACTCGTTTACTGAAATGGCTCTGTGACAAAACAGATTTTTCTCATCCCCAATTCGTAACTCTTCCCCGATCATTCTTGTCTGCTCTTATCTGAATGCACAAAATCCCGTAATCTATCGACATTTTCATCGGTTCTTGAAGATGAAGGCCTTCCGCTGTGTGGTTCATCTTCAATATATCCTCTTCTTTCTGATAATACTTTAAACCACCGAAAAAACTGGCCTTTGAAAAAACAGTTTCCGTAGGCGTGTTGAAGTTTTGCAAAAGTATCCGTTGCGCTGTGTCCAAGTCTGAAGCAAAACCTGAGAGCACACCGTTGCTCAAAATGAATGTCCCTCATTTTTAAAACGCACTAGAAAAAAAAACGGTTTACAAAAACAGCCACAGAGAACAAACAAATGATTCTATCAAGTTAAAACTTGTACTGAAGGTGCATTAGATGTTAACCCACCGCCCTTCCAAGCCCGCAGTGTTGCTAGATCGGGCGCTGCGTTGACGCAGTCTCATTACTTAATTTACACACCTTGTACATTAAGTTCTGTTCATTAAGAAATCCGATATGCTTAGTGGAATTTAAATTAAGTCCGCGTATTCGTCCTAATCAGATCCTTTCAAAAAGTCTCAATGGGACGCTAAAGTTTAAGCCGTGTCTCGAACCCGATAAGAGATATCAAGACAGTCGTTCACTGTAATATTCCGCGCACTTTGTCTCAATTATCTAAAGCTAATATCTTACGGAATATCCTCGTGGGATCAAGGAGGACGTATTAAAATAGCCCGGTCTTCGGGTTATTTTATGACAGTCTATACCATGGATTAACGCATAAAATAACAAAAAAAAAGAAGCAATTATGTGTTAATCTGCTCCGTTTTTCTGCCAGAATATTATTTTTGCTTACGACTGAGCCGGGTTACCGCCCGCTGGGAAAGTATTAGACCGGAATAAAGTGTTTTTATTGCAAGCGAATAGCACCGCTCGACAATTTGTTATAGAATAAGCAAACAATAAAAAGCATCAAATTGTGTATTCTAATATGATGGATTTATACGCATATGAATTTTTCGTCAACAGCTGTTAAAAGAAAGAGCTGTAGGTTTAACTTTTGCTTACTGCACATTTCGACGACGATAACTAAACGACTAAAATAGTGTTATGCATGTATGATTCACAGACCTAAATTTACGTTTTTCCCAGTCAAGGTTGACGTACATTGAGCCATTGGTCGTGTATTAGATATAACTCCCACAAATCATCTACTAATATTTTAAGTGACAAAATTATAAACATTGTACTGCGTAATTATATTGCTTCATACTGCTATTGAAATGTATGTATATTTAAAAGATCGTATCGATGGTTCGAAGTGTTTTCCTAGTATCTAAAAACCCTATTTTTAAAAGTCAATCAGCATATAGTTATAACTCTCATATACAGTAAACGGCAGCCTAATGCGTACAAATGTGGATATTAACAACATATTAAATGATACATTTTTATGTCATAGGCGAATTTACTTGGGCCGGGAGGGCACAGCGAAACAAGGCAGAAACAACGGTCCAATGCGTCGGCTTCGGCGTACAAAATTTCGGCGAATCGTAGCTAAGGTCAGAGTCGGGCTCAGGTCACTGTTATTACAAAGCGATACACAGAAAATACATCAGAATACATTAGTGAATATTCGAATAAACGTACTAGGAAGCGTACTATTACACGACGGTATTTAGGTGTGGTAATGTCAGTGATCACGAATAATGAAACTTAAAACAACTTACCCATTAAAACTCATAAATTGTTTAATACAAAAAGTAACATTACTTTTTAACTAGCGTATGATATTTTGCAGGGCATATTTTTGCAACTTTTTTCGACTTTTGTTAAACAATTGCAGTTTTGTTATAACTGATTCTGTGTTACTTAATTAATTTTACCTTTAATCTGACGAAATATTAGAATCTTCCTTGTCTCAAAACAGGAATTATGGGAGCAGATATTTGGAACAGGTATACCTTGGAAAAACGAGTCTCCTTCAAAGGCAGACCTGTTCCAAATATCCGTTTGGCAGGTATAAAAAATTGGCAAGTAAGACTCGAATATTTTGTCGGTTTAAAGGTAAAGTTGATAAAGTAAATTCTAATCAATTGTAAGGAAACCGCAATTGTCTATCAAATGACGAAGAAAACAATAGTGTACTGATATCATGACAACAACACGGATCCTGTATGCCCCACTTTTATAACTGGTCATTAAAAATCTAACTATCATTATAACTTTATAACTTGTGAATCAAATTTCTTCGCATTTTAGGTCGAAATTTTATGAACTTCGTGGGTAAGTTATTTTAAGTGCCATGTTTCGGTTTACCACATCTAAATACGGCTCAATTTTGTAATAGTTAGCCCCTTAGTACGTTTAAATTTTCTGTGAACTATCGTTTTGTAATAATAATGACCCGAGTCCGCCTCTGTTGAAATTTGCCGAAATCTGACGTAATCACCTTGTTCATGTTAGTAGCATCTGCGCATGTCAAATTCAAACTGCGCCAGCGCTCGGGGATTCGCCTATTGGAAAATGTTTCGTTAAAAATGGCTTTAATATCCCTTACAGACCGACCACCAAAATACCATTTAATTATTTGAATTTTTTCGTCAATGTGATAAATATCCATTTTTATTTTTATGAATGTATGTAGTGCTTCTACAATACGCTCGTAATAACGCACTTTTCTAATCAGGCACTAGACCAGAATAAAATATAAAATGGTATTTCAAATTTTAACTCAAACAGCCCTACCGACAAACCGGATTTCTTTCATACTCTTGCGCTAGCGACTGGATCGCGATTGGTTCTCACCTCATGTTTATATCTGCTCAATAAAGAAGTTAAATTAACAATTGCCCTTCATTCGGCTATGTACGCATTAGGGTACCGCTTACTGTACAGTCTACAGTCTGTAGAGTCCACAGTTCAACAATTTTTTAAAGTAATTTTTGTTTTCAAGTATATTCAGGATAAAAAAGTTCTCACCTGTTAACTGCAGCTACGTTGATTAAACATGTTTCTGAATTAATTGTCAACTAACAAGTAACACTACCCAAGTGGTAATCGCCGATTTTCCAACAACTTTCCAAAAACTTTTATTACATATATAGTTTCTTTAAACCATTTTTAGCTGCACGTTTTGATTTTTGTTCATAACCTTGTAACTCAAAGGCTTGGGGTATTCAACCGTGTACAACCAAAAAATGTTGTCGTTTCTCGAGTCTGTAGGATTTTGAAAAGCAATTTAAGAAACAAGACTATCACATATTTACGTTTTTGGGGTCGCTGATTACAAATCCGCCATTATATTTGGGAAATTCAAGATGGCGGAACCAAAATGGCCGGCATCGTCACCTAAATCTTTAAAAAAAAAGAACAAAAACCGGAGCTAGAAGAACTCTTTACGTTCTCGTCATTAGCTATGGATTGTGCCAAGAAAGAGTGAATTTTCGAAATCTCATCAATATCTTCGAAGATTTACGTGTCAATGTCGACCATATTTTATCCACCATCTTGAATTACATGAATCTGACCTCGGATTCGTAATCAGCAACCCCGAAAACGTATAGATGTGGTAGTTTACTGTGTTGTGAACTGTTTTTCATACATTTGACCTTGAAAAGGCCTTGGCTGAGACCTTATTGAATCAAACGGAACCCGAATTCAGATTCAGCGAAGAAAAAACGTTCTTCTTCAAGGTTATTAATTCCAGGGTCAACTGAACTGACTAGGCATAACTCTCCTAGGTTATCTACTTTTTCGTCTAACTAAAGGCACTCTTGATCAGTGGCGGTGGGCTATAAGGTGCGCTGGTGCGCGCGCACTACCAACAATTTAGCATTAATAATTTTATTTAGTAATTAATGGATGCATTATTAATTTATCGCCTTGCCGCATCCCTAGCGTTAATACCATCTGAATATTATTGGGCCGCAGCGTTACGAATCCATTAGACGCTAGGTCTCTATCTCCAACGCCACTGGTTTCCGATCGCGGCGCGGGAGTCGACACACGCAATACGAAAAAGCGGCACGACGATCATGCTTCCGTGCAATACGAAAAAGCGAACGCGTATTGTTACTGCTTGCCCCTCCACAATTAGGACGCGTAGTGGGCGAATCCTATAGATATGATGTGCGGAGTTTAAGAGCGCACGAGAGTGATCGATCGGTTAGTTTGTGAATTGTTTTCGTACATTGCGATTGCTGTTTTATCGCTCACGTTTTATAAATATAAACTCGGTTACAATCTAGTTTGGAATAATGAATTATATTCAAAACTTATTAAAAACTCCATTCTCTAACTTGAGTTTGGAGGAAAAAGTGCAAATTAAAACTCTAGGTAGCCCACTCCACAAATTAATTTAAAATTAGCCGTGAAAGGAAAAAGTAAACAATTTGTAAGAACATTTAATAATGACTTATTTAAAAAACATTTGTGGTTAAGTGGATGCGATGTATTGAACGCAGTGTTTTGTTTGGCGGAGAAACACCTTGGACCAAAACTGGAGTAACGGATTTAAATCACATAAACGAGAAAATAATAAAAAAAACATGCAAATTCTGCTGGACACATGAATAATGTTTTGAATTTAGCCATGCTAGGCACTGCAAATATTGCGACAATGCTCGATTCTGCTCATCGACGAGCAGTGGCAGCATACAATGAAGCGGTTTCAAAAAACAGGTATGTTTTATACATTATTATTAACTGTATTCGTTTTTGTGGAAAATTTCTATTTAAAACGAATAAAGACATTTTTGCGCAACACCATGTGCCAGGAAAGACTGTCGGCTTTGGCTATGCTCTCCATTGAAAAAGACTATTACAAATATCGAAAATTTTAACAACAAAGTAATTGAAAAATTTGCACAATGTAAAAATCGCAGAATTGAGCTCATTTACAAAGAAAATTAGGTCAGTTTTCAAATTAATAGGGTTAATAAGAATAACCTTAATATGAGATAAATATTTATCTCATATTAGGGATATTCTTATTATTCTTATGATTATCGTTATTTTTATGTATGGTGCACCCCCAATCTTAGGATCACGCACCGCCACTGCTCTTGATACATAAAGAGCTCTATATAGCGTTTTGATTTTCACTAGGCACTGTAATAAAAACACGTACCCCCAATTTCCGATCTAAAACCGAACTAACCTCTGCTAAAACGAACTGCTTCCGACGCACTTAAATTATTTCAAAGTGAACGCTCCGATTCAGTCTCTTAAGCGACTCAGATGCTTTTATCGGAATTAATTCTCCACGTTGTGGTCCTTCTAAGAGTAAGTACAAAAACGTGTTATCGTGTCCGAGCCCCTTGAACAACCACGTAGGGTACACTGGAGACGGCGAGTGTATAGAATGGGATATCGAAACTGTGTTCGGTTTATCTAGCTCACCAACGATATCGTGGGGTTAACTTCATTGACATTTGAGGTTGACAACAAAAAGGGAGTTGTTTTATTACGTTTTTAACACGCTTATATTAGCAACTGCATTTTCACACATTCCTCAATGGCGGTCGGAGGATTTTGACATGCTCGTATTTTCGTAAGGAGGCATGGAATCCACACCACAGTTTAGGGGGTGATTACTAAACCTAAGTAAAGAAGAAGTAAGGAAGGCCATGATAGCAAAAAATATTCAAATGAAACTTTTCCAAAAATGGCTGCCTTCCCAGAAAATCTTGGTAACGGCTTGCAAAATATTTGCGAAATATTTTTTTTTTCTAATCACCGAGTAAATATAAAGTTTTTATACTTAGCTTGTGATTTTCTTGAAATTTCGAAATTTGTACCTAAAAGTTATGGTAATTTGAATTTTGATTTCATCCCAATATTTCGTCTTTGAGATTTTACAATAGTTGTATCTTTAGGCAAAATGAAAATTTTGTATTAAAAAAAATAGTTTTTGTAGTAAAAAAAAAAACAAATTCCATTTGCAGTTTTTCTGCCATTTCTTTTTAGGTCTAGTAAATATGGTGTGGGTTCCATGCTGCCTTACGAAAATACGAGCATATCAAGGTCCACTCGCCGCCACTGACATTACTGATTGTCTTATCGCTTTGGAATTTTGCACACTTACTAATCTTCGATGACAATGCAACATTTTAAAATAAAAATAGTACGATTTTATTGGTCAATACAGACGCGTCGACATTAGTACTTCATAAAGCTGTCTTGGAAGGTGTCAGTTAAGAGTCCGGATAGTCGAGCGGTAACCATCTGTTGTGCGATCCGGGAGTCCCGCGTTCATCTCCGTACTGGAGTGCACTGCATTTCATGTCCACTTTTTTCTTGTTTTTAATATACTTAGACAACGACATATTAAAAAAAAAAAGTAAACAGCGTATTTTTTTATATCTTTCAGTCTTGACACATGTCGTTATGTGATCATTCTAACATCGTTATACATTTGCGAATTTAACATCCACAATGTAAATGTTTCGCAGACAAGAGAAATTTGTGTTAAACAGTGATAATACAAATTCTAGATATTTCGTACAAACAAACGTTGAAAACTACTTTTATCCTTTATGGTGCAGTTAAGTATTAAAATGTGGCTATTTAGACAGTGTAAGCTCAGTACTTATGTACGTAAATACCAATTAATGTACCATAAACATATTCATACATATGGAACCATTATAATACGAGGTATAAACTAGACTTTAAACGACGTTTTTTTTTTTAATTAACAATAAATCTTAATTTACGGTGATGATATACTCTTTTTAGATACATTGTTTTATTTGTGATCTATATTTGTGATATACACGGGGTTCTCTACGTATGCCACTATTTTCCATAGCTTAATTGATGACCTCATGCACCCGTAGAAAACTATTTCACGATTGACACTATTTCAAACTATTTCAATATAACTAATTTATTACTAACAGATAAATAATGTTATTTACATACTTTATAGGTCTTTTAAATGTTATTAAATGGCTTGAATTGTGACCTAAAACGTAGATATGAGAAATAAAGAAACCAGAAAGAAGATAAATAAATGGAACGAAATCAGCCATCTCAAGTCACATTTTACAGTTTGAAATCACATACTCATCATGCCTGGACAGTATATCCTTCAAGTAGTTTAGATAGTTAGTACTGACGCAAGAGTATCTTCAGTTTAAAGATGTAATATGTAAATATCAATAAAGCGCTCCACTGAGACAAAATCAACATATATTCATTTTCTCCATTGTCAACTGATTATTATTATTATCGTACAGCCCACCGCTCACAACCCTTGCTAGTGACGCTATTAAACTATATTGACTTTGTTTTTTAACTGTGGTTATAATTTATATGTTTTCTTGTTGAAGTTATAGAGCTAATTGTTTTCAGTTTTTTGAATGCATTATTTGTGTACCCCAAAGTAAAGTGTACCCAAGATTGTTCAAACTGCGTCTCTTAATCTTAACATATAATAAAACTGTCAGTAAGTGCTATTATGATTAGCAATAACCTTATTGGATTATGATTTTGTCACGTAATGTGACATATTGTCGTGAATGTGACATAATTACGTCACATTACGTTAATATTAAGATCCAAGAAGGTTATGGCATATCGGAGACACTATTTCACTATTTAATTAAATAGTGATTTCGTTATTAATTAGTAATGACTTCAATTACAATACAATACATAATTGTTTATGTTAAATAATCTTTTTTTCTAGTATCATACTTTTCAGTTTTTAGAAAATATCTTCATAGGGATCAATTGCTTTTGAAGCACGTAAAATACAAGAGGCTTAAAGCGAAAGAATTTTCTACGAGCAGGTGAAAATTTTTCAGATAATCTCGACAAACCGTACTCTTCGAGAGTATATCAATTTTCTCTTTACATTTATCTTAAGCAATCCACTTACTTAGCGAACAACACTGTGGGTACCTTTAGTCACGTAGACTGACAGTCTCGCAAGAATACACGTTCGCAGAAAAAAATGTGGCGCAACATCCACGAAGACCTGGCGGGATCGATAAACATCCATTTCCACCTGCCCGAACGGAACTATGATAACGGCTGAGCAGAAATGAGCCGGGCTGCACGTGATGCGACTCGGATGAGGCCTTTGTTTACCTGCTGGAAGACGGCTTGGGATTGTATACACGATGGCATAGAGATAGGGACATTAGAAAGCAGGACGCTGGACGCTATCCTATACAAAAAAGGGCTTAACGATCTGGCTTTCTTTGAGGGACACTCAACAAGTGAATGGTGCTAGTATAAATACTGCCTGCAGCTGGAAAACTCTCGTCGTGGTGATGTGATTATATAAAATAAATGTAGGACATGTAGGATAAAGCATGTGATAGGTTTTCATTTGATTTAAAGGGTCTAGATGCTTCTCGTTATGATAAGGGTTTAGTTTTTTAGTAATGATGAACGTGGTATTGTATGTAGGAATTACGTAGGAACCTAATTAGTATCAAAGGAATACTAGAGAAATGCAAAATATTTGGTATCGACGAAGTAGTTACATAGTGTTGCTACAACGTCAACCTCGAAGGAGTCGAAATATTGGACATTATTCTTTCTAAATATTACGTGAATTGGAAAAGTTGTGTGGGGTAAATCAGTTGGTAGCTTGTCATTAGATTTAGAGACCCTAGGTATTTCTCGTTATAATCTTATGGTTTAGTCTTAGTAGTTATCACAAATGTGGAGTAACATGTGGGATAATATCAATTATGTAGGAACCTAAGGAATATGAAAGGAATAGCATATCGAGGAAGGGTAGGTATCGAATTGGGTATCAACAAAGTATGGTTGAATAGTCTTGAATAGTGTTGAATAGTGTTGCAACTGCATCAATCTCTGAATGAGAAATATTGGACGGTACTCCAAATGAATGATCATCAGAGAGGATGCTCAGGCTGGTCCACTTAATGGAATAAAGATATACACTTTTAGTGATATTTGACTACAATGACAGAAAGTGAAGCATGTTCTGTATGAATTTAGATTGAAAGAAAATACTGTCACACAACATATCTTTAAGGTGAAGCAAGGCAGATTGCTTCAGGTTAATCACATTTGCAGTAGGTTGAATGAAACTACTGGTCACATCATCATTTGGAATCATCAGTTACATAAAGGTTGAAATATAATGATGACAGTAATAGGGTTGATTTATTTACTCGTAAATGGAAGCACTTGTATAGTTATATCTAGTAATCGCGGATGGTTTGAGTACCTGTATATTTACTGTTGGATCTAAATCTTTGGTATTTAAGGCTCACAATCAAACATATCGCACCCTCAATACAAGACTACCACAACTCAAAATTGATAGTTTTGAGAAACACGCGTTTAAAGTTTTGGTGGTTGGAACAATTCGTGTAACTTTGTTAAGCAATTTTTTTTTATTTTAACAATTTAAATTATTTGTAGTGTTTGCATTAAGATGACAATTGTTAAAAAGTTTATTTTTTTATATTATAATAATAATCTTGAATAAACCAATTAAATACATGACTTATTTTGAGATGTGGTAGTATTTTATTAAAGAAAAATGTAACAGGGACAAAAAATTACATAAGTGCGATTTCTAACCTTTTTTATTAACTAATAAAAAACAACTATAAAAAGGTAAGTTTAAAAGTTTAATTTTTAAGTTAATTTAAGTATAAAAAGTTTAATTCAAATTAAATACAAAAATAAAAAATTAAATACAACCCATTAAACTGCCACTTTTACGACCCCTCACTACTATCTCGAAAAAACATGTTTCATTGAAGTTATATTTATAAACAATTGAAAATGGGGACTCCTTTCTAAATTCCAAAATTCTGATATTGGGCCAATTTATTTTTTCGTTCTTGGTGTTAAACGAGAAATTTTTTCCGATTTGATGGTAATTCTTTAAAATCTTTAAAATCTCTGGTATCCCTTTCTTGAACCTTAACGGCAAGCCATTCGCCAAAGCGAACCGGTATCCATGCTGTGGAATATAAATAGGACTTCCCCTCAGAACTTTCGTTTTCTCGTTTATGCAAGAAGCATAGAATCACCCTCATTTTGCGTAGCTGTGATTAGAAACTTGTGACTTATTTTTTTAATATTAAGATGTTGTATTGCGAATATCAGCCAAAAATTTTTTTTATTTGGCAACGAAATTTGAAAAAATAATTTTTTTCCGGTACAAACATTCGATTCATTGATTTCAAAAGAGAAGACACAACTGGCTATTTCATTGGCTCCACAATTGGCAATATTTTTACTCCAAACATAGCAGTGCCAATTTTTATCAGCAGTATTTTAGACTGTCAAGTTATACATAGAAATCTTACTTTTATAGTAAAAGATATACTTCTCCCGAAGTCGTGTAAGTACAGCCTCCAAATAAACGTACGTTTTTCCATTTTATTTTCTGAAACTTCTATTAGTCCTTAGCTTTTCTCTTCGTGATAATCCTTATTTTTAAATGTTTCTCAACTTCCAGCTTTAATTCGTTTTTTCTCATCATTTGAATTCATATACTGTCGAAGTACTACACTGATCTTTTTCGGTTTATGGATACCAAATTGAAAACAAACCAAACGAGCCACCACAAGTCTAATTTGAGCGTAAATAAACATTTCGGGAATGAAAACTGTTTGATGCAATAGTAACACATCGAAATTGTGTTAACGAGCTGAGCTCAGTGCACCAATAAACAACACCACCACACTTTAAGTCTATTTGGAATTAATAATTTTTGCGGAGAATAAAATCTGTAATAAAAAAACATCCTTAGATTTTTTTGTTACCTACAAGAAGTCGAATGTGCACAACACCCAAAATCGACA